>JAJMEZ010000009.1:0-352138 GCA_030574455.1 Priceomyces fermenticarens | reverse complement strand
ATGATACTACTACTTCACAGTAAATATACGGGTTCAAATCCCGTTGTGGTTATATATAGTCGTTTTCGATTCTCATGTTCTTGATTAGGCTTCGGATATACTACCGGCGCTATCCGCCGTACGAGAATAGGGGTGCAAACATCACGCAGCCACCCTCAGTAACAGGATCGGGTAGAACGGCTGTTTTAGCAAGTTAATAGCTATTGTTACGGGATTGATCTAAGCCGCGCGCTATCCATGTATCGGAACATGCTCTAGCCGCTACCGATAGGGCTCTTAGAACCGTAAACCTACTGAGGGGAACCACGAAGAAACAAAAATATCATCATCATGGGGTCAGATCATTAAATACCATTAACTATATGGATGATGAGATTTATGTCATTTAATGGGCGTTGATATTTTGAAAGGTAAAATCGCTTTATTCTCGTATATTGAGCCATTTTCTGTCATCTCGGCCCGAGTACAACAAGCCGCATCTAAGACATCGAGTCGGATACGGTTCCAAAAAATATACCTAAACCGATTAGTTTGCATTAATTAAATTTTACTTTATTAACTACTTAGGCTTTTCTAGATTTAACTTTAGGTTGAGGAATCCCCGTGGAAATTGCTGATACAGCATCATCAGAACTATTCACTGTTGGTTTCTTTGCCGAGGTTTTCCTGTATACTCTGATATAGAAAGAAATGAATAATACCAAATAACTGGTCAATATTAAATAACCATAAGCAGCAGCTAATTCTGAACCATAACAATCCCCAGCATTTGGTAATGAAGGGAAATAAACTGATGCATAATGAGTGTAGGTGGCAAAATATACAAATACCAAATCAATTAAGAATTGAATGATTTGGAATCTAGTGACCCATTCTTTCCACCAAACTCTGATACCTCTTGCACTCAAGAAATAATACCAATACATCACTACATGAACACCCAAATTCAATACGATAGGGACCCATTCAACTGCGGTATAACCGGTCAATTGTGTATAACATAATAATGCAGTAGCTCCATGATGATAAGTATGTAAAAACATCAATTTTTTCTTTTTCAACACCAAAAACACTGTATCAATTAATTCCAAATATTTGGTTAAATAATTCAAATAATATAAGGTGACCAATTTTGGAGCAAAGGCATTAGCACTACAAATAGCATAAAACAACCCATTATGATACAAAAGAGGGATGATTTGTTCCACAAGTAATAATAATAATACCCCAGAAATCAAAGTTAATGATAAATTATGAAGTTGGAAAAGAAAGTTAAGTTTGAAGGCAGGGGCCTTTAATTTTGTCAATAACCATCTACCACCAAAGATGACGATATAATAACCGATAATAATACCAATGGCATCGTAACCATTGGCCAACAATGTTTTACCATGGATGAATTTGAAATCTTCTGCAGGGTATCCCACGGTTTTTTCAAAGAAGAAACTAAAGATGGGCCACAAATGAATACCGAAAGGTCTATCGATGGATGGAGGTGATATTTCGATGAGATTCAGCATGACGATAACCCTGGGGAATGAAGAAGTGTTTATTTTTCAAAATTCAACAACCTGCCGAGGAAATTGGGATGGGCACGGTGACTCGTGCGCTGGGTGTTGGGGTGCACATCGAGGGACAGAAAATATTACATGGGCCGGAATTGAGATATAAAATTCGGGGTGATAGACATCATTGGATCATGTGAAATAGTAGACATTTACCGGATATGATCACGTGATTTAGACATAGCTGAGACAGAAATAGTGAATCATGTAGACATTTACCGGATTGAATTATTGAGATATAAAATCCAGTCGGGGTGAACCACGTGACTCAGACATTCAACCATGTAGACATTCACCGGAAGTAGTATGCACATGCAGGCGAACGCACTCGAGGCATGAAATTTGCACCATATGAGAAAGGCCATAAAGGCTCTAAAGAGAAAGGAGGAGCTTATTTATTTATAAGCTTTAGTGAGGTCCAGCTAATTGGATTAAATTATCATGAAGTTTGATGAGAAATACACGATTTAGTAAACTTGTTTCTAACACTTTAGTTTATGGTACTACTCTCTAGGCTCTGAGCTATACTCGCTGTACAAGGGTGTTATCTCTAGCTCTTCTCTAGGCCGTCTAGGCTATACTCTCTAGCTCTAGCTCCTCTCTAGCTCTAGCTCCTCTCTAGGCTATACTCCTTAGCTCCTCTCCAGCACCAGATCAGAATAAAGAATAAGGTCAAATTCATGAGCATCGCACATAAAAGCCATAAACCTTAATCCATAAACCTCACAGTACAACAACCTTCCATCAACCTACTAACATAAAATCTCCTCAAATCCTCAAAAACCATAAACCATAACATAAACCATAACATAAACTATAAATCATAAATTATAAATCATAAACTATAAATCATAATCCATAAACTATAAACCATAAACCATAAACCTCAAAATACCATAAATCCTCTACAAACCCAAAAACTCTACAAGTTCAAAAACTTCTACAAATCCAAACCTCTACCAATCCAAAACCTCAAATCCAACTTATTATCATATTAGCTATAGACCTACTTCTTTGTCCCCTTGGGCTTCAAGTTCAAAAAGTCGATCGAAACGACAATATCATAGCCGTTTTCTTCACACGCATATAACGCTTCATGCTCGTTCGAATGCAAGTACCTGACATTCTCTCCCACCAACGCCCTTAAAAGACGAGTGGAGTCCAAGTGACGGATCTCAATGAACCCCGGCTCAAACGCCAATAGATACGGGTAGAATAAGGCAATGTTCTGCGGATTGCCCTGCCACCGGATCCCCCAGTCGTGCTGGGTCCGCCATCCGTTGCCCTTGATGAGAAAGGAAAACTCCGAGTAACTGAGAAGAAAGTTCTTGCCCAAACGATGGATCCCCAACGGATGAACAATCTCCTTCTGCGTGGCAAAGTCCAACGACGGATCGGCCTCGTCCAAGATCCCTTCTTTCTTGCCCTCCTCTAGCGACAAGATCTCAAACCCCTTGGTACACCCCACACAGAGACGCAGCTTCATGAACGAAATGGACACCACGTCCAGCGAAAAAGACACCTCGCGGATATCGTACCGCTTGTTCTTGCTCTTGATCTTGTCAAACGGGTTGTTGGGCTCAAAGATGTTGATCGAGTGCGTGTTGCCCGTCTTGGCCGCACACACCAAGAGCCTGCCGTCGCACACTCCCACCTTGAAGAAGGCAACGTGAGACAACACTAGCCTCCCCGACCGGGTGTTCTTGACGTGGTCGAGCGAGTCAGTACAAGACAAGTCAAACTCGTAGAGAGACTTGTCCGATAACACCAACAACCGTGAGTACTCGACGAGCACCTCGATCTGCGTAACGTACACCTTGCTGATCACCATCGTGGGGTCCGAGCAAATCTTCTCGTTGGACGTAGCACTCACCGACCGCACCGTAGACACCCACACTCCCAAATCCGTACCGTACAAATGCTTCTTTCCCCCGTAGCACGGCACCGCGCAGTTGATCTTGTTGTTACCGTGGAACCTCCGTGTTTCAAACTTGCAGGTGACAAAGGCATCGTTCTGCTCCACCAACCGTCGCTGCTGGGCCGCTATCTGCTGGAGCACCTGCCCCTGGTGCGTGACGTCGTCCGCAAAGAGACTCGAGTGCACCTGGTTGCTCCCGAGCCCAAAGATGTTCAACTGAAACTTGTTCGACGTGTTGTTGATGTAGTTGGTCTCCAACTTGTTCCGGATCGCGGTGTCCGACACCAACAGTCCCTCGTAGCGATACGGAAGCACCGACCTCACCGTGGGGACGTCAAACCCGCTATTCACAAACAATAGCGGCAAGTAGATCGGCCGCTCAAACACCTTGAACTGCTCGCGCTTGTTTTGCACCTTGTGCTTCACCAAAAGCAACGCATGCTCGAACAAGTACAAGTCTATCTTCTCGTTCTCCTTCTTGCGATGAAGCGTCTGCTGATACACGATGCGGTTGTCATAATTAAGTTTAAAATCATGCTTTTCTTCCAATGCTTGCTTCCCCAAGAGCCGGTGTAACACCATCACCTTGTGGCGGTCGGTGCTCTCCCCCGTCTGGATATTGATTCTGTTGAGCACCTTTTCGATCTCCTCCTTGCTTCTGAGCAAGTCGCGGTGGTCCTTAGTGTTGGGCACCGTCTTCTTGATGAGCGAAATCAACAAGAGCTGGTACCTCACCGGCCTCTGGATCCCCTTGATGAGGAACGACGAGAGATCCTGCTTCTTCGACTCGGGCTTGCGCTCAATGGCATCCAAGAACCGTGCGTACTTCATGTTCACCTGCTGCTGTCTTTCGTGCTCAAAGCTGGCAAACACCTTGTTACCCGAGTACTTGACAAATGGATCAAACTTGCCGACAAAGTCCAAAAAGATATCGGCAATGGTTTCCACCATGGGCTTCTGCTGTTGCTGTCTTCTCGTGAGGGCGTCGCTAAAGCTCTTGGCGAGACGCTGGAGCTCGCTCACGCCGCCGAAAACCGTGCGGATGAACGCCTCTCGTTCCCTCTCGGGGATGATATTATTGGCCGGGTTCCGCAAAGGCATGATATAAAAGTCTGTCATGAACTCCAAGTCCTTGAAGTAGTCTCGCTCGGTATAAATGAACTCGTAAATCAACTCTTGTCTATCTCTTTCGCGCTTGTCAAGGCTGTCCAACACCTGCGGCGACACCGTCTCGCTCCAAAGCGACTTGTGCTCCTCGACCTCGGCCAACGAGAGCCTCGACACGGCTCGCTTGAGGCCACCCTGAGGCTTCAAATTCAACTTCGCCTGCTGCTCCAATCGGCGAGGACACGCGATGCTGTAGCATAAGTTGTCGCGCGAGCAAGTGGGCGAGTAGCACTCAGTCAAGATGGTGAACACCCCGTTGACCCCCGTCGCCGACGGCACCAACTCGTTGCTCACAGTAGCGTCGTTGCCGTCAGTGGCAGAGGCCACACCAGAGGCGGTGCCATAAGAATTACCATAGGCATTGCCATAGGCGGCCGCGGCGCCGTTGCTCAACGTAGCGTCGCTGTTCCCAGTAGCGTAGGAGCTCGCTGTATCGTATGTGCCCGCGGTGGTGTCGGTGGATACCGTAGCAGAGTCGCCGTTGAGGGCAGCGACGTCGCTGAACGACCCATTTTTCGACACGTTCGTGGTGCTGTCGTTGAAGAAGTCCACGTCGCTGTAGTTGTGATTGAACGCGTACACTTCGAGGGCAGAGTCGCGGAGCCTATGGTTGTAGGTTACGTCACGAAAGAACTTCTGAGCATCGAGCGACCTCCCGAGCAAAAGCGCCAAGTTTCTATCGTTTGTGCGGATAATTTTGCTGATGGCATCCACGGCTGTTTTCCCCGTGAACGTGTCGTGGTACTCCAATCCGTCCTTGGTATTAATAGTGAGCACAATGGCCTCCTTAAAGAGTTTGGCCACTCTCGATAGGAGCGCAGGGTACACTTTTGGCTTCTTCGACTGCACCGGTTTCTTGGAATTTAACGTAGACCACGATGGGTTTCTGTCGAGTTTTGTATTCTGGAGCGATGCCGACGAGTTGAATCGCTTGGTCGAGAGCGACGACAACTTCCCGAGCGACGAGAACGACCGCGACTTCGACGACAACGAGAACGTATGCAGCAACGACGAGCCCGAGCCATTGCTGCTGGAGCTAGGACGGTGGCTGGATTGTGGGACCAGGTTTTGCGACTGTGCCAGCGGGAGCGATACCGGTACTGGTGGCGGTGGTGGGGGGCCCAGATCTTGACTCAAGAGAGTCTGGTACGGTCTTTGCGAGGCGCTCGAGAGCGACTGCGTTCTCTCGTTGGCCTTGATCAGGTTGACGGTCTGGCCCGAGGGGGAACGCATGGAGTATGCGGGCGACTGGGGCACCACGGGTGACGACACGATTCTTCTACCGTCGCCCAACACTCTGTTGGTTTGGATGGGCAGAAGCGTGGGTGGCGGCATTTTGCGTTGGGCTTTTCGTTGTTGATGCTGGATGTACGACGGCGACTGCGTGTCGACCTGGGGTGGAGGCTGGGGGCCCAGTGGAGGGGCCAGCTGGCCGTAGTAGGGATGCTGCGACTGGTGGGGGGGATGATGGGGGAGCTGCTGGGGGAGGTGTTGATGTGGAAGATGTTGACGTTGGTGGGGGGGCTGCTGGTGGTGGCGCTGTTGTTGGTGGGGGTAGTGGAGCTGTTGCTGCTGTTGCAGTTGAGGTTTATGCTGATGGCCATCGTATCCCAGAAACAGGCCCTGATAGCTTCCCTGGTACAGATACAGCACCTGTCCCTGATTGTACAGCCCCTGGCTCTGGTTGTACGCGCCCTGTCCCTGTCCCTGCTGCCCCCGGTGAAAATATCCTCTCTCTTGATACTCGTCCTGCGGCAGACTTAGCGAGTCGTGAAACAGCTCGCCCGGCGAAGAACTGGGCTGAGACTTCACCAGATCCAACATTGACTGAGGAACAAGATGCGTGGGGAGATTGATCTTATGGGGAGAGTTCATGGCACCGTTGTTTTTCAACGATGAAGAGGGATGATTCGACATGGCAGCTGAAACCAAACAAAACTTTTAACCTTTTGTCTCACCCTTCACTATTCCTTTTCCCTGCCTTTCACCTCAATAATCAACTGAATGACCCGTCGGCTTATGACTGGTGGGTCTGGATCGTGTAGTCTCTACTATACACTTAATCGTAATAGTATTGCCAGGAAGGTCTTTCTTCCCCTGAGAAAACTCAAATAATGGTATTGAAAAACTCACCCTTTAAAATACCCAATGCAATCGGATAATAAACTCACAATGAGTTACGAAATGCTTATAGAACTGACCGAGAACTTGTTTGTTGAAGGCCAAACTCTATGATCCGAATGAAACTTTTGGAAGTGGACTGTTAACGCTAGAGAGCACTAAAAATGTCATGGATAAAGGTGGGCCGCGACATTGCGACATGGTGCCAAATATAGTTCCCCCAATCTCCCTCGCTGGTGCAGAACGCTCAAGTCCGTATGGAGTCTGCCACTGGAGGGCGAGCTGGTGCGCGGGCGGACCTCCTAACTAGCGCTAGGTGGGGCGCCAAGACTACACAGCAACGGTGTGCATCTCCCTAAGCCCTGTGCCCACCCGCCTCCACGGCGTCCTAAGCCACGCTTGAGCGACACCTCTGCTTACCTAGTCGGGAAAACATACAACAGTCTGGCCGTCGTTTAACGTTCGTCTACAACTACATATACAGCCACAAAATAAAACTACATACAAAATACAACCACATACAGATACAACAGATAGACACCTCACTAGAAAACAAACAGACTGGGCAAACCTAAACAAGCATCACAACATCCATCTATTTCAGGGATGCATACAGAAACGGCCATGGAATATCACCGGCACGATCAAACAGATCGGCAAATCATGGTCACTGATTTCACGCGGAGGCACGTCGTTAAATGTGCAGAAATACGACATAAATCAGTCTAGTGCCGAAACCCAATCTTGGTACCTGTTATCAATTCTTAGAAATCGGATCTTTGTAATTGTCTTGCCCTGCACACGACAACCGTCTTTTCTTGATGAATAATGATGATGATCGGCACTGCATACAGACCACGAACCACTCTTGAAGGTTCTCGCGACATTAACGACATCAACTCCTTCATTAACATTATCTATCAATCATGCCGGCATACCATTCGACTTTCTTGGCTGAAGAGTCTTCGAGGCTCGTAGGAAACATAGCTCTCCTCCCCATCCATACAAAATTTCGTGGTCCCTCTTTTCCTCCGGAACAAGACTACGATATAATTGGAGAAGTATTGGACCTCTTTAGAGCCAATTCATTTTTTAAAAACTTTGAAATCAAGGGCCCCGCCGATAGATTGTTGATCTACGGCATCTTGTTTGTCAGCGACTGTTTGTCGAAGCTCAACAGAACAATCAATCATAGAGAAGCAGTGAGAGTATTGAGCAACTTGTCCTTGGATAACTTTGCTTTACCGGGAGAAATTGGGTTCCCATTGAACTCTTTATACCAATCTCCCGCTACTAAAAACGATGCTGATTTATTAAGATCCTATTTGCAGCAATTCAGACAAGAATTGGCCGACAGATTGCTCAAAAAAGTGTACAAGGACGATGCAAACATCCCAAGCAAATACTGGTTGGCGTTTACCAGAAGAAGATTCATGAACAGGAGTTTATAAGAAGACTCTATTCCGGTTCCTTCACAATGACAAAGGGAATCCATACCCCTACTTTGTTTCTATATTCTAGATACTCGTTGTTAAACAACTTATGAACCAAAAACCATTCTTCAAATTCGATTCTAACTTTGAAAAAATACGTGAGTGTAGCAATTGTAACCGCCAATGTAAAGTAGTTCCCCATGAATAATTGACACCCCACGCTAAACATCCAAAATCCAAGATAACTCGGGTGCCTCGTCCAGGCATATACCCCATGGGTAACAAGCTTTTGCTTGCCGTCAGTCATTATTATATGAGAAAAGGAGTTGCCACAGGTTTTCATTGCCGTGTATCGAATCAGTAGTCCTGCTACCACCATCACCAACGCTAATACGGATCCTTTTCCTTTAAAGGGCCAGAACCGGCCCCGGCGAAAGAAATACTCCCACATCGTCAACATCTGCATCATTGCAAACTGCTTGTTACCTCTGTTGCCATAGATAAGAAACAGCCTTGACGTGACTCGGGCCGTTTGGTAAAGCGAAGTGGTAATGAATTCCATCACATAGTAGACACATATGATTATCACATACGTAGGGACCTGGTAGAATTCCCCCCATAGTCCCAAAAAAAGACTCACAGCATTAGCAGCAATCACTGCCCCTAAACCAAACGACACCACTGCTATTTCATGCAATGAGTTGATATTTTTATCATACATATTCCATACATATTTCAAATTTCATACATATTATTTGAAAATTCTTTTTCATGAACAGTCATAGCTACAATGTTGACAAGGTCAACTTGACGGTGATTAGTGTCAAATCGCTAGTGTTAGGGATGATATTCTCCACTAGTGCCACCTTGGCCAGCCTATCCATTTGTGGGGCCATTGCAATGCCAGAGAAAGGGTTCAAGGTATGTGTGTTTCTCATCATCATTAGCATATTCCATTTCTTGGAGTTTCTCACTACTGCCATGTTCAACAACTCGAGTGTTGATGACGACTCGTTCATTTTGAAAGATATAGAGTTGCACGTGGTGTATGTGTTGTCGATACTAGAGCTTTTGATCACCCCGAGATGGCTCACGATCCCTTGGTCTCGACTTGGACTCCTAATAGCAATCATGGGACAAACAGCAAGAACCTTGGCCATGTACACTGCGGGCCACTCATTCAACCATTACATTCAGCAAAACAGACAAAAGTCTCATGAATTGGTCACGAATGGTATCTACAGTTTAGTGAGACATCCAAGCTATTTCGGGTTCTTTTGGTGGTTTGTGGGGCAACAAATTTATTTGGGTAATGTCGTGCTCTTGATATTTGGCACTTACAAGCTCTATTTCTTCTTCAAGAATAGAATCACCTACGAAGAGAAGTTTCTCCAGAGTTTCTTTAAGGAGTATGCCAATTATAAGGCCAAAGTACTGTCCGGAATCTTTTTTCTAGATTAAGTAATTGATTGATTTTCCAACGCGCGAGAAGATCATCGCATGTAATTTATTAAATCAACTAGTCTAATCTATATCTAGGCACCAACACCAAAGCCATTAATATTTCTATACATCATAACTCCGTTATCGCCATCGACGTATTGACACCATCTACCTGACTTCCATAAGGATACCCACATATTTTCATCGGAATGACGGTAATGAGTGCCCATGACCTTTTTGATGGCTTCACTAGCTTCTCTAGCATTATAAAAGGGAATTCTAGAACAATAATGATGCAACACATGAGTTTCAATGATATCATGGAAAACATGTTTCCCCACGAACCCAAACTCTCTATCAATAGTGGCTGCAGCTCCTCTGGCAAAATTCCATTGATGAGCTTCATAATGAGGCATCGAAGGATCCGAATGTTGCAAGAAGGTGATAAACACTAACCAATGGTTAACAAGAATGTAAGGTAAAAACCAGTTCACCAAAACGTTGAATCCACCGTAGTTCTTGTACCAGGTATATAACACCGTGAGTTGAGTGAGAACTCCAATGTCGGATAACACAATATACCAGTAATCTTTCTTGTCAAAGATTTGTGAACTAGGATTAAAATGGTTGACTTGCCACCATGTCTTGCCCGGGTAGGCCTGGCCACTGACATTAGAAAACAAATAAGCAATCCACCCTCCAAACTGTTGAATCAACAATAAGAATAACGTATAAAGAGGAGAATCACCCACCATATCTTCGATATCATGATGGCCTCTAGATTCCATAAACTCTTCTTTGGTCTTGGGTACGAAAACCATGTCTCTAGTCAAGTGACCCGTGGCCTTATGATGCTTACTGTGGCTATATTTCCACGAGAAATAAGGCACCATCAAGTAACTATGTAAGATCCATCCTACGGTATCATTGACCAAACTACTGTCACTAAAGGCACCGTGGCCACATTCGTGGGCCAACACCCAGATCCCCGTACCCAAGAGACCTTGTGCCCAAACGTACGCCGACCAAGCAGCAAATCTACCCACTTGTTGTGGGATTAGTTGGATATAGTTGTTGGCAACGTATCCAAAGACCACCATCCAAAAGACGTCTCTGAACACGTAGTACAACGATTCACCCGTTCTTCTTTCGTAGCAATGAGATGGGATGGCTCTCAAGATATCCTTGATGGAGTAATCGGGAGCCTTAAATTCGTTACCGTACGTGTCAATAGCGGTAATGTTTTTTGTGGTAGTGTCGAAACTAGCGATGTTGCCCAGTCTCTTGACCGCAGTTCCACTAGAGAACCCGGTGGTGTTGTTGTTGCCCGATACTACTTGACTCATGTTGAAGAATTAAATCAAACGATCAAAAATTTTCCTGCTTTTATCCATTCGTAGATGCTCTGAAAAGAGATAAAAAAATTGCGACTGTTGAGTCCTGTAGCTTGGCACGGTGGGGCCCAAAAAGAAACGCCCACATAATGCGCGTGCTAGGCGCCCCAGCGCACAGGGCGCGTACGCCAGACGTTGGCCACTATTCTCAGCTAGAAGTTACAGCTACACCAGAGGATATAATTGCAGAGACACGGATACCAACTGGGTTTGCCCTTTGTATATCCTTTGCATACCCTTTGCATATTTTTCACTGTTGACGTAACGATCCATTGTACGCCCAGGAGGCAAGAATGGTAACACCAGAGAATGAAACCGATTTCGAGGGGCAGGTGCCATCCTTTCTTCATCAATCTGATCCTGTTGACCGAGGCACGAGACCTGGCGCTCTACAGGACGAGCCTTTGGAGATCCGACTCGGGGCATTCCGGGTGCGGACCAACTCGACAACGAGGAAGACTCCAGAGATGGGCAACACAATGTTGGCACAAGTGCGCCTCGGTTGACTGTACTGGACAACACCCCTGGACAATGCCTCGACTGGACAATGCCTAACATGGGATAAGCTCATATGGGTAAAGTTTATTTTGCTAACGCACGTTCCTTTTGTCCTCATCTGCCATTATGCCGGAGCATATTTTTTCAACAGGGAGTAAACCGGGGCCGTTGAAAAATAAAACCCACTACATCTATCAACAACTTTATCAACTATTCTTTACAACATGAGCGCTCCAGTATCGCCAGAGATCAAGAAGAAACCGGTCAATTTTTCTAACATTTTGTTGGGGGCAGGGTTAACAATGGCTGAAGTCACCACTTTGGGTCAACCATTAGAGGTGATCAAGACCACTATGGCCGCAAATAGATCACTTAATATGGCCCAAGCCGGGAAATTGATCTGGTCCCGTGGTGGGATATTTGGCTTTTATCAAGGTTTAATTCCCTGGGCATGGATTGAAGCTTCCACCAAGGGATCAGTGCTCTTATTCGTATCGTCAGAGGCAGAGTATCTCTTTAAAAAAGCCGGTGCCAATAACTTTGTAGCAGGTATGGGAGGAGGTATCTCTGGTGGATTGGCGCAAGCTTACTTGACCATGGGTCTTACCACGTCCATGAAAACGGTGGAGATCACGAGATCGAAGCAAGCAGCATCGGGAGCACCTCAGCAAACCACCTGGCAAGTGTTTAAGGACATTTACAAGAAAGAAGGTATCCGTGGGATCAACAAGGGGGTCAATGCCGTTGCAATTAGGCAGATGACCAACTGGGGATCGAGATTCGGGCTTTCGAGATTGGCTGAGGAAGCAATCAGAAAGATTTCGGGCAAGGATAAAGATCAAAAGTTGAACACGGTTGAAAAAATTGGTGCCTCCGTGATTGGTGGGGGTTTATCAGCGTGGAACCAACCGATTGAAGTAATTAGGGTCGAGATGCAATCAAAGACCAATGACCCCAACAGACCCAAAAATTTGGGCGTAGGAAGCGCGTTCAAGTACATTTACCAGAACAATGGGGTCAAGGGGCTTTACAGAGGAGTCACCCCCAGAATCGGGTTAGGAGTCTGGCAAACAGTATTTATGGTTGCCTTTGGTGACATATTTAAAAAAATGCTTAATGCAGATGCTGGCCATTAGCATATATTAATACATAGTTATTTACCCCACCTGTCATAGCAATACAATCCTGACACCGTGAATGCCAATCCCAAGATTTGGATATTGGTCAATTGTTTACTCTCCCAAATAAATGCAACTATGATGACAAAGATTCTTTTTAAGATACTAGCAATGGAATAACTCACTGGGGACACAGACCCCAAAATTTGGAAAGCTAAAAAAGATTGAGCGAAATGTGATGCTCCATTGAGGAGCACCAACGAGAGCGTAGTAAGGGATAATTCTTTCAAGGAAAACCTCCCATTATTAAGCTCCAGAATTAAATAGACCGGCAACGTAAGACAGAACCCCAGCACGGAACAATAGAACAAGACCGTAAGCTTATCGAAAGCGGGACCATTTTTGCAATTGGCGACAGGTAGTGTATCGCTATTTTCCTTGGGGGTGATTCTCTTTTTGGCAAAGATGTTTTGTGCGACAAAGATCACCATCGAGATAAAGGCGAACGACAACCCTCTGATGTAGAAGTCCAGATGGCCGCTGGTCTTGTAACAAGTCAACATGACACCAAAGATCAACGGCACGAGTGACAAGTAGGTGACGGGCTTATACTTGACGTGAAACCCCAATCTGAATGCAAATACCGTCGCGATGGGCGAGAGGGCTTTGATGGTGTGCACAGTAGACACGGGGATCAACGACACCGCTTTATGGGAAAGAATGTGGCCCATGAATGAAAACACCCCCATAGGACCCGTAGTGCTAATCACGGCCCTACTCGGGGTCATGAATGCCTTTAGCGACACTTCTTTGTTGGGGATGGACCCTGAGGGTAAGATTTGCGCGACATTGGGGTACGACGCGAGGAGTGCATAGAATAAGACACTGAATAAGGTGCTGGTGGTAAACTGGAACTGGGTCAACGTCACGGGGTATTTGAAAGAAGAGAGAATGATTTTCGACGAGTTGCTCGAGACGATCGAACACAAGTACCATAGCGAGCATAGCACGATGATTTTGAGCGACATGGTTTTCGGTTCCTGGAACTGGACCTTTTTCTCGAGCACGGGGGTGGAGGAGCTCGACAACGGCGGCGTGTAGAGCTGCAACGGCGGGCTCTCTAGTGACAAGAAGCTTGTTACTGAGGCGTTTGGCGTGGCAAACAACGGCGACGATGCACCCCAAGAAGGTGATCCTGGCGAGCCTATTGACCCTGTACCTACTGACCCTGAGCCTATACCCCTGGGAGCCACCAACGGTACTCTCTGGTGGTGCAAGTTAGCCATGGAGCTATTTGGGTTGACCTGAGTGGACCCATAGGGCAGCTTCGACCCCTTTTTAAACATAATAATCCAAAAATAGACGAAAAAAAATAAACAACAACGGAGGACAACGATATTAGCAGGTACCAACAACGATGTAGCGAGAGCCTGGTAACAACGATGTAGCTATAGCGATGGAACAACAACGAGGTAGCAAGGTTTTATTATCACCTTAAGTTAAACAACGTGTAGCCAGCAGATCTCATCGAGGAGAAAACCCGGTGGTGTTTCGGGTTATGTGCACACCGATGTTGCGATAAAGGGAAATATCATTTCGGACCAAAAATCCCAACAACAGTAACGTTTAGCGACATAGGAATTTACTTACCATTGATAACACACGTAATTGACATTGATCATATACACCACGGTACTTTGTTATGAATGATCTAGCAGTGCTTGCTGCAAAAGAGCTCTTGAAACGGGCCACGGGGTACGATTTCGATGATAATCCCGATACCCTGATCCCTGATGATGAACCAGAGGATTCGAACCCGGTGAAAGATGAGATCTTTTCGTCTTGGGCGCTCTTTATAGCGTTGTCGCTCTTGTGTGCGGCATTGTGGTCGTCATACTTTCTCCAACAACGGCGAATAAAAGCTATCCATGAAACGGTGCTATCGATTTTTTACGGCATGGTGATTGGACTCATCATTCGAATCTCCCCTGGCCACTACATCCAGGATGCCATCAAGTTCAACTCCGGATACTTTTTTAATATCTTGCTCCCACCCATTATCTTGAACTCGGGATACGAGCTTCACCAGGCTAACTTCTTTAGGAACATGGCGTCAATCTTGACTTTTGCTATCCCTGGCACCTTCATCTCCGCGTTGGTCATCGGCATCATCATCTACATTTGGACGGCGCTCGGGCTTGATGGCGTTAAGCTTGAATTTGTTGATGCTCTTTCCGTCGGGGCCACGCTTCTGGCGACGGATCCCGTGACCATCTTGTCGATATTCAATGCTTACAAGGTGGATCCCAAATTATACACCATTATCTTTGGCGAGTCGCTTCTAAACGACGCCATCTCCATCGTGATGTTCGAGACGTGCCAGAAGTTCCACGGACAAAAGGTGCGGTTCTCGTCGATGTTTGAAGGGATGGGCTTGTTCTTGATGACCTTCACCATTTCCACCATTATCGGCATTCTGATCAGCTTGTTCATTGCGTTGATCTTGAAACACAGCCATATCCGCCGCTACCCACAGATCGAGACGTGTTTGGTGTTGTTGTTTGCCTATCAGTCGTACTTCTTCTCCAACGGCGCCCATATGTCGGGCATAGTGTCGCTCTTGTTTTGCGGCATCACCTTAAAACACTACGGCTACTACAACATGTCGCGGCGTACGCAGATCGCTACCAAGTACATCTTCCAGTTGCTTGCGCAGTTATCGGAGAACTTTATCTTTATCTACCTTGGGTTGTCGCTCTTCACTGAGGTCGAGTTGGTGTTCAAGCCCATGCTCGTTATCATGGCGTTTATTCTGATCTGTGTCGCACGGTACCTGTCGGTGTTTTCTCTCTCGAGGCTTCTCAACTTCTTGTTCCGAACCAAGATGGAGAAGTTGGCCGTGAGGAGCGCTACTAGCGATTTCACTCTCCAGCAGACCCCCGATGAAATCAGCCACTCGTACCAAATGATGATCTTTTGGGCCGGTTTGAGAGGAGCCGTCGGCGTGGCGTTGGCTATGGGATTACAGGGAGATGCCAAATGGTCGCTCTTGGCCACGGTGTTGGTGACGGTGGTGTTGACGGTGATTTTGTTTGGCGGCACCACGGCGTCGATGCTCGATATCTTGGGCATCAAGACCGGATGCATCGATGAAACCGCCGAGTCCGATGACGAATTCGACATAGAAGCACCCCGTTTGCCCGTCGCCGGCCACACAAGCCCTCGTTTTATGCTTGCCAACAGGCGATACGGCAACTCCTTCACCACCATCCCCAGAAACGATATCTACACCAATAACACCGCCGGCACCAGAACGGCATCGAACGTGAGTCTCTCGTCGTTCCAAAAACATGCCGTGCAGGCCACGCCGACATTCACCTCCAACGGCGTGTTGAATGCCGAAGATGACGACCTAATTTCTAGCGATGTCGAAGATTTGATCCCCAATAATAGCACCGCAGCAGTGTCGGCGTATAACGCCCCTGCCGAAAACTCCAGTGGCATCTTGGGAGCGTTTCTCAGTGCCGAGGAACACGCCAAATGGTTTACGCAATTCGATGAAAGAGTACTTAAGCCCGTGCTTCTTGATTCCCCCAATGTTAAACGAAAAGATGACGGGCCATCTTAGATAAATATATAGTACATACACTTTTATGTAATTTGAGCCATGACCGCTTATATGAATCTCATTGCCTCATGTAATTTCACTCTGTTGTTGAGCTATGGCCACATCAATGACCCATTTGGCCAACTTGAACGTGCGAGCATTGAGAATGAGGTCGTTCAACTTGAAGTTGAACTTGATGCAGAGTTCGAAAAACTTATCCATGGCCACGTCGTGGAGAATGACAATCAAGTGGTTCATTCGAAGGTTCTTATTGTTCTTTTGTGCCGGGGTCAAGTACACCGATGCCGGCAAGTACTCGGCGTAGTTGTTGGTGGCTCGAATGGGTTTTTCAAGGAGTTTTAATGCTTCGCTGATATGGACGCTCGTGACACACGAGTGCTTGTCTTCCTCGAGCGAGTGCACCACCAAGTTGGCCACGGCAAAGATGGCATTACCAAAGTTTACCGGGTTGATCACTCGCGACTCGGTGTCTCTTTTCAAGGTGATGCGAAATAGCACCCCGACATTGGTGTCGAGAAAGAGCTCGTAGTACTCCCTTGCTTCCAGGAGCAACAACGCAAGCTTCTTGTGGATATCCCACGTCACGTAGCCCGCCACCGGACGGAAAAGCCCATAAAGTTGTTGGAGCATCATATCGACCACGTCGGGCTTCTCCGGCTCGACATACTTCGGCACGTGACTCGACTGCTCCGGTCGAGATACTTTTCTTTGTGAATTACCAAAGATATCGTCTTTAGACAACAGCGTCACCTTACTCAGGCTCATTGTACGCAGGCGTGAGCCCAAATCGCCCAGGCCCAACTTGTCCCGGCTTAACTCGAGTTTCTTCAAGTCCGCTGGCGTTCTGTAGTTGATTCTCGCCGTGGTTTCCTTAATCACAAGAGCACACTCTTCCATGATCGACGGCCATATAAACCCTGTTTTCGAGTGGGCAGAGTACACTGCTGATCTCAACTTGACGGCCTCCGCGTGCCTAGAAGACGCGATGTACGCCAACTCCTGGAACGCAGAGAGCCTGCTCACTTGGAAACGAGGGTCGTTGTTACGCAATCCCATCAACAACGTGCTGATGGGGTCGGAGCTGTAGGTGCTGATGGGTTTATGGCCGTCCAAGCACCCCAATGTCGAGTAGACGTTGTAGACATGGTTAACGGTGTCCCAGGCAAGAAACTGGTAAAAAGAAAAGTACGCCACGGTGATAAAGAGCTTTAATGAGATGTGGAACTTCGGGGCATTAGTGTCTAAGCCAAATATGGCCAAAAGCGGCCATGCCAATTGAAACATGCTAGGTTTAGCGAGCCAGTACACAACAGGCAACGACACCATACAAACAACATTTAAAAAGATGGTGTTGCCCACAATGAGCGGGGCATGGCTCCATAGCGACTTATCGAGGGCGAATTTCGACACCCCCCACTGGAAACTGAGTCTACTCCTCTGGAACACGCAGTGCTGGATGGCATAGATCACTGCGATGTAGATGGTCGCAAACCAGAAAAACACCCATTCATCATTGACAATGGGCTTGACCCCGTACTCCTTGGGCACAAACGCGTAGTCATACTTCATTGCTAGTTGTGAGAATGCCACCAACCCCGTGGCTATACCTGAAAGCACATACAACACCGCTGTAGCGACAAATTTTCTCGAGACTAGCGAGTGGTAGATCTGCGCCCCCAACGTCTTGTGGACGGAGAAGTCCACCGTGGCGTATTTATCCCGCGAGAGCTTCACCACCATGTACCCAGCGAAAATAATGGGGCTTCTGATGGTGATGGTCAACAACAAATTCTTCCAGAACCCCCCAAACGGCGCCTTCAATGCCACGGAAACCGCGATCGCCACCAACGCCAACACATTCTTGAGATATCTCATCCGCTTCGCCACCACCCTGTCATAGTAGTGGCTATACGACGCCGACTTTGCTTTCTCGGCCATGATGTCCACAATCGTTGCTGGTGAAAATCGATAAATCGCGATATATGTGTGCGTGCGCGGGAGAAAAGAGAGAGGAGAAGAGAAGAGAGGGAAGAGAGAAGAGAAGAGAAGAAAGAAGAGAAGAGAAGAAAGAAGAGAAGAGAAGGAAAGGAATATGTTGTAGGATCGTTTATGTTCTTTTATTGGTTTCTATGTACATGCTCGAGTTCTGGGCCTTGGTGCTCAACTTTGCTATGCTCAGCTTTGCTAACTTTGTCTAGCTTCCAATTTAACTTGCTCGCTTTGCTAACTTTCGCAACATACAGCTACTTCTGCTTCTGCTGCTTCTGCTTCTGCTGCTTCTGCAACGCTCGCCGCTCAGTTCTGGATCTTCATCTGCGCCTGGTGCTTCAACTTCTCCGTCTCTCCGCTGAGCGTCTGCTTCACCACTTCCAACCCAGGCTGGCCGTTGATTTCACCCAAGATCTCGTCAAGAACGAGCCCCTCGTTGACGTTGGCGTTGGCAAAGGCATACGAGTAGCCCTGGAGCTTGTTCTCGATGTTCAATTGGTTACGCTCAAACTTAGACACATTGATCTCAAATGCCTCTTTGATCGCATGCTCAAGCTCCTCCTCCGTGGTAATGAATTTAGAGGCCGCATGGTATAGTTCAAGGAGATCGTGCGCCTTGTTCTCTTCAATCTGCAACTGCGCCATTTCCCTGTTCAACACTCTCTTCTCTTCAACCAACTCTTTTTCCTCTTCGGTTCTGGGCCTCATTATAGGGCCCTTTAAATACGAATCGATCGTGGGGAGCGTCAACTTTACCGCTTCCGTTTCTTCATGCGTGGCCTCGTCAAGTTCTTTGGCCTTCTGTAGTTCCATCTTCTTTGCCTTTAACTCCTCAATTCTCTGTAATCTCTTGGCCTCTGTCAAGTACGCATCCTTTAAATGGGCCCTACGGATCTCGTCTCGCTTTAAGTTCCACAACTCATCTTTACTCAATTTAGACTCGTCAACATCCGGAGCTCTCTCATCAATAAACCTTTTGATCCTCTCCTCCACTGTCACCACAGGCTTGGCCACGGGGATTCGACTGTGGGTGAATCCTCTCTTCTTGGGCTCAGGAACCCCCTCGGCATATCCTTGTTCTATCTTGCTCTCCTCTTGGATTTCTTCGGCAGTCTTGGGCCTGATAGGATACCTCTTGAAAACAGGACGGACCTTGGGCAAAATACCAGATTTCCCTCCGTATTTGATCGTACGATTACCCATACTGTTGTTAATATTAATGAAAATTTTATGGTCGTGCGAAAAAACTACAAATATCACAAATGATATCTCAAATCATTATTATCAATATAGACGTACTAATCATTAGTCAATTGTCCCCACGTTTGAAAGATTCTCTGGGAAACAACCTTGCCTATTTTCTTGTTGCCTATTTGGTCTTTGAATATATACATGAGTAGCAATCCCTTGTCGTAGTCGGTGCCTTGGTGCCCTTGGTAGAAATCAATGAGATTCTTCGGGGTTTTGAAATAAGATTGCACGGTGATGGCCCGTTCTAATGAAACACCTCTAATCGCCATGAGCATGAGGATAAACATCTCCTTTACAGTGATCATGCCGGACTTGGAAAACGCTTCTTGGAACGTGGGAAAGAGATGTACACATTCATACAGTTTGGCTCTCATCTCAAACTCCCCTCTAAAGTTATCTAGCGACTGTGCATACTCTTCTTGCGTATTCATGATGCTAGGTTTAAGCACAATCAAGCTGGTGTTGCTCTTGTCGAATTTTTCTATAATCGAGGTGGTCAATGATGCAAGAAAGTTGATGGTATGCTCGATGGATTTCGACCGTTTTACGTTGAAATTGGAATTGGTCATGGTCATAGAGATTGACGATCGGATGGCATCCTTCATATCCAAAACCTTGTCTATCCCCACTTCCTCCACCAAGTAATAAAACTGTTTCATGCCGGTTTTCCTGAGTCGACGTTTTTGCTCCTGAAACCGTCCATCCTTGATGGAAAATGCCAAATCGTCAAGTCTCTTTCTCTCGCAAATATAGTTAAGCACTACTTCCCTGCCGGTTTTCTTACGTTTAGCTATCCAGAGCGTATCGCCCACGGCAAGCAGTCGCACTTCACATTTTACTCCTAAACTCTCTAGTCGGTGCTGGAAAAAGTCTCTTTCCCTCTGGCTCCTTATTTCTCGATTGTCAATGACAAGAATGATGTCGATCTCGTCCTTGGCCCATATATCGTACCGTATATTTCGGAAAACTCTATTTTGAATGTCATGAGTAGGAGCTGTAGATGCTGCTGGTACTTTCTTTTCATCACCTCTTGGCAGACTGGGAAGATTGGACCGGTCTCGCAACGGAGAAGAACTAAAGAGCGATCTCTCCAACTTTCTTGGTGTTGACTCCAAGAGAGGACTCACACGCATTTGGTTATCAAAGGATATGTCCGTGGCTACGCTTTGGGGAGAAGAATGGACTCCCTCGGCTTCCTTTAGGCTCGAGGCCAACGACATGCCCTCGTCAGTCATTAAATACAACTTGGGTGAGCGGCCGATACACGCAACCAAATCGTGCTTCATCAAGATCTTGATTGCGTCCCACGCCGAGTAGAAATCGTTGGCAGCAGGGTTCGACTTGAACGATTTATCACAGTAAGCAGTGGCGCTCCTGATGATCTCGTCCTTGCTGAGTCCACGCTGCTGCCGGTCCCGCAAATAGAGTGCCAACAAGATGGCATAACCCCCCGATCTCTGGCGAGGAACGTACCGTTTGGGTCTTTTGGTTCTGGGGTTCTGTAAGGGCTCAGCGCCTCTCTTTGCCGGCTCGGTGCCTCTGTTTGCAGACTCAGTGTCAAAGGCTCTTGGGAGCTCTACACCGGTGTTTTGGCAGTACTCCTTCAACTTGGACGTCAACAACTTGACCGTTTTGTCCCCCACAAACTGCACCTGTTTTAGCGTTTTGGGGTCTTCTATGGCGCCGTCATGGTACTTGACCGAATGCAATGCCTTGTTGTATAAAAGAGCTGCCTTGGTGCCTTTCCTCGTGGCGTCAATCGCTAGCTCCTCAAGCCATTGTGCAAACAAGTTCTTGAGCTCCATAAACTTTGGTTTTGGATACGGGTTGGGTTTGGGTTTTGGCTGTAAATAAACACCAAAATGACACAAAACACAATTTATTCTATTCTCATCTTTTCCAGCCAAGGCATCACTTAACCTCATGTCGTCGGTGAGCTCTAAAAAGAGTGTGCTTCCCCCCATCAATTTGCTATTCCGGTATCTCCAGCAGCAGGCGTTGGTGACGATTTGGCTTTATGAGCAAACACAACTGAGGATCCAGGGAAAGATAAGAGGGTTCGATGAGTTTATGAATATTGTGGTTGATGACGCAAAAGAGGTGGCTACGGACAGCGGAGAAGTCGAGGAGTTAGGAAGAATCCTTTTAAAGGGAGACAACATCACATTAATCTCGAGTTTGGACTAGACTATATAATAATGCAATATGAAAATAAAGGTATGTGTAGAATCATGGCAGAAAGGTGACTTTTTTGGAACTTGGGCTGGGCGTCTCGCCCTGGCGTTCCTTGTACCGTCGTCTTCTGTCCTCCTGGGTAATGGTCATGTTGTAGTTTAATATCTGTTCTTGACGAAGGCTGGAGATGTAATCTTTTTGTAGTCGGGATTTTGGTTTAGGGGGGCTGTGGACTGGGGGAGGACTGTGGGCTGGGAGAGCCGGGGTCTGGCACTTGTTGTTGCTTGGATTAGGATTGGGTCTCTTGATCTGGTTACTTCCTGGATTAGAATTAGGCCTCTTGACCTGGTTCTTGCTTGGACTAGGATTGGGCCCCTTGATCTGGTCGTTGCTTGGACTAGGATTAGACCTCTTGATTACGTTCTTGCTTGGGCTAGGACTCTCCCTCTCCCTTTCTCTCTCCTTCTCCTTCTCGCTCTCCTTCTCCCTCTCCTTCTCCCTCTCCCCTCCCTTACCCTTCTGTCGCTTTGGGCTTTTCATCCATCAATACCATCAACAAAGTCGCGCGCGGTCAAAACAATAATAAATTTACGAGTAAGGATCCAAGTTAACTACAAAACTACGACCAAGATCGTAATAACAATCTATGGACAGATACACGCGACTGGTTCCCAACGGACCTAATGGACAGATTCGGAATGGTGGTACTCCATCTCGACCATTTCAAGCAGTGCCGTATACACCAGAAGAGCATCTGAGGATCCAGGAGCAACTCAACAAGGTTTTAGGTCCAGAATACGTCAGCATCCGTCCTGGCGGCGGCGGCCAGAAGGTTTCGTACATCGAAGGCTGGAAGGCATTAAATCTTGCTAATGAAGTGTTTGGATTTAATGGATGGTCTTCAGAGTTGATAAGCACTCAGGTGGATTATTTCGACTCCCACGGTGATCGATTCTCCATGGGGTTGTCGGTAGTGGTAAGAATAACGATAAAAGATGGCACGTATCATGAAGATTTTGGGTATGGGTATATTGATAATGCCAAGAGTAAGGCAATGGCATTCGAGAAATGTAAAAAGGAAGCATTCACAGATGGCTTGAAACGGTGTTTAAGATGTTTTGGCAACGTCTTGGGTAATTGTCTTTACGACAGAACCATCATGGGAAAGATCCAAAAAGTTCAACTTCCCCCCGTGCAACTCGAAGAGGAGAACTTTCACCGCGACCCCATCTTGGTCAAGAGAGAAGAAAGAAAGAGGCAGGCGCAGACAGTTAATATTCATGAGAACCCCGGTGCGCTGGTTAATGGGCAGGCTAATGAACCTGCTGATAAATCCAATGCACCGGCCGATGCGCCTGCTGAGAAATCCAATTCACCAATCAATAAAGCCTCGCCGGATATAGCAAAGGATTTCGACGATTCGCTCTTGTTCAGTGACGACCAGCCGGCAGAGGCCCCTAAAGGTATTGATGCATCGGAACTTCAGATGATCTTCCACGAAGACAGGGGGTTCAGCCAGGAACAGCTGAACGAGGAGGAGCCGCATTTCTCGGACGATTTCGACACCAGCAGCAGACAGTCTGCTCCCTCGGTCACCGCAAATGTATCTCCGTTATTTGTCAGTGCAAAGAGCGCCGATTTAGTGCAGCAGGGTGACCCAAAGGCAGCCCCCAAATACGACACCAAGTTTGTCTCGCAAAGCATAAGAAGAACCATTGACCCCACGAAATCTGTACCGGTGAAGCGGTCCGAGGTGAGACCGCAGTCCGACGCAAGACCGCAGTCTGAAGCAAGACCGCAATCTGAAACGAGAGCCCTGTCTGGACCCTTGCCCTTAGCTTCGAAGTCCACCAACTCGCTCAGCACCGCTTTGGGCAAGCGAATGATCGGCCTACCCCCGTCGCAGCAGTCAAAGAGACGAAGGGCCGACGATAAGGAAAATAGCTAGATATATAAAAGCATAATTCATTTGTTGTACTGCATATATACTCTGGGTATTATCATATTGTACTGCACACACTCGCGACGTATAAATCATCTAAAACCCAATTTCTTACCAAACCATGTCGATTCTTGCTGTTCCCGGGCCGTATAATGAGTTCCCGGAGGAATACGATCCCGACGAGGCGCTCGAAACCTTGCACACGGCCAAGGTCTTGGTTGTGGGAGCAGGAGGATTAGGGTGTGAGATCCTCAAGAACTTGGCACTAACGGGGTTCAAACATATAGATATCATCGATATGGACACCATTGACGTGTCCAACTTAAATAGACAGTTTTTGTTTCGGCCGTCAGATGTCGGCAAGTCCAAGGCAGAGACTGCAGTAAAGTTTGTCGCCGATAGAGTGCAAGATGATTTGACTATGGTTGCTCATTTTGCTAAGCTACAAGATAAGCCCAAGGAGTTTTACCAGCAGTTTAACGTGGTGATCTGTGGTTTGGACAGCGTAGAGGCCAGAAGATGGATTAATGCCACGCTTGTGTCGTTGGTGGACGAACAACTAAACAATGTGATCCCGTTGATCGACGGGGGGACAGAAGGGTTCAGGGGCCAATCGAGGGTGATTCTCCCCATGATTAGCTCATGCTATGAATGTTCATTGGATTTGATCCCCGCTAGAACAGCGTTCCCCGTGTGTACTATAGCCAACACTCCTCGATTGCCCGAGCACTGTATAGAATGGGCCCATGCCTTGGAGTGGCCCCGAAACTTCCCTAATGAGACTTTTGATGCCGATAACGATTCGCATGCCACTTGGATGTTTGAAACAGCGAAGAAAAGAGCAGATTTGTTCAACATCGACGGCGTCACCATGCTGTTGACCTTGGGGGTGGTCAAGAATATCATCCCAGCCATCGCCTCCACCAACGCCATCATCGCGGCCCTGTGCTGCAACGAAGCATTCAAATATGTCACCAGCACCAACCCGCTTCTCGACAACTACATGATGTACTCGGGAGATGACTCCATCTTCACCTTTACCTACTCGCAGTCGAAAAACCCTTCGTGCCCAGTATGCGGGAATACGGCAAAGAAGATAGAGGCGCAAAACTGGTGGGATCTAGAGACGTTCATTGAGGAAATCGCCTCGAAACAAGAAGTACAAATGAACCTGCCGTCATTGACTACAGCTTCCAAATTGTTGTACCTCCGTCGTCCTGACCATTTGGAGCGCATTACGCGGCCCAATTTGACCAAAAGACTCAACACCTTGATTTCCCCCAGTGACGAAGTCATTGTCACCGACCCTAACTTCCCCATTGCATTGAAAATACGTGTACATTTCGTGGGCCCCGAAGAAATGCCCAAAGATAGCGTTTATTAGCCTATATCATTAAAATTTTTTCATTTCTTTAACCACTAGATCATTAAAGAAATTGAAGTTATCCAAGTATAAATGATGCCCACTATCGGGGACCTCCACCACTTGACTTCGTTCATTATCATGAAGACGGTTAACTATGTTGGAAACTAATTCGCCGCCCTTTTTATCCATCCAATCTTCTCTCCCATAGCACCAAAGAAGCTCGCTCTGCAACTTGTGAACTCCTCTCTCAATTAGCGGGTGTCTAGCATCGGCTCCTGGCGCCAATAAGTAGTTCAACATGTACTCACCCGAACCTGGACTCTGAAAGATCCCGTAGGTATATTTATGCAACAAGTCTCGTTCGATGGGCTTCAAATTGGCAAACCGACGTGAACTCCATCCACTGACCACCTTCGACCCAAGAGGACCAGCACTCCTCACTAAAGAGAAGGGAGAGATGTTTTGCTCCCATAATTTTTGGAAATACTTGGGGATGTCAATCTTTTTTCTATGCTTGATGATAGCCCCCGGTGACACCATAAGAAGCTTTTTCCATACCTGCCCCTTCTTGATCTCATACGTCGCCATAAGATACGCCCCCATCGAGTGCGCCATCACCATGATATTCTCCTTGGGCACGGTGTGCATGTTTCTCTTGTATAGCCACTGTTCGAACGAATCATGAAACCATTTTTCCACCCCGTCCAAGTCCCTGGTCTCGGGGTTGAACGGCGGCCGCGAAGAGCATCCATACCCAAGCAAATCAACCGCATGAACCACCCAGGTCTTCTGGCTCGCTATCGAGTCAAAGTTCTTGAGATAAAGCCCCAACCCACTCCCGTAGCCATGTACCATAATCAAATGGTTTATACCCTCGAGCTTGCCGTGAGCATCGGCCTCCGCCTTCTGTGAGTCGGGATAAATCACGAATTCATTAATGAAGCGGCCCGGAGCAACCTCGGTACGTAGCACCTTGGAACACCGTCCCGATTCGTCCGCATAGGGATAGAACGGAAGCAACGAAAGCAAATCGTGCTGAAACTTGGACACGTCGTTTCTGTATCCATAATCTTCCAACGATGCCTTCACCAGCAACGGGAAGTTGTTGGAAAACAACCTGTACACCGGCAACGATGTAGGATGCGTCAGTCGCTTGTACGCCGATACAACTTCGGGCACCTTGACTCGCGACGTCTTCGCAGGGGCCCGCTGCACTGTGGCCTGTCCCAAGCGGAGGAGATTTAGTAAGGACCATGAAATCGAATGTTTCTCTCTCTTTGCCAACCTGATGCCCATGATTTTCTTCCTTCTTTCGACGGAATGCAAGAAAACCGTATAAACAGTCGCGAACGGTCGTTCGACGCGTGTTAAGTAGTTAGTCTCTAGTTTAGTGTTGGTACAAAGGCCTTTACGATGTCTTGTTAGTGATGTGGTAGACATTTCTCGCGAGGCTGACACACAATGTCGTGATGTCGCGGTATCGGGTCACAACAAAGTCACCCGAGAAACGGCATTTCGTAGTTTCGCAGGGGAATTCGGCTTACGCCGTCATTGGAAAGATCTGCGCGCCAAGCACTTGGCAACAGGGAGGTAAGTCCTCGCTGAGCTCAGTATCCTCAACACCTCCTAGGGAAGCCAAGCCCACATGTAAGGAGAGATCCAAAAGACAAATTTTCAATACTTCAACGAGACGCACAAGGGAAAAGTTAATCTTATTTCATATTGCTGGCAAAAACAGTACTAAAGTTAATCGCCGTAGGAATGTATAGTAAAACTACTCATATGCCCACGTCCTGACTGTGTTTATGGAAGCGTGCAGGCAGGTGCCGTAAAAATTCTCAACCAACGGAGTTGACACATTCATGTCAAAATCTTTTGCATCGCTAGAATAGGGATGAAGTCATAGTCACTTCAAGCACTGCAGGGCTAGTTTCCAGACGTCCGATAGGATGCTCGGATTTGTACCTGAAATCATGGTTGGATTTTTTGGGCCGTGCATTGGGTTACAAGTCAATTGTTCAATGTGCCATAACCACATGCAGTGCTTGAACAAACAATTGAACTGTGATCAATTGAAGTTCCCACTCATCAATACGAAGACAAGGGTCTATCTCGGTTAATACTTAGGAGATAATTGTATTCTTTTTCTGAGAGTGGAGATATGATTATGGTATTCCAGGACGTAGAAGATATGAGCGGTCACAGGCTAAATTAGAGTTATTATTTCAGACGCACGCAAATGCTTGGCAACGCTGTACGAACACCTCACTTAATCTGATAGATATCAACTTCTTTAAATCTTCAATCTGTGGACCCATCTTTCTCAGTAGATAAAGGGTTTTTACTAGGCACCCACATGGTTTATAGTATGACTATTGAACTCTGCAAAGCCATTCTACCCTCATACACCTCGCTTTCAATACTACTATCTGATGCATAGAAAGCGAGGCTGCAGGCTGCATACGTCCCCATTAGTCCGTGCTGTCTCTAGGATTACAATTGGCTCGCCCAATATACGACATATGCGACTCGGTGGTGATTACATAACGGAAGGACTTATTCTACAGTTATCAGATAAATCTTTGCGTCACAATTACAGGCGTCTACTACGCTCAGTTGGGTGCCCTGAGCCTGTATGACCTCCATTTCCAGCAGTTTGCAGAGTTATCATGCGAGAAAAAAAAATTACTCACTTGTATTGGAGCGCCTTAGACTCAATTAAGAAAAAGGACAAAATAAAAAATTTGCCAGTCCTTAATACGTAGGGGAGCAGAGTATATAAGTAGCTTAAGGGCATTGAGAAATTTTTCTTTCCTCTTTTGATCTTTAGTCTGTTTCACTAATATTGGAGTATAAGGGAACTACAACGTAACCACAAAAGACTTGCCAAGATGATGTATATCAAGTTCTTGGTATTATGCTTTTTATCTATCATCTTTGGTGCACAAGTTGAAGCTAAAACTCATACTTGGTACTATGATGTGACTTATGTCAAGGCTAATGTTGATGACAGAAAGGAAAGATATGTTGTCACTTTCAATCACACTTGGCCTATGCCCGAATTAAGGGTTAAACAAAATGACACCGTTAATTTATATTTGACCAATAAACTTGAAGATCTCGATGGTACACCAGGCAAGGTTAATACTTCCTTACATTTCCATGGTCTTTTCCAACAGGGATCCACTCAAATGGATGGTCCTGAATTTGTCACTCAATGTCCAATTCCTCCTGGTGAAACTTATCTCTATAATTTCACCATTAAGGATCAAAAGGGAACTTATTGGTACCATTCTCACTCTGGTGGTCAATATATGGATGGTATGAGGGGTCCTTTCATTATTGAAGAAAATTCAAAAGATGATTACCCCTTCGATTTCGATGAAGAAGTAACTTTGTCTCTTGGTGAATGGTATTGGGATTTCACCAATGATTTGATGCCCTCTTTCTTGAGTCGTTTCAACCCCACAGGTGCTGAACCTATTCCAGACAGTATTTTGTTCAACAACAGTATGAATGCAACTTGGGATGTCGAACCTGATAAGACTTACTTTGTTAGAATTGTCAATGTTGGTGGATTTGTGTCTCATTACTTGTATATGGAAGATCATGAATTTGAAATTGTGGAAATCGATGGTGTGTATGTTAAGCCAAATAAGACTGATTTGCTTTATGTCACGGTGGCTCAAAGATACGGTGTTCTAATCAAGACCAAGAAGGATCCAAAAAAGAACTATGCCTTTATGAATGCATTTGATACATCCATGTTGGATAAACCAACTGCTACTTTGAGTGAAAACAGTACTAACGTTATCCACTATGATTCTTCTAAACCTAAACCAAAGCAATATTTCGTGGATTCCTTTGATGATCGTTTTGACGATTTCTATTTGGAACCTCTTGAGAAAGTTGAATTGTTTGATGATCCCGATAAAGTTATCACCGTTGATGTCATTATGGACAATTTAAATGATGGTGTTAACTATGCCTTCTTCAACAATATCACTTACACCAAACCAAAGGTCCCAACGATTGCTACTGTGTTGTCCTCTGGTAAACATAGTTCTAACGAATTGATCTACGGTACTAACACCCAGTCTATTGTCTTGCAAAAGGATGAAACTGTTGATATCGTGCTTAACAACCAAGATACCGGTACTCATCCTTTCCACTTGCACGGACACGTTTTCCAAATGGTTGAAAGACACCCAGGTGTTGACGATGATGATGATCCAGTTGCCTACAACAAATCTGATCATGCCGAATGGCCTCGTTACCCAGCACGTAGAGATACTGCTTACCTTAATCCTCAAGCCTATGCTATTTTCAGATTTAAGGCCAACAACCCAGGTGTTTGGTTCTTCCATTGTCATATTGAATGGCATTTGGAACAAGGTCTTGCTATTGTGTTAGTGGAAGATCCTGAGACCATCCAAAAAACCAAGACTCAACAATTGACCGATTCCTTTAAGAATGCTTGTAAGAAGGCTGGTGTTGCATTTGAAGGTAACGCTGCTGCTAACAACAAGGATTTCTTGGATTTGTCTGGTCAAAATGTTCAAGTCAAGAACTTGCCAGCTGGTTTCACTGCAAGAGGTATTGTTGCCTTGGTCTTTTCTTGTATTGCTGCCTTTGTTGGTATGGCTTCCATCTGTTACTATGGTTTAGAAGATATCAAGGATGTCGAAACCAGAGTGGCCAAGGATTTGGATGTCGAAGAAGATCTTCTTCAAGAAGAAGATACCGAAACTGGCTCAGCCTCAATCTCGGGCTCATTGAACCAAAAGGGTTCTGAGACCCATATTAGGTCTGTTGAAGCAAATTAAACTCAGGGTTTGGGTGTTTTAGCAAGATGAAAAATTGTGTGTGTAATGTGAACAAGCTAAAACCCCACCCAAAAATGATTGAGTTGATTATTTCAACATTCTCATTATACTCCAAGATATTATGAACGACTCGACTCTCTCTCAATTCCCCTTTTATATTTCTGTTAATAAATGCCCATCGTAATAGTGAAATGTCGTGTAGAAGAATAGACGTTGATGTGTATGTCGCAGAGATGTCGCGTATCTATAAATTTCGAATTAATGAAACTTATATAGTACATAGTGTACCACCATGATAGAGACAGTTTGTATTGCCGATACAAATGACAACTTGGTGTTTGAGTACTTGGTCAATTTGACGTCGCCCACGTACCAATCGCTCGCATATATATTAAAGTCGCAGAATAGAGATGACAAGAACCTGACATTCATCGAACTCAACAAAAAAAGTGTTGCATGTTATCAAGAGCTTAAATCGTTAAAGTTGTATGTGATATGTCTGAATGTCAATACCATGAACCCTGCGTTGCCGTTGGTGTTCTTGCAAAGATTAATAGAGATTATTGAAGACTATTTCGGTAAGCCGTTGGCCCCGATGAAGATAGAAGCCAATAGTGATACATTGACCATGCTCTTGGCTGAGATAATAGACGATGGGGTACCCAATATCACCGATCTCAACGAGCTTAAAGAGATTGTGCCGTTTAAGTCACTTTTATCGAGGATCTTGCTGTCGACTAATCAAATATCCAAGGCAGCCTCCTCGAGTAATTTCTTGAATCGTACGAATAATGATAATGGATGGAAAGGTGCTAAATACACTAATAACGAGATGTATGTTGATGTTTCGGAGGAAATCAATGTTATTTTGAAAACCACCAACAAGGTGTCGTCTAAGGGGTTAATATCGGGGAAGGCATTTGATTCAGCATTTTATTCTTCATCTTCATGGTCGCAACCGAAAAAGTTGATTCCAATATCCGGGGTTTTAAATGGACAAATCGATTTCACATCTCGTTTAAGTGGAGTGCCCTTACTTCAAATGATCTTACAGTTCCATAGCATGCATGCATTAGTACCTAGTTTCCATCCATCCATTGATTTGAAACAATGGTTGAATAACCCCGGATACTTGTCGTTTATCCCACCCGATGGACATTCCACGCTTATGAATTATCAAATTGACTTGGATTCTATAGATAAAGCCTATAAGGACAAGATGCTTGGGATAATCGACGTCGATTACCAGTCGGGACTAGGTCCGCATCAGAATGAGTTTGAGGTGAGACTCTTTATAAATATGGAGAAATCGGTGTCAAAAATAGAGAACCTCATGGTGAATATTCATTACCAATCTAATTCTGAAGGAAAATTCGATCGTAAAACAGTTAAAACCAACAGAGTCACCCATGGTGACACCTCCAACAATGGCACTGGCACGTTGGAATGGAACCTAAGAACAATGTCTACTGGAGTTCAGGCAAGCTTGCACGCAACGCTATTATCTTCCAATGCGTCCGCTTCCTTTGAAGATTCAGAAGACTTGATCTCTGTCGAGCCCAAGCAACAGCAACCCCTTAAACCACTCTACGTAAGCGTATCATACACCCACAAGGGACGCGTCCCCAGTGGACTCAAGATAGAAAGCTTAAAGATCACCAGTGCAAAGGGGTTGGGCGATACAGTAAAACCCTACAAGGGAGTCAAATACGTGACCAAGACAGGAAATTATATAATTCGCTAATATACATCAGCTACCTATGTTGTCTTTTGCTTTTTTTTTTTCTCCTTGTTAGCACTCTTTATCAACACCAACCCAATGAATGACCCCACGGCCAATCCCGCCAACAACAAGAGCAAAATGGGGATTTTAATGGCGTAATCTCTGGGCAAAAATAAAGAATTAAGCACGCTCGATTCATCAACAAATGGCAACACAAACACCCAAGTGGTGTAGTATAAAAACACGCCTGTTGCCACCGCAAGCATCAAAACACCAACTAATTGATCAAGAGCCTGTCGTTAGTATTCCTTCTATCATTATAACCGTCATTGTACTTACCATCGTTAATTCTTCTTGTTGATATGTCGCTGTGAATTGAATATTTTGCGGGAGAAGTATGTGTCACGTGCCAATTTCTTTGCTCGTTATTACAGCCCCAAAATCATCAACATTTTTTTACAACCAACTTTACCATGTTCAACAAGCTTAAACTGAGGAAGGCTCCGCTTTCGCTTAGTTCGGTGTCAAATGCCATTAAGACTTCGGGGGCTCAGACGTTGTCGCCAGAATTGAGTCCCAAACAGTTGGGGATTGCAATGCTCTCGCAGATCGGGTTACCACAAGATTCCGTGGTAGCAGTGGCCTTTGATCCTGTGCAATCGCTCTTGGCGGTGTCGCTAAAGAATAACGAGATACGTGTCTACGGACAGGGAAGAGTGGAGGTTGTTTTTGAGTTCAAGGGCGCCTCTACCATCACCAAGTTGAGGTTCGTCAAGGGTGTGTACTTGGTTGCAGCGTCCTTTGCCTCGGGGATCACTGTTCTTTCACTCCATTCGAAAAAGATCTTGGGCACATACTCGCCCTCTGGAAGTATCACCTCGCTCGAGTCTGACCCGTCCTTTGATTGGGTGATTCTTGGGTTGAGCAATGGATCGCTAGCGTTTTACGATGTCGATAGACTCACAAATGCGCCCATGAGGATCGACAATTTACAGAAAAGGATCTTGCCCAAGCAAAAGTTGTCGCCAGTTTTGGGTATCGAATGGCATCCAAGAGACTTGGGGACAATTTTGGTGACGTACAGTCACTCTGCCATAATATACTCACTCACTGAGGGAGATATCCACAACTCGTTTGTGTACCAATTGGACAGAGAGGCCAGGGCATTCAACTACTCATACAATATTGCCAACAACGGCAAAAAGAAGCTCTTTGGAACCCCCAAGGAGGTGATCCCCCCGTTGTTGGAGGCTCATTGGCACCCTAACGGGCTACACATTGTCACTGTGCATGTTGACAATACCTTGGCCTTCTGGGATGTGGCCAGCGGTACGTTGCTCGAGGCCAGAACCATTCTGGAGATCGGGTTACATAAAAGTGGAATGCCTTTGGACCCTCCACCACAGCATACACCTATTCTGAACGTGCGCTGGGTGTGTGGAGCCGATCCAGAACTCACGCAGCTTGTCATTGCCGGAGGCGTGCCCTTGAAGGATAACTTGATCTCCGTCTTGGATTTCGGGATCACCCTCAAATACAGCTTGACCTCTTATGAAAAGCAGGCGGAATTTTACGCCAGACCTCAATTGGGCCAAAGAGCTATGGTGGTGGACTTCAATCTAAAACTAGAGGGTGAGCCCGAGTACATCACTTCGATCTTGCCCATTCCTAGTGGGAATTTGTTGTATTTCAACGGGAATCACAATCCTTCTCATTTAATGATGGTGAGTAACCAAGGGTCGCTCTATGTAAAGAAATTCTCCATGTTGAGCGACTCCACTGACGATTATGAACTCGATAGCTTGATTTTACCACCGTCTTTGGCCAACATCGTTCCCCCTGTGGAATGTGTTTCGGCATCTTCGGTGCCTCGTGTGCATTGGTTTGGAATTCTTTCGCATAGGTCCTCTTCTGGTGCTGGTGCTTCCAACAAGCTTTTGTTGAAAGGAGGTGCCCCCAGCAGTATTGCCCATCTTCCCAAGGCCATGGGGTACGATGAGTCCCTTAGAAACATCTTGGTTTCGGGCCACCAGGGAGGAGTGATCAGGCTCTATGAAGTGTCTAAAGGAGATCATCAAGATCCTTACAATGTGATGCAAATATCGTTACAGGGCACCTTGTACGATGATGGAGAATATAACAACTTGAGTGTGGTGGATGTGTCTTGTTCTTTTGCATCAAGAGAGTTGATTGCCGGGATGGGCAATGGACTAGTGGTGATTTGCAAATACGGCAAACCTCCTGTGGCACCTCATATCACCGGCAACCAAGACTACCGATCTTGTAAAACAGAGCATTCTAATGGAGATGCAAGAATCCTTAGTTTGAAGGGAAGAGTCAGGAGTCCTGTGGGGTCCCCCAATAATTTCGTGCCCACTTCTGTGCTCACACTTCCTAGTTATGAAGCTATATCATGTCTCAAGATGAGCAATGTAGGATTTGCTGCCATTGGATACAGTACGGGGAGACTTGTGATTTGTGACATTACTCGAGGCCCCGCCATCATATTGAATGCCGAATCTCTCAGGCAATTTGCTCCTTCAGTATCCTCCAATTGTTATGCCACTTCAATGGAATTCACCATTATGGAATTCGGGCAGGATGGATTCTCCTCGTTAATGTTAATTGTGGGTACAAACGATGGAGGTCATTTGCTTGTATTCAAGATCGTTCCTAAACCCAACGGAGCTTTTGAGGCCGTGTTTGCGGATAAGACCTTGGGTTTGAATTACCGGTCAAAGGCTGAAGACGCCGACGACTCCTCAATCAGACGCATCATCCCCGTGAATGCCAAAAGTGGTGATTCTGCCGTGGCGTCTCAGGAAATTTTTCAAAAACTTGGTCAGGGCGTATTGATCCCCGGGTTGGTTATCGTGGCCTCGGATAAAGATCTACGGATCTTGAAATTACCAAAGACAAAACTCTCGCATAAAGTGATAGAAGATACATGTTTGAGTTGTGGTATAATAAATGTCTACGGCAAGGGTATAGTATTGGCGACATTAGTGAAGTCTGGGTTCTTGAAATTATCTTCGGTGCCATCTTTAAGTGATATTGCCGATTTGAAATTCCCCAATAAGATTTATGAAAAATTCAAAGATCCTTCGAGCACCATGCCTGCGTTTGGGTCTTCGGTCCTGTCTAATGGTACGCTCTTTATCAACACCAGTGTCTCAGAAATGATCGATGTCGTGACCTTTGTCAAGACAGGGAAAGTCAAAGATACCCCCAATCCAGACACCCTCTTTAATGAGAACGCCGTTATCCCACCTCGACCCGTGGCAAGTGCATTGCTGTGGGCTAAGGGACAAACGAAATACATTAGCTCGCAAGATTTGGCACTTCTTATCGGAGGGCCCAATAGAAAAGCTACCAAGAACATCGAGAGTCAATTGGCGTACAATATTTCCCCCGATGCCAACCCCTCTGCTGGTTATGGGGGTTACTTAGGAGGAGCTTCATCGGAAACAGACGTTAACGAAAGAGGCTACAAAACACCCGTGAGAAAGGCAGGAAACGCTTCCAAGGGATTTGGAAGTGCTGGCTTCATGAAGAATATTCAAGATGGTATAGACTCCGTGGAAGAATCTTTCAATGGCTATGCTCATGATTTGAGTGAAAATGTAAATAGCTCGGTGGAAGCCCAAAAGAAACTGTTCTACACTGAAGCACTCAAGAGCAAGTTCGGAATATAGATGTCAATAATGTTTGAATAATTATATCTTTTTAAAACCGGTTCACGCACGCGCTCTCTTTATTTTGCAGTAAACAAACAAACACAAACATTTCATCACCATGAAAGACAACAAGGAAAATGATCTGGAGATGAGTTCTCCTGGGTTGAAACCGATCTCGCCAAACAAGGCCAATACGCTAGTAGGCAGACTCAACTTTCTTCAGAGCGATAACCTCGATGAGCATTTTGAACAGATCCATACTTCGCATAGTGTGATTCAACAGCAGTTGTCTTCATTAGAGGCCAATACGAAGCAGACAGCATTAGATCTCGACCAATTGTACGATAGGCTGCGCAATAACAATCAGCATTTGAACAAGCTTCTCGAGAATATCGCCAATTACCTGGAAGAGGTCGTTACTGAGGGCAATGCTACGAAACATGATATCCTGAGTATATTCAGTAAACTAGAGGCGATGGGCCAGGACTCATCAAAGTCGAATGCCGAACTCCTGAAAAGCATCATTGACGCCGTTAATGGGTTGGGAAGTGCTGTTGATACCAAGGATTTGAAGGCTCAAGAGCTTCTACAACAAGTCAGTAAAGGTGTGGACTTGGTGCTTGAGAGGAACTCGAAGTTGGAGCTGACCATAGCGGAGATTGTAAAGACGGAAATAAGGAACGAGTTAAAGAGTATTTCGAGTAGTCACAACGAAATCAAGGAAATAAGCTCTAATAATACAAATTGGGTGCAAGATATAAAGAACGAATTGAAAAATATCTCCAGTAGCCATAAAGAAATTAAGGACAACTTATTGAGTTCGAGTTCGAATAACATCGATCACCAAAAAATATTGGACCACTTAAATTCGAATAATAACTCCAATATCGAAAAACTTCTCGGAGAAATCCTCAAGAAGCCTGATCCTCACGACACGTTGTTAGAGATAAAACGGTCACTAGACACAAACTCGCTCAGTCAAAAGATTGACCAGCTCTCGGTGTCACAGAATCAGTTTGAAAACTCCATCTCCAAGATCCACAGTGATACGTTTGCCGAGCTCATCAATGGGAAGAATGCCGATGTAGAGACTAAACTAGACCAGTTGAATAGAAAACTAGAAGAGCTTAATAGCATTAATGACTTGAGTGCGAAAAAGCAACAGTTGGAGGTGCAATACAATGCATTGTGCAAGACTTATGAACAAAAATATAATGCCCTTAAATTATTACAATTTGATTTCCAAGAGCTTGATGCCAACGTTAGAGAAAGCACACCCTCCAATCATGAAGAGAGATTGAAAAAATTAAACAAAGTAAATAACTTGCATGTGACCAAGATGAATGGTCTTCAGAATTTCCGTCAGGGTCATGAATCTAGTTTTCCCTATAAACGAATCCAAAGTACTCCTCTTGATAGACAAACACTGTTTCTGTCACATATCCAAAGTATTGACGAGACGTTTTCAAATAATTCAGACATTGATGAGTTATGATTATGATTATTTACATGCTATATATTTCCTGCCATCCATATATGGACGTAAAGGCTCTGGTATCAAAATAGAATTGGTTTTTTCATCGAAATTTTGTTCAAGAATAGCCACAATCACTCTAGGAACAGCTATACAAGTTCCATTTAATGTATGGGCATACTTTAATGATTTATCCTTCTCTTCGTATCTTATTCCTAATCTTCTTGATTGATATTCTCCACAATTGGAAGAACTGGTTAGTTCCCCCCATAATCCTCTACCGGGCATCCATGCTTCGATATCGTATTTTTTCAATGCCGGAGCACCCAAATCAGAAGCAGGCATATTGATCACCTTGGCCATTAACCCGAGCTCCTCAATAATTTCCTGTTGAAACTGCTTAATCTCTTCAAGCTCTTGCGCAGATGCCTCAGGAGTGGTAAAATGGAACAATTCCAACTTTGTGAACTCGTGCACCCGGTATAAACCTTTGGTATCTCTCCCACGAGCACCTGCTTCTGCTCGATAAGATCTAGAGAGTCCTACGTACTTTATGGGGAGCCTTGGAAGAGTTGATGACGAGTGCAATGCGCCCAATGGTACCTCTGCTGTCCCTATGAGGGCCAAGTCTGAGTCCTGGATCTCATATATTTGTTGTTCTCCATTTTGATCCTTGGGCTTGAATCCACACGCATTAATCACCTCTGACTTCACCACCGTAGGAGGACTAACTAGAGTATACCCCTTCTTTCTTGCCTTGGCTATCCCGTATTGGATCAATGCCTGCTCGAGCAATGCTCCGTCGTTAATGAGATAGTACCAAGAAGATCCCGATACCCTCGATGCTACTGCCAACTCGACTAAATTGAACTTTTCTGCAATCGATTTGTTATTGTGAGAAGACTTGGGCTTTTGGTTCTTTGCTCCTTCCTCCGAATCACAATTGATGTATCCTACTACTTGCTCCTCAAAGGGGTCCTCTGGCACTGAAGAATCGAGTAAATTAGGAAGCGATTCTGCATGCTCATACATGGCTTCAGATAATGAAATTTGATTCTTTTCCAACTCCTTAAGCTCATTCTTGAGAGCCTTTAACTTTTCCCTGACACTTGGATCGGTCTTTGGATCTCCCAACAACCGTCTTTCATGCTTTAACCTATTTATACTGTTTGTGATCTGCAATTCATTCTGACGATTCTCTACAACGAACTTGAGCGAATCCAATCGCTTCACATCCTGTCTTTTTTCTATCGACCGGTTATACGCCTCCATTTGAGAAACAATGCCCTTTATATCCAATACAGGCCTCTTTAATGCGCTCGTGCTCTTGTACGAGGCCCATCGTCTAAACATCATAGTGAAAAGTTCAAATATCACAACTGCGAAAAGAGCTAAAAAAAAGGAAGCTGAAAAAAAAAAAAATCTCCATTTCTATTTACACTATATTATCGTTTGCTATTATCTCCATAGCTCTATTTCCACCGTCATTCAACTCCTTCTCATCGAGAGTGTCTGCTAGACAAGCCCATGGGTCTTTTGTTCCACCCCATTTCAAAAGATTCTCGCGATACTTTGAGCCTGCCAGGCTGCTCCAGGGGTCTTTTTCAAAGAGATACGACCACACTTTCGAAGCAATGGCTCTATCTAAAAGATAGGAATAGTAAACAGCACCATAAGAGAATAAGTGAGGGAATTTGGCGTGCCATGTAGACACAGGATCGCTGAACACTTTGAGTTTTGTCTCTAAATTATGGTAAACTGCCGTGGTATCAAATCCTTTAGGGTTCTCTGCCATCAAGTTAATGATTTCCTCTCCATGAAGCGCTTGGTCAAGCATGGCCATCTTTGATTGCATAAATGTCTCACTTTGATCTAAACCTTTCCTTCTATCTTGATGTGCTTCAAGCAATTCTTTTGGTAAAGGTTTCCCAGTCTCATGATGGGTAGCTATTTCGCACAACACCCTAGGATCTTTACAAAAGTATTCCATTAATACAGAGGGCAATTCAACGAAATCCGTCATACATCTTGTGCCCGACAAATTGTGTAAGTCGGTCTTACCAATCATTGAATGCATTGCATGGCCCATTTCATGGAAAATGGTCTCAACTTGATCCAAATTCAACAAAGTAGGTCTCCCCTTGCCCATTAAATTAGAAATGGACATTCTGGATCCCTTGGGGAAATTACATATCAATGAAATCACCGGAAGTTGATATTCTGCATCTTCATTTAAATGCACCAAATCTTTCATTTTCTCCTTAGTTTCATAATTCAAATCGGTATTGAGCTTCCTCAGACACATGACGGTGAAATGAGAGGGTAATACTTTTGGAGACCAGAAATCCACATACAAATACCCCAATTTCAGGTTTGATTTCATATCAAACACACACAACTTTCTCACTTGATCTTGGTCCCAAGATTCTTTCTGTGATGTGGGCTCTGGGATAAATGTTACGTTGTAAAGATTCTCGAATAATTTACTTAACCCCGACATTACCGTCCCCACAGAGAAATACTCTGAGATGTCTTGGATTGGGGTTGTATCTTTCTGTGACTGGTACCTTTGCAACAAGAAATCACGGTCCCATGGTTTAACTTCATTGTATATAGCATCACCAGATAATTTCAAATTAGCACCAGGCTTGAAATCGTAAAGATTCTTGACTTCACCTAAAAGATGCGATTTTTGAAGCGAATCTTGAAGGTTTTTCAAAAAGGTTGTGACATTTTCAGGGGTTTTCGCCATTTTTTGGTCTAACTGATAGTGAGAAAATGATTGGAATCCAAGCATCTTAGCCAATATCGCTCTGTATTGAACGATTTGATTCAAAATCTGAAGTTGCTCTGGAGTGGAATTATGAATGGCGATCCATATTTTCCTTCTAGCATCCTCTGAGGGACAAGATGCAAGGATTGAATATGGAATATGGTCAACAAGAGGCACATTAATCATGTGCGGTTTGGGTTTAGGTAAGCTCGACAGATATGATTTGATTTCCCTTTGAAGCCTGCCATTCAAGGTCTCAAATTCTTTCAAAGATATCTCACAGAAGAGACTCTGCAAATCGTGAATACCATTATTGAAGGTCGATCCCAATAATGAGATTTGCTGGGTCAAGGCAACAAAATTACGTCTTATTTCCGGAGTCATATGGATTCCTGATCTTTCAAAATCCAACTTCAAATATTCCCCCACTTGAACCTCTTCATCTGTGAGTGTCGACGCCACGGCCTTGTCCTCTAATGCATCTTTTAATTTTTGATAGAGTTCGACATTTGTATTGAGTTCATTCATGTATTCAAACATAATCTCGTGGGTTTCTTGTGCAGCCTCCACCCACAGAGGGTCCGGGTGCACCACTCTAATAAACTCTGCCACATCGATAACCCTACATAAAATATCACTGAGCTGATCCAACTTTCTGATATACGAAAGTCTCCCGTGGTTATCGATATCATACTCCTTTAACATCCCGCTGACGAGGAACTTTGCGTCCGCTAGCGACTGCTTTGAAAACTCTATCATGCCGTCGGGACTCAGTAGCATTTTGTTGCCAAAGAGCCCATCTTTCAACGATTTGTCACCGGAACTATTGAAGTCGTCAAAGTATTTCTGATCATCAAAGATTCTCTTGAGTGAGTTTCCGCTTGCTGTAGTGAGTGTCCGTAGAGTCGGGATGTAAGATACACCTCGTACAAGCCTCGTTGGACTTCTTGTGAGCCCTCTTAGTACTAGCATAGATGGCAAAACTAGTGATGGTTTGGTGGTGAAAGTTCTTGAGATGACTGAGAGGACTGCAGGTAGGGCATGGTTCCGACCCGAGAACGATAAGGATCCGCAGAGCCAGAGATGGGAAGATGGGTAATTGGTGAGAGAAGAAATGGAGAGAAGATGGTGGAGCTTGGACATGGTTTCACTTGGTCATGGTCTTGTTTAGTGTGAGCTTGGGGAAGTGGGTAACTACTTTTTCCCAATAATCTAATATTTTGCAAAGATTGAGAAAAATGAGATAAGCGAGTCCTTAAATGCCATTTATAGACCTAGATGTAACATAACGCAATGTAGCAACATATGAAACGGACTCAATAGAGCATAGTGATATGGAGTATAGTAAATACAAAGTGTATAGGAATGTACTAATATATTCTTCAAAGCCTTAAACCCGGATGCCTAATTGGGCATCCAGCATCCTTGTTGAGAACAGGCCGCGAGTGGTCCGTCATCGTGGTCCGTCACCATCGTATATTCATGCATAGCCTAGACGACACCAACATAATTACAAGAGAACAGACCCTAGTTTAAGATGTCTAGTCTTAAGCTCAATGCTATCTTTATAGTACCAAAAGCTCTATACACTGCCTCTTTTGTTGCCATGTTGAGAGAACCTAAGCTTCATGACACAAAACCTCAAGTAGACAACCGTCAAGATAGACTGCCTAATTAGTCGCAGGCAAAACAACACCCTTACTCTTAATAAAATTTAACTTTTTTCAGGATAAAGCTTATAGAGCTGTTAGACAGCACCGTGACGTTGACATCCGCTTTAGACAAAGTAATCAATCATAGAGACGTTCATATTGAAGTTATTTATTGTGATTGAGGCTTTGTAAAGCTAATTAATAGAAGATTACCATCTACGAAAATGACCGATACTCAACCACAGATGGTACCTAATAGACCACCCCCGAAAAGATCAGCAAAGGATTATAAGTTTGGCACGAGAATTGGTGAAGGGTCTTATTCCACCGTCTATGCCGCCCAAGATGTTAATACTAATCGAACCTTTGCTATTAAAGTACTTAATAAAAGACATATTGTTAAAGAAGACAAGATAAAGTATGTCAATATAGAAAAATCCACTTTGCATAGATTGGGTCAAAAACACCCGGGGATAGTTCAATTATATTATACTTTCCAAGATGATGCAAGTCTTTTCTTTGTATTAGATTTGGCAGAATATGGTGAATTACTCTCGATTATAAGGAAGTTTGGATCTCTTTCTGAACCGGTATCGAAATATTACATGACTCAAATCATTGATGCCGTTCTGTTTATTCATCTGAAGGGAGTGATTCATCGGGATTTAAAACCAGAAAATATCTTGGTGGGCTACGATTTTAATTTAAAAATCACCGATTTTGGGGCTGCTAAATTATTGGGAACCGAGAAAGATGATGATAATGAGAAAATTGATTATGATAGTGTTAAAGTCGATACTCCAGAGGGGGGCCGCGATCATAAAGGTTCATTTGTGGGTACTGCAGAGTACGTGCCCCCTGAACTTCTTACCAATAATGTATGTGGGTTTGAATCTGATATTTGGGCTTTAGGGTGTATTCTTTATCAATTATTTAGTGGGAACCCTCCATTTAAAGGTGCTACAGAGTATCTCACGTTTGAAAAAATCATTCACGTTGACTACGCATATAAACCCACTCACCCTGTGCCCGATGATGTAAAAAGGATAATTGACCATGTGTTGGTGGAAGAAATGTATAAAAGATGGAGTTTGACCGACATTATGGAATCTGCGTGGTTGGCAGATGTTCCTTGGCAAGATAAAAATTATATCTGGAACAGAAGAGTGCCTAAGATTGAATCATTTACTAACAATAAGTCACAGCCTTACGGGCTTGCATCAAAGAATGGGTCCAACCGTGACATGTCAAAATCCAGTTCCTACCACCGTTTGCATAACCAAATCCAAAATGAATTCAACTTGGTTCCTTCGATGGCCAAGAAGTCGTACCAGCCTGCTACAAAGATAAAAAAGGGGTTTGGTCCACCAAATGGGTTACCTGGGCCAAATGGAATGCCAGGACCAGGAGCACCAGGAGCACCAGGACAAGGAGTACCAGGACAAGGAGCACCAGGACCAGGAGCACCAGGAGCAGGAGTGGGGCCAAACGGGCAAGGACCAGGAATACCTGGGCCAAATGGACTTAACGGACAAAACATTGGACCAAACGGGTTTCCCAATGGAAAACCTCCATTGCCACCATCTGGAATACCACAGTCTGGTGCACCTGTATTTCCCAAATCCAACTTACCGCCGTCTGGCTTACCCTCTCCTTTGTCCTCAGGTTTGCCAGCAGCTGCCTTGACCCCCACATCGGTGAATCGTCCGCATTATCAACAGAGACCTCCTCCCAGACCAGCTCCAAATTCAACCCCATCAAATGGAAGACCTCCCCAAGTTCAGGGCCTCAGGAAGGCATCGAACCTGTCCGGTGTCGTCCCTCAAGTTAGACCACCAGCGGTACCTAGAAACACCAATCCGATGACTCCTCCACAACATTTCGAGTCTCCCAAATCGGCGTCTCCCAAACCAGTGACCAAAGCAGCTTCGCCTGTTCTTCCCAAATCTCAGGAATCCATCAGCTCTAAAGAATTGAACTCAAAAATCATCGAGTTTAGTGAAATCTCTGACATCTTGCACGCGAACGAAAAGATCCTCAAGATGGATACCATCTTGAAACTGTTTTTATCGAAGGATATCATCAACAGAGCCCCGGGGACTCCCTTGGACGAGGATTACATGAACAATTTAATGAGCAAACACCAGCTGACATTGCAAAAGTCCACTCAGGTGGTGATGACGGTGGTGACAAATCAGGCGAGAGTGTTTTTCATTGATGGTGACCTTAATGTCATGCTAATAGACTTAAAGGCCAACCAAGGTGCTGATTATCTGATGTACGATTACGAGTTCGAGAGTGTTGCCGTGGAAGATGACAATGATGCTAGCGATGTAGGCGAAGATGTTTATGGATACTTGGTACTCGAAGTAGTGAGATCTGGAGGTGATTTGATCCTTTTAAAGAGAATCAATAATAATGACCCCACAGGTTTCACCGACGTGGTCAAAGTACATGGGAAAAAGGGTAACAGCATCAAGCTTGGTACCAACTATGGCTGGATCGATTGTCTTTTAATGGCAAAGGAAATGGTGGCTAAGGATAAGAAAAAGGAACAAGAACCTGCAAAAGAAACGAAACGGAAGGAATCCGATACTAAATCGAAAAAATCAACTTCATCAAAGGAAAGTAAGAAAAAAGATAATAGTAATGATAAGAAAAAGAGCAGTTTCGCCACGAAATTGAAAAAGGCTTCCACTTCCGAGCCAAAGGGAAACAGTGGCACTGTAAAACCAGTAAACAACTTTGCCTACGCTGCAGCAGCAGCTGCCCACAAGTGAGAATGTTTAATGTTTTGTATTCTATGTACACGTAATATTTATACATTATTTTAATGCCTTTTGGAAGTCATAAAGCCAGTCCTTGTAATAGCATTTATCGCTAAAAACTTCGGCTGTCTGTTGTCTAACGATATCTTCGATCTCTGACTCATTACGAACCCACACATCGATGGCATCACATTTGGCGAATCGGGACTTGAAATGCTCTTGTTCATTTCTTTGAGCATACGGGTCCATTCTAAGTGTCAGTTGAAGATCTTGTTCTTTAAAGTCTGAAGGAACCCCCACCGAAGGATTCTGTGATCTCAACCTTTTGGAGTATTGCCCACAGAAGTCAATCAATTCGCTTCGTCGACTCCATTCAGGTACTATATTGGCGTGAAAATACTGATCACAAGCATTGTTCGACTTCAACTCATTAAGATGTTGCTTCACAGTATCATCTGTAGCAAGTCTCGAAAGCCTGAGAAACCGTCTAATTCTTGATGTAGACTCACAATTGTCCTCTGTCAATAGCGACTTAAAGTCTATAGATCCCTGTTTATCCATATTAACCTTGGATATCATTTGCTATCGGGTCGAGTTTCGTGTGTGATGGCAAACCTACGTCGAAAATAAATGGCGAGACATGATCTATATTTTATACCCACCATGCTGAATTTGCAATCCAAGAACGAGAACGCCGTCAAGTATGCGTTCAGCTTGGCTATAAAACAGCATTTGGCGGAATATGCCTCGAGTTTGTCCGTCAAAGCAGGTGATGATACTCAAGATGAAGCCATAAGATTACAATATTTGGATAGGGCATCTACCTTAGAGCAACTATTATCGTTTGTATTCCCCAAGATAATTAACCATTACAGGGAAGAAGACTTAAGAATCAATCACAATATATCGGATTCGTTAGTGTTTAATATGACGGGGCTTTTCGTGAGTCCTATTTGCACCATATTTGCTCAACCTAATGATTTAAAGACAGAAGATATAATAAAAGTCGTGGAATCGAATTCAGATGATACCCCAAGGTTATTCAAAATCACCCAATCTGAACAACAGTGTATGGCGTCGAAATTCTTGTTTATATTGAGAAATACCATTGACCTCTACCGGTCATCATTAGCGGATAATGGCGATGATTTATTGTCCATTTTTGCAGGGAAGTATCTTGAACAAGTAAAGACTACTTTCAGCGAGCAAATGGGATTCAGCAACATTTTATCTGAAAGAATCAGTAACGTGGCCCGCAGTCTTGACTCAGCTTCAGCATCAATTGAAACCCTCTATGACTATTTCCAAAGACAACTTTTCTCCCATATAGATTTGCTTTGCTTCAACACCAATTCCGTGTCCAATATGGATTTGGTCAGTCAACTAAGAGAACAGGGGAACAACTTAATGTCGAGTCAAGTAATCGCACAAGCTATTAAAGTTTACACTACAGCATTGGATTTGACGTCATTTTCTTCATTAGTTCATATTCCCCAATTACTCACTAATAGGGCTATCGCTTTTATCGGACTCAATTGTTTCCCTGAGGCCATCTCTGATTTGGTTCAAGCAGTGGATTTTGATAGAACTTTCACACCTGCTTGGACCCAATTGGGTTATTGCCATCTTTACATGGGTACCAGTTTAATTGCTCTTAAATGTTACCTTTTTGCATTGAAGTCCTCGGTGGGTCAACTCTACCCTGCGACTTCGTTTGAAAGTAATGAAGATCTCCTCAATTATAAAAGTATGAAAAGCAATAGTGTATCACCACAATTTATTCAAAGATTAACACAATCGATCATTTTAACTGAGAGAAGAGCTAACCAGCAAAGGGAATCTCCCAATGAAATCCAAAATGTCGCGGGTGAAGTCCGGAGAATCTTGGCCGGGCTTAGAGTCAATGCTGATGATGATACTAGGGCCTATTTCACTTATTCTAATAACATTCTCAATGATCATTCAACAAGATCCGTTGCCCGTCGAACAAACAGATCAAGACCCAATATTCTTAATCCCGATGTGTCGCAAAACATCTTGGCCAATAATGGTATGGAAACAGTGACGGTGGCTACAACGTCAAGAAACCCCTTAGATAGACTGGAAAGAGACATCAATACGGAAAATAATGCTCCCGAACCAAGAAGATCACCCAATGCCGGGTCTGCAGAGGACGTCCGGGGGTTTTTGAATGATTTTGGCGATCTTTTGGAACATAGAGGTGAAAATAGAGATGAAGCTACAAATGAGGGAAATGAGCCTCCAAGAAATGATAATCCCGTGAGAGATGTCTTGAGAGGTATTCTCCCCAGTGTGGGTAACTTATTCTCCAATTCTATCCGTGGAGAAAGTGCTGTGGTCATCAATGGACAGAGACAGGAACCGAGAAACGACCCTCCTCCTCCACCTCCTCCAGCTCCAAGAAATGAAGAACGTAGACAAAGAAATGAAGGTGAGGATGTTGATATGCCCCAAATCCCCGAGGATTTAGATTAAATATAACTACATGTATTGATATTGGATCTTTCAACTTAAATATACACATGGCCTTGATTACGATATGAATAATGGAGAAATAAAAAGCTTGAAAAAAATGCACGAAAGTCTTCTATTTATCTAGTTCTTTTCTTTCCTTTTATCCTTCTTCTCCTTTTTGTCCTTCTTTGATTTCTTTGAGTGAGAATCATCATCATCATCTCTCTTTCTCTTTTTCTCTTTCTTATCTTTCTTTTCCTTCTTTTCTTTCTTTTCCTTCTTTTCTTTCTTGTCTTTCTTTTCCTTCTTTTCCTTCTTTTCTTTCTTTTCCTCTTTTTCTTCATCTTCAGATTCATCATCAGAGTCTATGGCAGCTCCTTGAGCATCAGCATCTTCATTATAAGAAGGAGCATTCTTGATTTCAACTTTTGGTTGTTCTCTGACAACTTTAGGAGTAGTTCTCATATCACGTCCTTCCAAGGCACTCAATCTTGATTCAACCTTACTTCTGACTTCCAATCCAAAATCTCCCGAATCATCACGTTCTTCAGCCAATGAATCATATCTCAAGGCAACAGCAGCCTTAGCAGCAAGTACTCTTGCTATCTTACCCTTGTTTTTACCAGAGGCTTGACCAACCAAGGATGCATGGTACAATAAACCATATTTAGGAGTATCATGTTTTGTCTTTAAAGCTCTAAATAAAGCCTTTTCAGCACCCAAGATTTGTATGGTGGAAGCAGGAGCTTTAGATAATGAAGTTAAGGACCCGGCATGAGCAATTAATCTAGCACCAATGAGTTCTCCAACAAGAGCAGTCAAGTTTGGAGCAACAGCCTTCATTCTTGATGACAAGTATCCAGATAATTGTTCCCTATAAGCAGCGAAATCGACAATTTGTTCAGCCAATGCCTTGATGTTGAACAAATCAATATCGGTGATTTCAGTACCCATGGAAATTTCAGCGGCAGCCTTCACTTGTTCTTCGACTTCTTCTGGTAAAATCTCAGAGAGATCGGCTTCAACAGCATTAGATCTAACTCCCATGGTCAAGATGATTCTAGCGTAGGCCACAGAATCGGTGATTATCTTGGCCAATTCAGGGAAATGCCAACCGTACCATTCTTTACAACGCATGGCATAAGTGTTTAATTCTTTATCCAAATCATCTAATAATGCAATTGCTTGAACAATCATGGTATCCACTTTATCGGCAGAGAATTTCAATTTATGACGACCAATAGAATGGGCTAAACCAAGAGTCATTTGATTCAATGATCTATCATCTAATCCTGGTAATAAGCTTGGTAAGAATTCCTTGATTGCTCTATGTAAATCCACGGAAGCAGCATCAGAGACCACGGAAAAGTTCAATCCTAATTTGTTGATGGCATTACCCAACTTGGTTTCTGATACAACCAAAGTAGCCTTTTTATTCGATTTAGAGTCCTCCAAAAGCTTCTTCAAGCTGTCGGAAACACGGCCGTCAACAATGGCATTTGCTTCTTCCAAGGCATCAGCAGCGGATTGGAACTTGGAGAAACGATGAACTTTGAATTGCTCTGCTACTTTGTCTGCTGTGGTCAAATCCTCTATTAATTTTGGGGTCTTGTGAATTTTTTTATCTGCTGCCTTTAACAAGGCATACCCTGCAGCTGTTTCGGTTAAAATATAAGCCATACTATTAGTATTCAATGCTAGTGCACAGCAAAGTCCCGGATAAAAGCTCACAGTATTGCTAGGATAGAAGAGTTAGCCTCGATGAGCCTTAAAATTTTTCCCAGGACTTTGAAAAAGTCAGAGTTACACAAAACCTCCGAGATGAGGATTCCAAAAAAAAAAAAAAAATATAATAATAATAAGAACCTTTGACCTGTACGCATCACATGACTGATCATGTGCTATTTTCACACGTCACGACATACGTAAACAACGCGACATGTTCCTATACGCGTAGATCTTGTTCTTAATGATGTGCCACTAGCTTTGTCTCTAGCATGGATAACGAACCCATTGGGTCACCGCAAAAGAAGCGACCAAAGACTGGTCGTGCTGACAAGGAGAATGTGGTCACCAGGCCTGAGATCAAAAAGCCCAAAAAAATCAAGTACTTTTTCAATCCAGTGAACAAGCTAGCAAGGCTGCCGGAGGGCCAGGCTCAGGGTGCTCATGGTCAAGCTCAAGCTGCTCGAACTGTTCCTACTCAAGCTCAAGCTGCTCGAACTGTTCCTACTCAAGCTCAATCCGCTACTAATGACGAAGAAGAGGTTACAGATGAAAACTATGAACGACTAATGCGGGAATTGCAGAGTTCGGACGATAGTTTCGATGGCATCAAGTGGAAGACTAGTCCTAGACGACTAATCGCTCGAGATGTTCCGTCTTCTCCTTTGAAAGACGTTGCTGCCTCAGCATTGAATTCGAGGAGCAAGTCGTTTACGTTTATGAATGAGCAGGCTAATTCTGTGCTAACAAAGTATGGCTCAGAGTTTCAGAATATCATGTCCCAAACACCACGCATTAATAGAGCACAATCGGACATTTCCTCCACGGAGAGTGTCACTAAGAAGAAGACTTTGGGGTTGGAACAAAAGTCACCGACCCTTGTGAGGGCAAAGTCTAGTGGATTTGACACTGGGCTTAGGGTAAGCAAGTTGAAGAGCTGGATGGATAAATTTGAAAAAAAATCGGGAGACGAAGAGAAAAACAGCAGTCACTCCGAGAGGCCAGAAGAAAACAAGGGCGCTCAAAAGGACGCTCAAAAGGACGCTCTGCAAGCGGTCATTGAGAACATACATTTTAGTGACGACTTTAGTGATTCTTCCCTGATTATGAATGCAGATAAGAGTAATCAAGGGAAAGGAGATAACAAATCTGAATCTGATCAGTCTGATGACGACGTGTTTTCTGATGATGAGATTTTGGCTTCATTAGATGTCAAAGGCTCAGCCTCGAACAAGGGCTCCGAAAAGGGTCCCGACAAAGACTCAAACAAAGACACTGGTTCTGGAAATGCAGTGAATATTTTGAATGTCGATATAGACTTTGACGATTTTTCTGATGAAGAGTTTAATCCTGCTCCTGCAACCAAGCTATTACCCGAGAGAATTGAAAATAGCCCCCAGCTTTCGTTCGAGCGGAAGGACCTTAGAAGATATCAAATATCCAAGATCACTGAACGTCCCTTCGTGTCCAAAGGAAGGAAACGGTCTCAGATCTTGTTGGATGTTGTTGATGGAGCCGGCAAGAAAAATAAGCTCATTGTTCGTGGCGAGTACACGGAGTTGGGGATGAAAGAGAACGATATAATCCATGTAATTATCACCGATGAGTCGAATGAAAAATTGATTGACGAAACGAAAAACTTGTTGATATGGAACCCCGACACGTTAATGTCTGCGACAACGGTTGCGCAGCAGCTTTCGTGTGCGAGAAAGAGTGTATTGCTGAATCGATTCAAGTTCCCCGGTGAACCATCAGTGCCCCTTTTGGTGGGGGTTATAACTCATAGCATTTTCCAAGCATGTTTCATTGCTAACAATTGGTCCCCCAAGTTCATGAACGAACTTGCTTCAATTGAAATCGATAGAAGTTTAATAGAGATCTTTTGCATGGGGCTTGATGTTGAGCATATAAAGGTAGAACTAGAAAAGCATCTTCCTTATTTAAAGAGCTGGTTCAAAATGTACTACAAAGTACCTCATACTCCAAATAACTCGATATTGACCAACCATTACAACCAAAGAGTGAATTTTTCCGCAACAGAGGCATTGGATATCGAAGAGAATATCTGGTCGCCAATGTTTGGCATCAAGGGAACGGTTGATGTCACGTTGGAGGCCCAGTTCAAGGATAAGGCAACAAACGGCAGGTACATGATCCCCATGGAAATCAAGACAGGAAGAGAACATATTAGCCACCAAGCTCAAACATCTTTGTACTCTTTACTTTTCAAAGACAGATACGACTTGGATATTGCCTATTTCCTTTTGGTGTACACGAAAGAGAAAATCACCAAGCAATATGATATTAGCGCTACTGATTTGAAGTCTTTGGTGAATGCCCGTAACAGAGCGTCCAAGTATTTTCAAGAGTTCAATAGGGAGCTTCCTGATGTCGTGAAGCAGTCTCAATGCGACCGTTGTGAGCTTCAAGTCCCCTGTATGACCATCAACAAGATGCTAGAGAATGGAACGGCAGAGGAAAGTGGCATTAGTCCGGACACTTACAACGATATAACGGCCCATTTGGACGGTAAGCCGAGGTACGTAGAGTTCTATAATTTTTGGGATGATCTAATCACCAGAGAAGAAGGGGTGATGACAAAACTCAAAAGAGAGCTTTGGAAGTGCACGGCAAGTCAAAGAGAACAAGAATCAGGTAAGGCTTTGGGAGGATTGAAAATCATTGATGTGAACGATGATAATGATTCACAGACTGAATTAATATACACTTTCGAAAGACATGGTGAAATGGGGCTTCATCACTCACAATTGACCCGCAACGATAAGGTGATTATCAGTGATGAACAGGGCCATTTCGCTATTGCCCAGGGATTTGTGATGTTGATTCTCCCCACAATTGTCAAAGTATCCACTCGGCGAAGAATCGTGGCATTAGACACCAAAGTCTCGAAGCATCCTGGTGTACTTCATTCTTCCAGTTTCAGTAATGACGTCAGCTATAGAATCGATAAAGACGATATGTTCCATGGTCTTGGACTCGCGAGATTCAACTTGTTGAACCTTTTCCTCGCTGATGGGGACTGGAAACGAAGAGATGTGGTGGTAGATCTCAAGAAACCTGAATTCCAGAAACTGAACGTTACCATCAACAGTGATCATTTCAATCCCGATCAAGTGGCTGCATTCCAAAAAGTCCTCTCTTCTCAAGACTACTCGCTAATTTTGGGGATGCCAGGAACGGGAAAGACTACCGTTATTGCAGAGCTCATCAAGTATATCGTGAATAGCGGCAAGACGGTTCTCTTGGCCTCGTACACCCATTCTGCAGTGGATAATATTTTGTTGAAAGTAAAGGATTTTGGTATCGATATTCTACGTGTGGGGAGTCCATCAAAAGTGCACAAAGATATCAGACAGTTCATTCCTGATTACAACGAAAAGCAGGTGAAAACGCCCGAGGACTTTAGAAGAGTGTACATGGAGCCACCGGTGGTTGCGGCTACGTGTCTTGGAATCACTGATATAGCGTTCAATTTGCGCCAGAGTTTCGATTACTGCATCATTGACGAAGCTTCGCAAGTGTCGATGCCCGTGAGCTTGGGGCCCTTGCGATTTGGTGAAAAGTTTGTGTTGGTTGGCGACCATTACCAGTTGCCTCCACTAGTCCAGCACCAAAACCCCCACGTCAAGAGGGAATTGTCCAAGTCACTTTTCAAAATCCTTGCCGACCACCACCCACAGTCTGTTGTGGAACTCACATACCAGTATCGTATGTGCAAGGAGATCATGCTATTGTCTAACGAGTTGATCTATGACAACAGATTAAAGTGTGGATCCGAGAAAGTTGCCAACAAAAGTCTCATAGTGCCATCCCTCGAGAATCTCGACAAGCATTTGACAAAGAAGGGCGACCAATGGATGCTGTGGATCTTACGACCAGAGAATAAGGTTCTTTTCCTAGATCACGATTTGGTACCTGCCAGAGAAAGAAAGATTGGCGAAAAAGTCGAGAATCCAGTGGAAGCTGAACTTGTGTCTCAGATTGTCGAGTCGTTACTTGTCACTGGAGTTCAGGAAAGAGACATTGGCGTCATGTCCTTATACAGATCGCAGCTACGAATTTTAAACAGAAAGTTGTCCATGCATCATGACATTGAGGTGTTGACGGCAGATCAGTTCCAAGGTAGAGACAAAGAGTGTATCATTATCTCGCTAGTGAGGTCAAATTCCGATAACCAAGTGGGCGACTTAATAAAGGAATGGAGAAGAGTCAATGTCGCCATCACCAGATCTAAAACCAAGTTAATCATTTTAGGTTCGCTTTCCACGTTATCCAGTGATGGATCCATGGATAAGTTTTTGCAATTATTGAAACAAAATAACTGGATCCATGCACTCCCAGCAGATGCCATGGAGATCTACCATTTTGATCCTATCTCATCATATTCAAAATCACAAAGAAGTCAATTATCTAGAGTTTTCAATGAGCATCCTATCGCAAAGGACGTTTTATCAGACATGGGTTTATAAGCATTAAAATTATATACATTTATATGGCGAAAAAATGGATTTCAAAGTTTCCTCTCCTAAAATTAAATAGTCCATTATTATTGTCATTACGATTATCAGCGTTGTCATCATTTCGATTTCTCACTCCTCTAACTCTTCTCCACACATTTTGGATAAAGAAAAAAAGGAAAAAGAATAACGTCAAGAATATCACAAGGTAATCGGCAAAATCATACTCTTCGTCCACATAAAACGACGTACCCTCCAGATACTCCTGCGCCTTTATATCCGAGTACCTTGTCAGCTGAGCTTCTGTTTCTTCACTCGAAATCTTCTTTATGGTGTTTAACCAGTTGGTGTTTTCCTGGTCTTCAGTTTTCCTCTTTCTTGAAAACAAAAACTTTAGTCTTAACCGAAGAAGTGACCAGTGAAGGAGCACGTTATTTATCTTGAACCCCTGATTACCTGCCTTTAACAAGTCTAAGCTCTGGTCATAATACCGTTTGGCCATGAAATAGTCCATAGAATTTTTAAGAGGCACAAGTCCATATTCATACATGTAACCTATTTTGTAAGAAGCATGTGGTGACTTTGTGGCCACCCGATTGAAGTACCTAAACGCGATGTTGTTATCGGCAGTAATGCTTGCACGGTCATCTCCGTTGAGATACAAGTCACCTAATTGAATGGCAGCGTCGGTGACGTGTGACCTATAGCTATAAGACACTCTATCGAGATACTTGATTGCCCACCTTGTTCTGGCGGCGGTGAATGTCTTGTACTTTTTGCGTTGTGACAAGGGTTGGAATTGATAAAGCAAATAGGAAGCTGATACGCAAGCATTCGATAAACCCTGTTCGGCCGCAATCAGATACCCAATCAATGCATTTTTGAACTCGCCATAGATCAATTCTTGGAAAGCATATTTCAAATGAGGAAAGAAATACCTCTCTAAACTATCGACAAAACCTTTATAAAAAATACTAGAATCGTACGAAGAGTGAACAGCTAATCCTGAGGATCTCCTTCGAGGAAAGTAGTACATGGCAAACCGATTGTAATTTCCCGCATACGACACATAAACCAAATTCAGGATCTCTCTTTCATAGGGATGATCTAAAGACCCATTCTTGGCCACTCGATCCATCAACACCTCTGCATAAGTCATTCTGGCCCTTGAGGACTTAGAACTCATAGCTTTCTTGAAGTAGTGGTCCGCAATCTTTGACGAGTTGTTCCCATCGACCGGTATCAATTGGTTTTCATACATTAGTCCAAGGTCAATCTGGGCATCGGAATTGGACGCTACTCTGCTAGCGTAAATGAGCCATAATTTGGCCTTTTCGTAATTCTTTTCTGTGCCCCATCCTTTTAAGTACATATGCCCCAATATGGCTTGACACTTACCCAAGAAATAACTATCCAAGGCGTCAATTCCCTGGTACGTTCTAGCACCATACATCGAGTGACCCAAGCTCACACACTGTTGTGCCACTTGGAACGCCTTTGTACGATTCAGAGGCTCAAAATAGTCGCCCTTGTAATAATGGAGCGCCTCAGAATAATACTCCACATACTCATGATCATCGGCGTCTATGTGGTACTCACTTAGAAACGGCATGGTATACTCTAGTAGACCCGAGCTCGAGAGCACTGTGCTTGGGGTCTCACTCATCTTTTGTCCGTATATCCCCCCATTGAAATCAGGTAAGCTAATATCGTACGACACCGAATCGTCCAAATCGTCGAAATTCTCATCATTTTTAATCAAATCCATGCCAATATTGGCCGCCTTTTGATAATAGAGAAGTGCTAGTTCTGCGTTAGCTGTGGTGCCTATTCCCTCGGCGAAGCGATGTGCCAACGCTATGATACCGTTGATATTGTTGTTTTCTGCCGCAAACTGATAGTAAAGTGTGGCTTTGGATTGATCTTCTTCAACCTCTCCAAATAGTCCCGTGGAGTATATAAACCCAAGCATAAAGTACGCGTGGCCATTGGCTTCCAAATCCACCACTCTATGATAATAATACAATGCTTTGGGGTAATCTGTCTTGATGGAATAGTTGCCATAAATGAAGAAGTCTGCAAGGGCCCCCAATGCCCTTATATCGTTGTCGTTGGCGGCTAGTTCCAACTTTTCCAATGGTGCCTTGTATCTGGAATCATCATCCAATATGGCAACATTATCTGACTCGTACTGATTCAAAGTGTCATTATACTGGGGCACATACAACTTATCATAGATATTATGTTCGTTATATATGGGGGCTATGATTTCATCTCTGATGGGGAGCAGTTGCAATTCTGCAATCGCTTCATGATATAGATCCCCTCTCACAAACGCCAAACTCGTGATGAGCAAGGTCAATGCGTACACAAAGTGTAATCTATTCCTCATCATAGGGACAATGACATGTACAATGGTCCCAAAATATTCTCTGTTCCTTGGAAATTACGTGGAGCTTAGTTATCTATGGCTCGCAATGACAGAAACAGAAACACCTAAACGTCACACGACATTGCACGCGGTGCGCGACATTATCAACCTGATCATGAGTACGTAGAACTAACTGAATAATTCAACCATTAGCATAAAATTATAGACCATCAATTCGAGAGTCCATCAAGGCTTTTGATTTCGTTCGAATTCCTTTGCCGATATACATATCAGAAGCCAGGAAGCCGGGATAAATACACTTTGATCCACCCTTATTGAACCGCACTTTGGACACGTTAGACGATCATTGGGTATGTTGGGGTTTCAGCTATTGAACAAGACTCCTCAGCCTAGTGATGAGGCCATCTTCCGGTCAGATACCATGACGTTGGTGCAGTTCTATGTTACCATAGAATTGGCAAGAGACGTGGTGGCAGTATTGGGGAAGTTGGGGAACGTTCATTTCCGAGACCTTAATTCTAAACTCACTGCGTTCCAAAGAACATTCATGGTGGAATTAAGATTGACTAGTGATTTGGAATCTAAGTTGATTTCCATCAGTGAGAAATTCATGAAATTCGGCACTTTAAAAGGTGATTTATATGCTAATTTGAAAGCTGATATGGAACCACTTCCGAATACTTCGGACATGGATGAGATCAAAAAGAAAGTCACTCTTTTCCATCAAAGAATAGAACATTTGGATGAATCTTATGATTCATTGGAATCACAAAAAAACGATATCATTGAGAATAGAATCGTCATCAACACTGTTGATACCTTCCATAGGTCCACCCTCTTGGGGTATGACGATTCTTCGTTTTCCACACCTGATCTGCATGAAGGTGATGAAGATAATATAGCATTACTCAATAATAGGAACAATAGTTTGGAGATCGGGTCAGAGACAGCAGATCTAGATGACTCGGGGTTCAACTCCATATCAGGAACAATAGTAAGAGGTAAGATCCCCGTCTTGAGAAATATCTTGTGGAGAACTTTAAGAGGCAATCTTTTTTTCCACGATGTCCCCGTGGATGCTGAAAAGAATGGATTGGCTCAGGACTCGGAACTTGCCGCTAAAAACATATTTATCATCTACATACATGGAGACTCACTTAAGGCAAAAGTCAGAAAGATTATTCTGTCGTTAGATGGAAAGATCTTTAACAATCTGGATGGAGGTCCTCAGGCAAGAAGCCAAGTTCTTTCGGAATTGAACCTCCGGTTATCAGATTTACTGAATGTCGCCGACAGTACCAGGGATCATTTGATCAGCGATTTAATTGTGTTTCAAGAATCATACGCTGATTTAATCTATATCATTCAGAGAGAAAAAGCCATTTACGAGGTACTCAACAAGTTTGATGAAGATAGTACCCGTAGATGTCTTGTGGGTGAAGGTTGGATCCCCAAGAGTCAATTCAACTTGATTAGAACTACATTGAAGCATTTGATGAGAGATAAAACTAACCACACACTTCCTGAATCGGACTCACAAGAATCGATTTCTTTGGCCAATGAAGATGACCCCACGGGCCGCTTATCTCCTTCACCACCGGGTGGTACGCAACCTATAGATTCCATTTTCAATATTGAACATGATGAACAAAGTGATGAAGAAAATGACAATATCGACTCTGTGATTGCCGTGATCAATGAACTCACCACGAACCGGACTCCGCCGACTTACCATAAAACCAATAAATTCACCCTCGCATTCCAACAAATCATCGATGCCTACGGAATTGCAACCTATCAGGAAGTCAACCCGGGGTTGGCCACTATAGTCACTTTCCCCTATATGTTTGCCGTCATGTTTGGTGATTTGGGACATGGGTTCATTTTGTTTTTAGTGGCCCTCTACCTCGTCAAGAATGAGATAAGTTTTGGTCTACAAAGAAATAAGGATGAGATTTTTGAAATGGCCTTCAATGGAAGGTACATTCTTCTACTTATGGGTGTTTTCTCGATGTACACTGGGCTAATGTATAATGATATTTTCTCGAAATCTATGACCATTTTCAAGTCAGGATGGGAATGGGATTTCCCCAAGGATTATGACCACAAGAAAGGCGGGATGCTAGTGGCCAAGGAAGTCAAGGGGTACACGTATTGGTTTGGATTGGATTGGGCATGGCACGGAGCAGAAAATGCCTTGCTTTTCACTAACTCGTATAAGATGAAGCTATCGATTCTTTTAGGGTTTATTCATATGAATTATTCATTATTCATGAGTTTAGTCAATTATAGGTTCTTCAAGTCACGAGTGGATATCATTGGGAACTTTATTCCCGGATTCTTGTTCATGCAAAGTATCTTTGGATATTTGTGCATAACTATAGTATACAAATGGTGTGTTGATTGGATCTCTATCAAGAAGCAGCCTCCAGGATTGCTCAACATGTTGATCAACATGTTTCTTTCCCCAGGTAACATTGACGAACAATTATACCCTGGACAAAAGTTTGTGCAGATCGTCTTACTTTTAATTGCCGCGATTTGTGTTCCATGGCTCTTACTATACAAGCCATTAACATTGAAAAAAATGAATGATAATGCGGTGAAATTAGGATACAGTGATTTGCATTCGCAATATAACCATGATCTTCAATTACAAGAAGAAGTGGAAGCCCTTGAGATGGAGAGTGAATTGAATTTTGATCCTCCAGATGACGTAGATATGTTGGATGATCGGTTTAGCTTCCCCAATGACGTGGAACCGATGAATGCCAATTCTGGAGGTCATGATGGAGAGGAAGGGTTTGATTTCAGTGATGTCATGATCCATCAAGTGATCCATACTATAGAGTTTTGTCTTAATTGTGTGAGTCATACGGCGTCGTATTTAAGATTATGGGCGTTATCGCTTGCCCACGCGCAATTGTCTACAGTGTTGTGGACAATGACGATTCAAAATGCATTTTATTTCAAGGGGCCCGCTGGTATAGTGGCTACGGTGATCCTCTTTGGACTTTGGTTCATATTGACGGTATGCATCTTGGTGGTAATGGAAGGAACATCTGCGATGTTACATTCTTTAAGATTACACTGGGTCGAGGCGATGTCCAAGTTTTTTGAAGGTGAGGGTTATGCTTACGAACCATTCAACTTTAAATCATGTTACATTCTTTAAGATTACACTGGGTCGAGGCGATGTCCAAGTTTTTTGAAGGTGAGGGTTATGCTTACGAACCATTCAACTTTAAATCATGTTACATTCTTTAAGATTACACTGGGTCGAGGCGATGTCCAAGTTTTTTGAAGGTGAGGGTTATGCTTACGAACCATTCAACTTTAAATCCATCGAACTTTAGTTGTATAAGTACAATAAACGTAGAGCGGAATATTACTCTTTTCAGAGCGGTGTTAAGGACCCTTGCTGTGTCCCCCCCCGGATGTCCGGCGATAAATCGCGAAAAATAAGCGAAGGGGGTAGGCGCCTTAGCGCCAAGCCTCCCTAGTCATTCCCTAATCATTCCCTAAAACTTGCCCCTACTATTACCAAGCTGCGTATTCGACCTCGTGACTACCTGGGGCAAGAAAAAGAAAGGCCACAAATCATAATACTAATCAATTAAGGTTAAGGACCCTCTTTTGCCATGGATAGAAGAACCTTCTTTTTCTTGATTATTATGCTCCTTTTCCTTTCGCTTCCGGGAGATAATATCTCACCGCTGTCGGATAAGGAAAAGGAGCTTATTGCAAGGCTTAGGAATCATCTACTCACTACGTTTGAAATATCATTTAATTCCACTTATGAAACAGGATACGGTAACATCACTGGCTACGAGCTTTCTTACGATGATTTATTGCATGGCAAACTGGCAAAGGACTGGCCAATCCATCACTACAACAAAACCAACCCCTGGAAGGAAGATCAGAGGTACTCCATTCTTCCCAACGTGGTGAGCGACAAGGTAAGACTGTTTTGGGGCAAAGAAAAAGTTAATAATGACTCGGCACAAGCATATCTCCTTGATATCACTGGGAGCGTGGAAGGTGAGTTTAGTAAAATGCAATTAAAGGAGCCTCTAAAAAAATATGATTTCCAGTTGCCTCAATTTCTTAAGGACTATTTCAAGGCAATCGATGATGAAATGCCCTCAGATGGCGATAAGGGCACATTGGATGATAATATCCCATCACGAATGGTGGGCAACATTTCGAAACCTACCGGTAAGATCTCGGCTAGCTTGGCTAGTGATAAGGAATATTCCAGTGGCATGCGATGGAAGCCAGTGGATGGGTTATCGTTTGCTCAGATATCTGTAAGCTTTACCGATTATGAAGAGGCAGAAAAGCATAATTTATTCATGTTGGGAAGTTATTTTGAAGACACCGGAGCTATAGTGGCGACCACCAGATCATTGAAGTATGCTGGTTTGGCAGGGATCTCTCATTTGACCTTTAGTGAAGAGAACTTCAATAAATCGCAAGCCCTTAATAAACAGCTTGCTTCACAACAAGATTTCGATCATTTTTACGAAGATAGAATCAAAAACTTGTTTGATTGTGAATATATCCTCTATGGACAAACTGCCAAGACAAATTATGACAGGGACACTCTCCGGGAAATTGAGAAGGAATTAAAGTCTCCCAATGGTAGACCATTACCAAAAGATTTGCCATTTGTGGATATTGAAGATTTCCTATTGTATTCCCCAAATTGTGGGATTGTTATGACCCAGAAGCCCAATACTAGACTCTCGGGTCCTAAGAAGGAGATACTCAATAGAAGACTCAAGCATTTGCTTATTGGCTTTTTGGGTCTCATATGTTTACAGTTGCTAGTACTTTTCAGACAAATCAAAGTTGCTCGGACCCCGGGGCAACTTTCGACCATTTCTGTGGGGTCATTATTCATGATTGGGTTCCAAGACTCCTTGGTGGTATTATTTTTCTTGTTGATCTCTAATGCTAGTTTGAACGATGAGTACTTGCTCTTGACGTGTATTGGAGTGATTGCATTCATCATGTGTGGCATATTTGAAGTTAGGTTCATGATTACAGTACTCACCAACCAGGCCAATGAAAGAGAGACCACCTGGTGGGAGATTCTTCGTGGTGGTATCAGAGGGCAAGACGATAATAATGATGCTCAACCGCAAAACCAAGATCAAGAAATTCAAGCTCAAGCTCAGACTCAACCTCCAACTCAACCTCAAGATACCACACCTACTAATGATTTTGGTGGAAATGATGAGGCGAGGTATTCTAATAACATATTTGCCGGAGGATTCCCCATCACTATAATCGCGACATTTATCATCATGAATTCATACTTTTGGAGATTTAAGTATAGAAGAGCATTCGAATTTGTGGGGTTGATCGTTACCAACTCCTATTGGATTCCTCAATTCTTTAGAAACACATTAAAAAACAGAAGAATAGGATTAACATGGGAGTTTATTCTTGGAACATCACTAGTTAGATATATTCCTGTGGTATATCTTTGCATGGTTCCAAATAATCCTCTTAAACATCATAGGGACCCCACGTTAGCATTACTGTTGTTCTGTTGGTTACTTTTTCAAATGTTCTTTTTGGCCTTGCAGACATTATTGGGTCCTAGATTCTGGGTCGATGAGCACTGGTTGCCCAAGGCTTATGATTATCAGCCGGTTTTAAGTATCAATGACTTGGAAAGTGGTTTCACCTCCGATATATTGACCAATATTGATTCCAGTCAAGATCTGTCTAAAGTAATGATGTCTCATATTGACTGTGCCATTTGCATGAACAAGATCGATATCCCCGTGGTGGCTAATAATGAAAACAAGAAAAAGATTACGAAAAAGGATTACATGATAACTCCATGTCGTCATATCTTCCATGAAGAATGTCTACTGGACTGGATGAAGTATAAATTACAATGTCCAGTTTGTAGAAATGGATTACCTCCAGTATAGACGAATACAGGTAATGATATTTATAAGCTTACATTAATTATTTTCAAAAATCATAAAATTTTGGTTCTAAATCCTGTATCAGACTAATAATTAGCTTGAATTACCTTGGTACTAAAGTTGACTTTTTCAATTTTTTTTGCCTGATATAAATATTGTTATTATGAATGTAAAGAAGTTGCCCGGCAACTTCCTATTTTTTAATTACCATTTGCCAATTGACAAGATTGATGTTTGAAATTCGTACAATTCATTATTATTATTATACCAAGGCAATGGTTAATATTGTGATTACAATAGTAGCGAGTCTGGAGACAATCATTTGGGTACCAGCATTAGTGGTTTGTTGCTGAACTTCTGGGGATGCAGAAGCAGAAGCAGAAGCACTTGCAAATGCCTTAGTGTTGACATCAGCATTCTTTGTGACAAAGGTATTGGCAAAGTTAAACAAACCCTTCTTTGAAGAAGAAGAAGAAGCGGCTGATGAAGTTGGTTCAGATGAGGTTGGTTCAGATGAGGTTGGTTCAGATGAAGATGAGCTCTTCTTTGTTGTGGTTGCCAGTGATGAGCTTGCTTTTGAGGAAGCTGCATCAGAGGAGGTTGTTGCAGACGATGAAGTAGCACTCACGGCACTAGACTTAGACGAAGCAGAAGCCTTTGAAGATGAGGACGAAGATGAAAGAATTGCTGAAGCTTCAATTGAAGAATCAGTTGCAGAGGCAATGTCGCTTAATGATGTGGCGATGGAAGAAGAGTTACCATAAGATTTAGTGGAGCTAGAGCTGACGGTGGACAGGAAATCGTCTTCATCACAGTCATCGTCATCAGAATCACCACCTTCATCACAGGAGCAATCTTCATCATCAGGGTCACATTCATCGCCTCCTCCATTACCAGAGCCGGAGCCAGATCCTGAACCAGAGCCAGATCCTGAGCCAGAACCGGAGCCTGAACCAGAGCCGGAGCCGGAGCCGGAACCATTACCAGACCCAACACCGGAACCAGAGCCAGATCCTGAACCAGAGCCTGAACCAGAGCCAGAGCCTGAACCGGAACCTGATCCTGATCCTGATCCTTCATCGTCGGAATCGTCATCATTACAATCACTTGGAGTTGATCCAGAGCCAGAGCCACTGCCAGATCCAGAGCCAGAGCCAGATCCTGAACCTGACCCAGATCCTGAACCTGACCCAGATCCTGAGCCAGATCCTGATCCACTACCAGATCCGCTACCAGATCCACTGCCAGATCCACTGCCAGAACCAGAGCCTGAGCCACCTGGACCTTTAGTAGCAACAACAACTTCAGTAGTAGTTGTGTAAACAGTGACATAAGTGGTAGTAGGGTTAGCTACGGTATAAGTCTTGACAATGCTGCTTGTTTCAACGCATCCTTCGTCATCATCGTCATCATCTGAACCTGATCCTGAGCCAGATCCAGATCCAGATCCTGATCCTGAGCCAGATCCAGATCCTGATCCTGATCCTGATCCACTACCGTGACCACCTCCACCGACAGTAACAGTAGTAACAACAGTGGTGGTGTAAGTGAAACCACCTCCGTTAGTGGTGGTGATTGTTCTTGTAGCAGTTATGGTCTCCTTTTCAGTGGTTGGAACCTTTGTAACGATAGTGGTTTGACCATTTCCATTAGTAGTTGTAACAGTTTCGGTTTCAGTACAATCGCCATCATCATCAGTTTCGGTCTCAGTTACGCTATCAGTTACTTTACCACCACCTCCTGAAGTGATGGTAACTGTACCAGTTTCTATAGGTGCAGTTCCAGTTTCACCACCAGTTGGAAATAAAGTAGAACCCTTTCCACCAGAGGTTGGCAATGAAGGTCCACTTCCACCCGTTTCAGATTCGGTTTCAGTTTCACAATCTTCATCACCACCGGATGTCTCCGATGGGAAGACATCAGAAATCGAATCAGAGCCACCTCCTGGAAGAGACAAAGATGGAAGCCCTGTAATACCACCTCCACCACCAGAAGTGTTACCATTTCCGCTGCTCTTGGTAGTAGTTGGACCTTCGGTTCCGCTTATAGGTTCACTTTCGGTTTCACAATCCTCATCATCACCACTGGAAGTCTCTGATGGAATGATGTCAGAGATTGAACCAGATCCACCACCTGGAAGAGACAAAGATGGGATACCAGTGATACCACTATCACCAGAAGTGTTACCACCTCCACTACTCTTAGTTGTAGTAGGACCTTGAGTCTCGCTTGCTGGATCACTTTCAGTTTCACAATCTTCATATTCATCGCTGGCAGATGATGATGAGCTTTCACCTCCCAAAAACTTACCCAATAAGCCTTCAGACAGAGAAGTAGTGGTATTAGCCTTGGTAGAGTGAGAATCCAAGACACGCAATAATCCTCCAGTAGAGCTTGAACTTTCAGTGGCACTAGCAGCATCCAAAGATTGAGGGTCTGAAGAAGTTGCGTTATCACCTTCGAATAAACCAAACTTCTTTCTAGCAGGCTCAGAGCTCGATGAAGCAACGGCACTACTTGCATAGCTGGAAACCAAAGCAGAGCTTGAGGAAGATGATGGTTTCTTTGCGAAAAGCCCGAATAATCCTTCTGATGAAGAAGCACCTGAAGATGCCAGTGAACTCAATGGGGCACTGCTGAAAGCAGAAGATGATGCTGACTTAGACTTTGATTTTCCCAAGAACCCATCCAAGAAACCTTCACTTGAAGAAACGGGATCAGAGCTGAAGGAAGACAAAGGTTGGGAGCTCGAAAGTGGGTTTGAGCTTAAAGCACTCGAGCTGGCAAATTCTGAGCTAGAAGCAAGGTCTGAGCCAGAAGATGTCTCAGATGAAGAGCCTTTGCCCAAAAACTTTCCCAAAAATCCTTCAGTGCTCGATACTGGATCGGATGAAATCGAGGGTTCAGCAGAGCTAGTCACAGAACCAAATGAACTTGAAGTTCCTTCAGCAAAAGAAGTGCTATCAGTTTCAAACTGAGAGCTCGAGCTAGTGCCAAGGTCAAGACCAAAGAGTTCCTTTTTGGTTATAGAGCTGCTTGAACGTGGAGAATTGTGAGAAGAACTTGAAGAACTAACCGTAGATTCAGTTGAAGTTTCTCCACCAAAGAAAAGTCCATGTTTCACCGGGGTAGTAGATGCAGGAGATTTGGTGATTTGACTCTCGGACGAAGAGCTTGGGAATGAATTATCTTCAGTGGAAGAAGAACTGCTTTTACTCTCAGAACTTGATGTAAAGTCTGGAGATTGCAAGCTGGAACTGGAACTAGATGGACTTGCATCTTGACCACTTCCATTGTCAACATTATTATTGGAAGGTTGCAGTTGTTGTTGTTGTTGTTGTTGTTTCTGTGGTTGACTATTACCGCTACCACTATTGCTACCACTGCTGCTACCGCCTCCCAATAAGGAACCCAAGAAAGATCTTTTTCCAATCTTTTTAGGGGTGGTTTCATCAACAACCATATTCGCCATAACAGACGACGCCAAAACACTAGTGGCAAGCACGGAAGTTACTTTCATACTTTCAATTACCTAGCGTTCTTTACTTAAACTACCATGCGTCGTTGCAAAAAGAGTGTGTCTAAAGGAAAACCCTACCTTGGTCGATTCAAGGGTTTCTATTCAAGATATATAAAGATTGCAAACCAAAAGTTATTTCCTACGATGGGGAAAGTCTTATACCGCATTTGGTAATTCTTCTGATCTACATCTCAACTCTTCCACTAACTTAGTTAAATTGCCAATGTTAGCACCTAACGTCTTACGGCAAAACCAATTCAGTTTACGGTAATTTGGTTGTGTTTATGGGCAAAAAAAACTTCCTAATTGGGAAAGTTCATTGTGACTCCCAACCTCTTTTCCTAATTGGGCAATTTCTCTTTGTCCTAGAACCTCGTCTAGGTTTTTTTTTCGCAACTTGTCTCCAAATTACCTTATATTAACCAATTCATTAATACTACTAATCGGGAATATCGCTGTTGGAGTAAAAGGAGCGGCGAGACCCTGTAACATTTGTTCTTTGTGTTTCTAATTCCTCGAATAGATTGAACTTGTACAAGTTAGGAAAGTCGAGGCTCAAATTATATTTACGTACGAATTGGAGTAAAAAAGGGACAATTCATGATGATATTCATAACTACTTCAAGTTAATTGAGTTACGAAACGTGAAAATATTATTTAGGCTGTCTGATCGTAAATAAAGTCAATATTTCCAAGTTTATGTATTATAATCTCTTAATGTTACAAATTTAAATTCTCTTAATAAAATTGGCAATAGCTTCTTCAGAGATAGAATCAGCTCTCTTTTTCAAAGATTTTTTGACGCTACTTTTAACTTGCTTCCTGATAGCCCTTTTCCTTAAGCTCTTAGCACTGCAACAGCATGTGTTACCCGAAGATTCACTAGAGCCTCCAAACACACCACCATCACTGCTCGACCCTGAGCCTCCAAACACACCACTGGATCCAGAGCGTGACCCACCAAGCTTACCAAGAAGAGCATCGAGAACACCATCAAAGATTCCTGCTAAAACACCTTTGAAGCTCAATCCCTTTCCAGATGATCTAGGTTCCTTATCGAGGAATGAGGCAATAAGCTTTTTAGCACCATTCCACAAGCTAACGAGAAGTCCTTCACCATTGGTGGCCTTTTTGACCAATCCACTCAATCCATTTTCAGCCCAGTGGAAAATATCAGATAAGATGCTTCCTCCTCCGGATGAAGATGACGATGACGTCTTTGACTCTAACCATTTGTCAATCGTGTCACCTGCAGCATGAAAGAGATTTCCCAAGAAACTTTTGCCCTTTGATTCACCCTTGTGCAATAACGTGTCAAATACACCTACACCAAATACTTTCAAATCATTCAAAAGGTCAGAACCTTTGTATGAAGAGTAAGAAGAATTATGGTTCTTGAACAAGTCGTCAAAAATCTCTTCCAAGAGACTACCATGCTTGCTTGAGGATGAAGATCCCTTCGATGTCGAATTGTGGCCTCCTAAGATATCATCCAAGAGGTCTTCGAGCAACCCACCAGTGTGAGTGGACTCACTAGTGGTGGATGTTTTGGATGAATTCAGTTTATCGAAAATGTCATCTAAAAGGTCTTCAAAGAAACCCCCAGTGTGAGTGGGCCCACTAGTGGTGGATGTTTTGGATGAATTCAGGTTGTCGAAAATATCATTTAAAATGCCCTCCAAGAAACCCCCAGTGTGAGTGGAGTCACTGGTGGTGGATGCGGTTGTTGTTTTATTCAGTTTATCAAAAAAATCATCCAAAAGGCCATCAAAGAAACCTCCAGTGTGATCCGAATCCTTTGAAGAAGTAGTAGTCTTATTTCCTTTTGGATGAATACCGTCCAATATGTCACCAATTAACCCATCAGTGGAAGTTGATGTTGTATGACCTAATGTGGAAGTTTTTGATGCAGTTTCGTTTTTCTTTCCTCCAATACCATCAAGGATGGAATCAAGAAGGGAGTCTGAAGATTCCAGACTAGAAGGTTCCAGACTTGAAAAAGTCGTTGAGGCAGACTTTGAAGCTGAAGAATTGTGTTTCTTTCCTCCAATACCATCAAGAATGGAGTCAAGAAGGGAGTCTGAAGATTCCAGGCTTGAAGGTTCCAGACTGGAAGGCTCCAGACTTGACGGCTCCAGACTTGAAGAAGTGCTTGGGGGAGACTTTGAAGCTGAAGAGCTCTTTTTCTTTCCTCCGATACCATCGAGAATCGAATCGACGAGGGAATCTGATGATTCCAGACTGGTATGTGTAGCCTTAGTTGCCTTCTCTGTAGAAGAAGCCTTGGTGCTCTTGGGGGTATTGGACTTGGTTTTCTTGTCACCTAAATTGCTAAGAACATCTCCAAGTAATCCAGAGTCACTAGTGGCAGAAGACTTAGTTGTAGAAGACCTCGTAGCTGATTCTGATGTCACTGTATCACCATTCAAAATATCAGCGATGGATAAGTCTGCCGCATGAGCAACAGAGCTAGCAACTGCCGCAGCAATGGCCATATTTGTCGTAAGTTTCATGACTCGTCTCTGGTTTAAGGGTATACGTGAGACTCAAATAAAGAAGAAAACTGTTGTAACATTCCTCCAGAAAACAGGTATTTGTACTTTCAAATCATTGACTTTTGATGTGAGATGTCTCCTACCTAATTAGTTTTTGTTTATTCGTTTCTCGGAGCATACGAGTATTGTTATGCAACCTTTTAATGAGAACACTACCCGATTAGGCAATTGTATAATTTGCGTGTTTACTCTATTGGTTCCTGTCTCTTTGCACAGAACCATAAAAGACGTCGTATTCTATTCATTTGTGTAGCAGGCTGACTTGGCAGACAATGACTTGCATCTTTATGGTAACACTGAAACTGTGATAAAGCCATGAGAGTATAACGGCATTAATGCCTTGCACAAGAATAAAATTAGAATCAAAGTAGACTTCGTTAGATGTTCTGTTGGAACTCTTTTCAAAAACTCTCTGATTCAAAGATCTTTACAAGAATATATCTACTGACCATTCTGCATCTTTCTACATATTGTATCTTCAACATCTTTTTATCTCATTTTGCTGATAATTGTAAAAAAAGTGAAAATATCCCAGAAAACTACAAAAACAAGAATAAGAGCCCAGGAATAAAATATCAGCGTTAAACAACCCCTCTAGAACCAGTTTCGTAAAAGGACAAGTAAAGAGAAAACCTATTCTTCAACGGTATGTCATAATGTCAAATATGTCGTCTCACGTGACATGCTCATTTATAACCCGAGATTTTCATCATAAAGTAAGAACCCAACCACAGCTCATGAGACCTTCCCTTGTCAGACTTGTTAGGCCGCGTCGCCCTCAACGGGAAAGTGATCCGTTGCTTCCTCCTCTTCAACTTTATAGAAAGATTTTGAGATCACATATCCATAAACTTCCACAAGAGTTGAAATCATTGGGAGATCAATACGTGAAGGCAGAATTCAAGGCTCACAAAAGTACCGATAACCCCTTGCATATTGTGGGATTTTTAACTCAGTGGCAAGATTACTTAAGAAGTATAGATGGTGATAAATGGATGGCAGGTAAACTCAGACAGGAAGACCTTGAGAAGATGTCTCCGGAACAAGTTGGCCAACTTTATGAATTGATGCAAGAGGCAAAAAGATATAATGAAAATAATTGAGACATAGCTCATGCATCTATAATTGTATATATATATAACTATAATCATAATGTTTAATCGAGATCTTCCTCGACTTCCTCTTCTTTTATTTTGTCTTCATCTGGAGGATGATGCTGGTTAACAAAGGTAAAATGAGGTGCAAACTCGGGCTTTTCGATATCATGAATCTCAAACCATTTGGGAATACATGAAGCCTTTGACCAAGTGGCCTCATTTTTAGTCAGACATATACACCGTTTTTCCAACCTTACTTGAGGATCCCAGGGACAATCTCCATTTGGATGATGGAAATAACCAGTGTTTTCAAGAAAATGTAATTCGTCCGTAGATAACAAATATGATACAGCTATTGAATGAACGGGGGCATCCCCCCATCTTGAGTAATAAAAGCCTCCTGCACGATCGATATATTCGAAATATCTTGTATAAGCTTCCAGTCGGAAAAAGTCCATATCACCAATCTCAAAATTCGACCAAAAATGACACATATTGAATGTTTTACCTCCATCTTCGGACATAAACATAGCATTATTATTATCACTCACATATTTTGGATGTTCTTGGAAAAATTTATGCGCCGTTTCCCAAAGATTTTCCACTGTGGTATGCAATTCCAAAGGAGCCAAAGTAAAGGCATACTTTTTATTTTTCTCTCTCATTTCTTTGAAATGGTCAACTTCAAAGATATCACAACGATATTGTATATCTGGCTCCACTCTCCAGTAATATTTATATTTTTTCATGATGGGTAAATGGAAGAAAAACCCCGAGTTAAATCGACACATATGTCTATAAGAAACCGAGTCCCCATATTTAATGTTTTTACTCTTCATTATCTTTCTTGTTCTGTTTGCTTGGGACTCATCTATCCAAGAAGGGTATGTCCAGAATTCATGAGGGATCTCCTCGAAATAAACATTCCCACTGACAATATTCTTCACGATGATCTTAAATCCAGCATCAAATGGCTCATCATTAGCAAACACCCAATCGTAATGATACCGGAAATTGAACCTTTCCTCCACAGATTTGATCGACTCAAGAATCCCATTGAGATCTTTATTTCTCACCAACGAGAAAAATGTGGCATTCTCCTTGGGGTAATCAGCATATTCTTCTAATGGTTGTCTTTGAGAAAATACCAGTTGTGCAATACCAACATCTCTTTCGTTTAATAAAAGCCGGTATTTATTGGTCGAGCCCTCAGTTTTTTCTAGTTTAAACCGATCCAAATCGGAGAATATAACATTCTTGTCTTTTATTGCAGGTCGGTGCATGTTTGATAGTCCTACTTCGAGCAACCGTTGTTCTGGAGTAGATGCTACATCTTTAATGCTATCGAGTTCGAGTTTAGGAAGTGGCTCCTTTTGCTCTTCATCTACTTTCATGAACGATTCCAACACTTTAAGCGTGATTATGACAAACACTAGAGCCATGCAAATAACAGACGCCCTTCGAGAGCCTCTCGGCAATATCTGCCATCTTACTAGGGCCATCTCCTTAGATAGTTCATTAAATAATTGTATTTCGTATATTAAGATCGGCGCGGAATTATACAAACAGGATAGCCTTATATAGAGAACGTTAGATCTTAACGAACTTAAAAGAATAAATCGATAAAGTTGATAAAATTCATAAGTTGATAAAGTTCATAACTTGTGCTTGAAAATGGGGCCAAGTGTAATACTTGGATTACAAGTTTACTAACTTATATTGTACGATGTACCGCGTCTATAAACCTTTACCGTAGTTACCAGAGGCAAAGAAATCGAAAATGATCTTTACAATCTTCTCTAAGGCATCGAGCCACTTCTCTAATTGTTCCTTGACCTTTGCTTGGTCAGCTCCAAGTTTCTCAAAGAAATCCTTTCTGTATGGACATGCCTTCATGGCTAATTTAAAAACTGGTTTAACCAACATGTTGTGATATTTAGATAAGGTCTTACCATAAGCATCAGTGAAAGTAACAGTTAATTCTTTACTCGGGTTGTCAACAGTCTCTCTCATAGCTGCAGCAGTGAATTGTAACCCACGAGAAAGCCAAAGAAGACCCTGAGTGGCAGTTTTGTTGGAAGTACCGGCCTCACTTAACACTAATCCTTGCAAAGTATCGGCATGTGCTGGGTCAGCCAAGAGTTTATTACGGATTTTGGTGATATTACCAGTCATGTCCTTTTGAACCACAGCGAAAGCTGAGGAGCCCAATAAGTCAAATAACTTGACTAGAGCCTCCGAGGCTTCCAAGAAACCCGCAGTATCAATCTTGTCATCTTTAATAGACACGTCAGCGTATGACTTCTTTATTTCATCGAAGAAGGTCGACATCTTTACTCTGATTATTGATCTATCTTTATCTTCCAAACACTTGTCAACAAAGGACGCGAACAAAGTTGGTGAAAATCCAGGTTATATACACACCTGGGGAAGAAATTCAAAAATTAGAAGCACCAAAAAAAAAAGAGAAAGAAAAAAGAAAACAGGGAACGAGCCACATACAGTATTATCCTTATTGGTATATTGGAATGCTCTATTAAGTGGGTCAGGTGCTATTAAAAATCCAAGCAAGTAATCTTCTTGTTATCTATTTTACAGTTCATTTACTCGTTACCATTCAAGTGTAGGTGCCCATCTGACTTTTCTTTCCTGTGTACTGTCATTATCGGTGTGTACCTTCATGGAACTCTTGGACAGCGTGGGTATCTTTGGTGGGCTTTGATTAACTATCAGGACACCAGACACCTTGTTTAATTCTTTTGAATTTTGAAATTGTTGGAATTCGTCCCAATTATAAACCCCTGATTTGCGTCTGATTTTCAATGCTTGTCCCTGAGTATCATCTCTTGTTCTTTTAATATTACTATTAACGGCTTTAATTATGGCCATCTTACTCTTTTTAGCCTTCGAATCATCATTAGTGGGTATTTGAACAACTTCATTAGCATCTTCAGGAAAAGGGAACCCTTCACAATTAAAGGCATTAAGTTCGGTGCCAAATTGAGTGGCATCATTCACATGTCCCGTCAGTGAATCAACTATGTAGATATGCTTATTTTCTTTGGATATTTTAATATTAGGAGGTGGAGCTTCCGCTGTTCTATGATTTGGAGTAAATAATCTTTTGGGTGAAATTTCTGGTCCTTCTTCAGTTTCTTCAATCATACTTCTGTCAACGTTAGTGACATTAGAAAGTGGTTTGATCGTCGGAATCGATCCCATATTATTGTTCCCATTACCCCTTCTAGGGGATTTGAAAAACATCTTGTTTGACTTCTTAATCGAACTATTGTCCTTGTTTTTGATCGACTTGAGAGGATCAGACATTGGTGACACATTCTCCTTATTATGATTTTGGGGCCTCTTAGATGAATTATGACTGAGATATTTACTTAGTTGTCTATCCAAATCATCCTTTGATTCGGTATTCACGGCATTTCTATTAAATCTTCCCTTGAAAAATCTTGTTCTTAATCGATCATCAAGTTCAAAATCGAATTCTTCAGAATTAAATCCTAAATCATCAACAAGCTTATTAAGTTTATTATTATTGAGTCCCTTGGTATTAAACAAATCATCAACTTCCAAAGATTCATCAAAGTCTTGATACTTTGATTGCCTGAGAGTATTGGTCACTTGAAATAGCTCATTAGCTACATCATTGCTCCTATATGGTTTTAAAAATGTCTTTGGGGAACATGATGCTAAGAGGTCAACTTCTAATTTCGGTAAGTCCTTAGTAGGTGACGGCAGTTTATGGGGGGACAATTCAGTCTCTGCACCTTCTATGGCAATCTCCTTCACTATGGATTCATCATCAATTAAAGCATTTAAATCAACATAATCTTCATCTTGCAATGCTTCGTCTCCTGTGTTAGCTAATCCTTGAGCCATAGTTGCTATTCAGATGCTCTTTTAGTAAATGCTTAAGGTTACTAACACTGTATCACACCCCTGATTAATAAAGCAAATTGAAATAGGTCGGACTTTTATCGATGCTACGTATGTTTTGGTTCCAATACTGTTTTTTTGTATAAAAATTGATGCTTCATATGTCTGTTTCCGATGTTTACAATTACTCCCAATTAGGTAATTTTGATCAATATCAGTACACAAAAAATTAAACTCTGCGTTAAAGAAATTATATCATCAGACGATGCACAAAAAATCATATTTAGTACTTTACAATGCCATAAGGCAAATGGGAAAAAACTGTACAATGAATTTGCATATATGAATAAATAAATATATTAATTAATGTTCGATTAAACTGACTTGTTTTTTAAAAAAAATTTCAATGGATCTTTTTGGCTGCGAATATAGCAAAAGGCTTTAATTACTTTTTTTCTTTCTTTTTATGGAGAAACTGTAAGTTGTGCAAGTTCAAATTGGATGAAGATCTGAATGGTACTCCTGGAGACACAGATCTTTCTGCTTGCATAGGTTTGAGGTTGGTGGAAGAATGCATCTTTTTGTAGAATGGTCGTGAAGCATGATCAGTCTTTGAGCCATTGGGACTCACTGTAGAATGCAGCTCTGGTGAGCGAGAGTCTCCTGAGTTGGACTTGTCATGATGATTTCTCTCAAATATGGCAGAGGAACTTCGAAAAAAAACATTCCCCTTAGAGGACCCACGAGTTACACTGGGTGGTAGTGGTGATAGTGAGGGCATTGGCGTGCTTGATAATGATGATGTAGGACTGTGAGCAAAGGACTTATTCAATTCAGTGGAACTATGACCTCTTGATAGCCTTTCGTCCTTGCGATGGAAATCGTCGGTAGATATACTCCGTTCGAAATTCTTGTTAGCTTCATCCATATTGATTTTCGATTGTGGAAGAGGCGGTTCATATGCTGGTGCTAGGGCATTCTCACTCGCAGGAGATTTCACTGCCATCAGGTAAGAAGGCACTTTCGATAAATTATTAAGATCGAGAAGACTATTGTTGGAGTTAGCTCTCGACATATGGACTGGTGGAGATACCATACCGGGAGAAAGGGGTATGGGGTTTTCTATACTATGGTTACTGAAATAATCTCCCGTATCATTACTATCATCCTCGATATTGAATGATGGTCTATTTGGAACAGGTTCACGTAAGGCCGGAGAACTCACATGTGAGTCAGTACCAGCGTCCCCCCCTCTTTGTAAGTATAATTGTCTCAAATTCTCTGTCAATTGAGTGGAATCGATATTCGACATATGCAATTGATCATCACCAACATACCTTGGTGTGGATATACCTGAGTTTATTGGCGAGTCTTGAGGGGAAACATTCGACCAGAGTCTATCGAATATATGTCGTTCATAAACTGGCGGTGCCACCATACCCAGAGCATTTGATTCTGATGTGGGGGCATCTGAAACCGGATAATCTTCCTGAGGGAACAATAAGTCTTCTTCTTCTGCTTCTGAAATATCAGAGTTCTCATTACTATCAGTCTTTGCCCCGATAGTGACGAATGGCGAAATATACAACTGTACCGGTAATGATGCTCTCAACTCAGAAACATGGCCATCCGGATTCACCAATCCAATGGAAACTTTGATTTTGTGTCTCACCTTAAGGTGATTTGGAACATCACAATCTTGTGTACATTTCGATAACGAAGGAGGAACTTTGATTGTAGTTTCTACTTCCCACTTATCCAAGAGTTCATTATCATCATTCTTAGGGGCCGGAATATGCTTTTTGGCCACCACTCGTTCTTCATTCAACCCGCTTCTTAAATTATCAGCATATGAATAAAGTTCAACAAATTGAATCGATATGGCACCCAACCTTAACCCTTTTAATAAGGGCACAAACAGGAAACTCAACTGCGCTGCCGAGCCTATGGCAATTGCCTTTGATGGAACATTAAGAGAATATTCCACTTTATCAGGCCAGGTATTATCCACAGCCACAGTCTCCGACAACTCATAAGCATCTGCACCCAAGGTTCTAACCACTCGCAAATGCTTCTTAGTTACCATACTGTTATGGAACTTGCCTCTATCTATCACGGCTTCGAGCCTGTAAATAACAGATCCCCCAGGTAATCCAATCACTGATTCAGGCATGCTACCAGGCAAAATAGCACTAAAAGGGACTTCATAATTCCCAGGTCCCAAGGTCAAATCAGATTTTAATGATCCACCTGATTTACCTAGTGCTGCCAAATTTGTGTATGATGATTTTGCCGAACCTGCCTTACTTGCGAGGTTAGTGGAGGATAAAGACCGAAAAGTTCCTGAAGCCAAAGAAGCAGAAGAGTGGTTTTTCCTCAACGATCCATATTGAGACATGGTTGTTTCAGCATATTCTGCCAATTTTGCAGTTAATTCATTACTATCCCAAGTGTGTTCAAAGATCCTTCTGTCAAATTTGATGGGTCTTGGTGTAGTACCACCTCTACTAAGAGGAAAGTTTTCAGTCCATTTCAACAGCATCTTTGCTGTCAACTTTAACGAAACCTTCTTCACTGCTATGGCTTCCTTTAACGACAAGACAATTTTACCTGCCACTAAAGCCGAAGAAGCTTCACTTTCATGTCCCTTGAGTAATAACACATCATGGTCTAGATTATTGAATCGAACTTCAAATAAAGTGGCCTGTTTGGACTGGCCAGTTGCTTTCTTAGGCATGATGCTGTTGATCTAAAATACAGCTTAAATGATTTGTTCGATATATGACCACGAATTGTTTAGACCTCTGTCCCTTGTGATGGCTCGGTCTTATCTTCACTCTTGGCTCTTCGTCTCACGTGCACCGCCTTATAGAAAATTTAAATTCGTTCTTTTCTTTTTTTGTCCTAACTACTTACAGGTGAAAGAAAAAAGAGGCCAAATTGTAGATTAGTAGGAGTAGAGTTGGGGTATAATAGTTCCTTTGGTCTTATTTGATTAAAGTTGATCTGTTTGCGCTGCGCAATGACAGGGGCGTTGGTCTTTATTGTGATCAGATAAGCCTCTGGAAAAGCGAAATTTGTGTTTAATGCGACCGCCGGAGTTGATTCTCCGAGGTACAACGACACACTATCATGGTGAAAGAAAATCTCTTTGCTTGTGTTCACGCATGGTTCCAAAGATTTCACCCTGATAACATTAAGGATCTCATTCCTCTATAAAAGTCTAGACCGTAGGAGGTGAAATAGGTAGCAAAAAAAAAAAAAAAATCAGGCTCACAGCTTATATACAACACTATGGGTTTGCATGTTCGTTTGCGCTAAAATGCGTTCTAAGACGTGTTTCCCCCTGACGTAGTCGTCGCGTCTTTAATGCTTGCTAAATTTTATCTTAGACATGTCAACGCCGTGTGTGGGAAGCTTTCATATCTCTAGTCCAGCATTGGCAACGTAACTAACATCGTCTAAATTACGACGTCCTCTCGCTTCGAGCCATTTTGCAGAAAACTTCGCGAGATGTTCATTTAAGAGTGAAAGCCAGCTAACTTTGCAACTTCTATATCACGTGACTCTTTTTCGCACCCGGGACGACTCACTTATTTGGTGTCTACTGCCAGCCATCGGTAGATGACACCAGCATAGGTAAATTGAACACTACTGATTGGGAATGAAACGGCACATGAGCTTCCAAATCTAGCTGACCTGGTAACCGTTCAGGAGAAGGTCTGAGAATGTGAAATAAAATTTACTATATGGCTGGTTTTCACTTGATAATCTTCACCTCTCTTATTTAAACTACTAAATCTCAAGAAAGTTTTCAGGTATTTGCAACCACCAGAACATCGTTTCATTAGAGATTTGTCGGCGTTGTTCAGTCAATTGGTCCAGTCATCCCTGGTACATATATGGATTACTAAAGTGGATATCTTTATTTGAATATTCACTTCTACTCACCCTAGTCAGTCATTAATTGCATTTTAATTCGAAGGGAAAGACGTCATTTGACTTAAATCTATAGAAATTGGCATATTTTTTGAAGTCTACTATGCATTTTGAAGCAACTTCATATAGTCCAACTTTACCTTTAGAGTATGCTACAAAGGTAGATAATAAGATTTACGATCCTAATGTTTCCGAGATTAGAACACCTAAAAGAACCAAATCCAATGCGTTCCCAAATTTATTTATTGGCTTATCACCAAGGACCCCAACTAGAAGAAGTTCTCGCCGAAAGAAGCATTATAATACATTTGCATCTTCTCGTCGGACTTCTCAATGGGATTCAGACCTGTCTTTAAGTTCTTCATTATCATCGGATAATTCCGACTCAGAATTAGACGGCGCTAGTCCTCCAGATACGCCAGAAACGACGCTATGTGACTCGCCAATTGTTAAGCCGAATGGAAAAATCTTTTTACAAGACACTAGACCTATTTATGAAGAATCTTCAAATCGGGCATCTATTTTTGAAATTCCCGAATTAGTTCATAAAATCGTGGAATATGTCGATGCACAAAGTACCGTAATCCCCACGGAAGGTTCATCAATTAGAAGAAGACCTCTTAGTTTGAGACATTCGATGTTAATCCATGGAGATCAACAATTAGCCGAAAGTCATTTCCACAATAATAATAATAATAATAATAATAAACCAAATCCAATTAAACAAGGTGGTTCTCTTTATCAATGTCTTCAAATCAGTAGAATGTTCAATGAAGTGACAAAGCAAGTGATGAATAAAAAATTACTATTTGATGATCAGAACAAGTTCTGTCAATTTTTAAAATCTGATGCCCCATCGGGGTTACAACCAACGGTTTTCGTATTGCATAAATTATTTCAAATGAAACAAAAGTCAATCGACATGATAAAACACAGAGTGGACTTTTCCAAATTAGAATGGTTGGAATTCTACATGTGTCCTAAATTATTTCCTACTAGTGAATTCTTTGTTAATGGGAAAAATATCAAAAAGATAGTGGTGACAGGATCCAACCTGTTCGATGACCTGCATTTGATCATGATTAGCAAGGCTTGTCCTAATTTAGAGGTATTGGACATTAGAGCTTGTGAATTAGTGACTGATGCTGGTCTTTATCATATTGCACAGGGATGCAGGAAACTTGTGTCAATTAATTTTGGGAGAAAGAAAAGTGGTAATTTAGTCACCGATCATAGTATGATATCCATGACAAGTAATAATAAAAATTTAAATACTGTTGGGCTAGCTGGTTGTCATATCTCCGACAGAGTTATTTGGAACTTAGCCATTGGCAATTCCTCTTTAAAAAGGCTTTCTCTTAATAATTGTCCTTTTATCACAGACAATTCCATTCCCATTATTTTGGAGAATAATTATTTTCTTAATTTAACTGTCCTTGAATTAAGATTTGTCAATAGCATTACCAATTTCCGACCCATAATTCAATTCAAGAGACGTCAAGAATATCGGGGAATAGCGGTGCTAATAGAAACTTGTGAAGAATTATGCTTAAGATTAAGAGAACAAGAATTAGAAGTTGATCATAAAATATCCCAAAAGATCTTCACCGACATCATTGACTGGTTCAATAAGGTTGATGATGGGGATATGCCATACCAAACACTTTTAGAACAAAGAAGACAACAAGTTACGTCATAATTTTGCAACATATCATAATACATATAATTTTTAATGCGAATGTAGATGGCTTCATTGGTGTTTAAAGCCTCTGGTCTAGCCACTTTGGCCTATGTCGAGCCTTATGGTTTATCATTTACGCATTTGGAAACAAGGAGACCGAAATTGTATTCCCGGTCTATTTGTTACTGTTTCCATTTTAGGCTCGGCACAAAAAATATAACGTCGTCAGTAAAGCAACACAGTTAAATATTCCTTTCGTTTAAGGGACCAGACAGAGTAATTTTGGTCTTGAAACTCACCGTCTATCGGTACACGATCGTTACAACGGCTCCTGCAGCTTTAACTAAGGAGATTTAGCTCTCTTTTGATATTACATTGAAGACGTGGTACTTTTTTTTTTTTCAACAACTACCCAGGACCATCTAGAAAGGTTTAAATACCGAGTATGTCTCTGCCGAGTTTAGTTTCAGGCAATGGTCTAAAGATACCTTTGAGTGAGGAAATGATTCCTGGCCATATAGATAGTCACCTAACCACTTTAAGACTGGGTCAAGATAGTCCAAATATATTCAAGGCTAAGCAAGCCGAGGATGAACATGCCAATATGGCGCGTTCTTTGAATCATAGACCTTCTGTTTTGGATTTGATTGATGAAACAACGTTGACTTCTTTGCCCTTGCCCCCACCGCTGAAACCTAAATCGAGGTCAAGAGCTCCATCGCCTAAGAGATCTTTGAAGAATTGCGCGATGGAAGCCAATGACCGGGGTAAAAAAGCCTTAAGTGATGTAAGGGCGGAGCAAAGCTCGCTTGTCGAGGAGGTAAGTTTTGTTGATGATAGCCAATTTGAAGAAGGTGACACTGAAGATCCAATAGTGTTGATTGAAGATTATTTAAATGAAGCACCGGACAGTGAAATGAACCCTCAAACCCTCAAAAGAAAGCAATCATTAGCTATATTCAAACAAAAGGTAAATTATAGTGGTGGAGACCTTGAAGTACGAACTTTATCCACCTCCCCAGTGATGACGAAAATACTAGACGAAGATGAAATAGCTTCAATTGACGAATATGATGACTTTAAAAATAGACATAGAGCAAGCTCAGGGGAAACAGTTTGCAACAAACAAAGTCAAGAAAAGACAAAAAACTTGATACAATTATTTGGGGACATTCCTGGCATAAATAACTTGAAGCATTGTGACTTATGTGAGAAACCTTTATATGAAATTAGCTCGGTTATAAATGAAGAAAATTTCAACCACAAGGACACTACTATATCCAAGACATACGTTCCCAAACAATATAGAGAATTTGTTTGCTGGGAATGTCGAGAATCTTATGAAGATTTCTTCAACGATTTATATTTGGCAGAGCAAAAAACCTTAGGTGACAAGAACACCTTAGAGAATGGACATAATGACATTGATGGCGAAGATAATACAAATAAAAAATTAAGATTGTGGGAAATCTTTCGAGGGGTACAAATGAAGTACTGTGATATGGGTGAATCAAAGCCTCCGTTATCCTTTGTTTCTCATGCAATGAAGCCTGCTCTTTCCGACTGTCTCTTAAACCAGTTGCGTTCGATCAAGACAAAGTATAATTTAAATAGCCCTACTAGGTAGTGTTAATCCCTTGTGCATAGAAATCATTTGGTAGATTCATCTGAATTCGTATGCATCTCTCTTGAACATCTTACAGCGTATATACAGGACACAAATTTAACTATCGTCTTTAAATCACAACTCATATTGAAACGTAAGGCACTTAATAACACTCCCATCAGCATGTTTCGAAATAGAACCAAATTATTCATATCATTTCGACAGACAATACCTAGAGATCCTCAGGTGAAGAATGATGCACGATTTGACTCTTTGATGGAGGAAGAGGAAGGATTGATCGAATCAAGACGGAACGACTATAGAGACAATAATAATAGCATTGAAATGAAAACAATTGTCCCTTCGGTCTTTGATATTTCGAAAGATTTTGATGCAAACTTGGGCATAATCAAAACACAACTTAATGAATTAAACCTGACTTATAAGAAACTAATTGTGGTGAGCAACCATGAAAAGAAACCCCTAGAGAATAAAATAGAGACCCTTAATTACCAATTACTAAAGAATTTCGAGAAGTGTTATGTTCTCATCAAGAAGTTTCAATACCTTCAAGATAATCATGTACAGTTGAAACTTAACTATAAGGGAAGTGACTTGACAATATTGAGTAATTACAAGAGGAACTATGCAACAAAGATACAACAGGAGTCAATATCGTATAGAAACATGCAAAATAACTATATCAAGTTTTTGAAAGATGATGATGATGAAGCCACGGAGCTATTACAGCTGTATTCTAATGAAGAAAATGCCGATTTAATGCTTCGAGAACAGGAGACAGCCAAAATTGACGAATACTCGATGCAAACTTTACAACAACAACAGCATAAGCAAAATGATTCTCAGTTTTTACAGGAAAGAGATAGAGAAATCTCCAACATAGCGGTGGGTATTTTGGAAATATCAACCATTTTCAAAGAAATGGAGACACTAGTTATTGATCAAGGAACTTTACTCGATAGAATTGACTACAACCTTCAAAATACTGTCCAGGATCTTAAGTCTTCTGATAAAGAATTGCTTCAAGCGAAAACCTATCAAAAGCGGACCACGAAATGTAAAATCATCTTCTTATTAGTGCTATGTGTTTTGTTGTTGATCATTCTCGTGGTGCTAAAGCCTAGAGGTTCCACCAAAGTGGTCACTAAACCTGCCGAATCGCGCCCAACTGTTGAAAAACCTAATCAACATGACGATAAGGGTAATGTCAATAAATAGATCACTATAGTTCCAACTTATGTATAGAGAAGCAGCTAAAAAACATTCGAGTCGCCAATTGAATGGAAAACCAATGAACTAAATTAAAGAGATGCCGTGTTCAGCATATAGCTAATAATACATGATTGAAAAACTCAATGTTTTCAAGGAAGAACGTCATATGGACCCCCGCGTTTACCTCTTTGGTTCATGGGGGTGCTTCCATATCCACTGGGTCCATTGGCTCTCTTGGCCATTGGAACGAATCCTTTATTGCGTCTGACACCACCAGGGCCGAATGAAAAATCAGGATGGTTACTTAATATATTCTCTGAAACTGTGTTTTGAGGTCTACGAGCACCTGGAGGAGCAACATTACTGTAGTAAGGTTGTTGAGGAGCTGGCTGTGGCACAGCTTGATATTGATTAGGTGCGTAGTATGGGTCTGGTTGAGGAGGATTTGCGTATTGTTGACGCGGCTGGTAGGGAGCAGAAGCAGGATTTGATCTGCCATATTGACCTCCTTGTGGAACTGGATAATAACCCTGTCCTGTAGATGGTGGATTGTAGCTTGGGTTGGGAGCTCTTTGTGAAACACTTGTGAAGTCAGAATCGTCGTCAGAGCCTATATCTGGCACGTTACCTTGTGGTTCATCATCATCAAGTTCAGTGAAAGGTCTGTGGCCCTCGACCTCAGGATGATGTTCAAATACACTCAGATTCCTGTAGGGAGGGCCCATAAGGCTACCACTGCCATTACTTGGATAAGGTGCGTTATTTGGACTCTGAGGCACTCCATGTACATAAACAGGTCTTTGAGCTGAACGAGGAGGAGCAGAATATTGTGCCCCATAAGGTTGACGGTCATTTGTTGGTGACGCTTGAGCTGGCACGTAGTTTGGTGCCATTTGCTGTCTAGTGGCAACAGGAGTGCTTGGTCCATTCTTCAAATTGACGTTCGCGTCTTCATATATGGATAAAGAACCTGATGAATTCTTTGCATATGCCGCATTGGAAGGTTTATCAGGAACAGTGAAATCTTTTGCAGCTTGAGGACTCGACGTAAAACTTGAAGGGTTACTTGCAGTTCTTGTCATTTGATTTGATCTCACCTTAAATTCATAATCCTTGCTAATGGAGCTTGCAGCATCATCATTGCCAAACTTGCTTGGTCCCACAAATCCTGGACCAGTCAAGGATTCAAATTTATCATCAAACTGTGTGAGATCGGCGTTCTTATCGTCAATGGAATCGTCATCGTTGTCATTACTCTTCTCTATTCTAACTGCAACGAATAAGAAGATAATTGACACCAATAAGGCTGCAGCAGCACCAATCAAAATCCATCCAGTCCATGCGACATTAGGATGGAATACAACAATCACAATCACCGCTATTAAAGTAGTGGCTATGAAGGCGATGATATTAGCCACCAAAGCTATAATAACAGTTGGATACCCAGTAAAGATTCCAATAAAAGTGATTATGAACGTGATAAAAGTGATTCCAAGAGCAATTGGAGCCACAATGAAAATTTTTGCCAATTTATCTCTAGTGGAAGGGGCCAAAATCCATCCTCCATTCTTATCTAGATTACTTAAAGTGTATGGATATGTTGCTGAAGAACATTTATTTCCCGATGTATTGCAATATCCCCATATCCCATAATGGTGGCTCTTTGTACTCCCTAAGCTGAACACGTTAACCACGGGCGACGAAATTGTCGCCAACAAGAGGAAAACAAATGCAACCAAAATAAGGATACCAGAAATACTACTGATACCAGATCTTATTGCCATATTGTAGTGAAGGCCTTGGTGTGTATTTGGAAAGATCAAATAACTTTCTCTCTTCTATCACTTTTGTCTAATTTTGAGAACTGGTTATCTCGTCTAAACAAAAAAAAAATAATAATAAGGTAAATACAGATCGAACGTGTCTCTCGAACGGCGTTCCTCGTTTTTTTTACCTTTGTCAAGTGATTATTTGGCGTATTTTTCTACTGCAAAAAAGCTTTATACTCCCAAATGAATCAATCCCTTAAGTATGAAACTATGATGTTACACTTGAATTATATTTATGGAATAGTAAGCCTATTTGATTTGTTTGATCTACCAAGTTGGAATAGGGGGGTGTGAGGCAGAGCTATCCTGCAGATAGTACATCTAATTATATGTCTATGCTATTCTAGCATTATTTTTAGCCTTAAACATCATGGTTGTGACAAATACCTGTACACAAGACGATAATTCTGCACAATGCAGAGTGGAAAAAGCGCCCACCAGTACAGGGCTTCATAAAGGAGTGTACAATCTTGGTATTTCTAGACAGATTTCGCATGGTCCACACTTGCAAAGGACATTGGTTGTCCAGGCCTACCGCCAAAGGACGGATATTGTGTTGAACAATAAGAATCGCATAGATTCACAATCTAGCGAAGTGCTGTACACCTATTGAGGCTTCGGCATGTTTTGGTCTAATCTATACGTGATATACGACTGCACACCATGTCTCAGCTTAATTTTATGCTTCAAAGACACGGAATTTTGCAAGATACTAGCAATCATTCATGCCAGTTGATCTTGGATGATCGCCTCAGTCGTCCCTAAGCAACATGATATGCCAACATAAATAGGTTACCATTGCAATCTTAAATCTGTGCTGGCTTAATGAACCCATTCGATACTTAGAGTGCGCGTACTTGTATGCATGCAGGCGTAGCAATACGAGCACGCGTGGGATCCGCAAATCGCGACGCAGGCTGAGCCTGCCCGTGAGATACGTTCGATAGCTTTTAAATTGAAGAGATTGAACCAAAGTACTCTACACCCATGCGCATTAAGAGAGCGTATCCTTGAATGTTGCAAAACTGGCGTGCACAGTAGTCCAAGCACGTTTGGCAAGTTCTACTTCTTCAAACCAAGGCTTATTATTATTAAATCATAATTTCATTACGCATTGCTATGTGGCTAGATAATTTTATTTGCCTTCATACCAGATGTCCGGCACCTCAAGTACATATCGCTCCATTGCTTCTCTAAATCTGATACGATATTGCTTGGGAGTCACAATTGTTGGATCAATTCCTTTTCTACCAATCAAATTATTACCCTTGACCCAATTCTCAACCTTCTTGTCCCACGTGAAAGTCCTAAGCCAATCAATAATCCCAATATATAACCTCTTTGATGTGTCATCGATTCCAATAACAAGTGAATAATCCATAACATCCATTGCGGACAAGAAACTTGTATCATTGAAAAGTGATCCTCTTAAAAGCCTTTTCAGATGTTCCTTAACAAAGAGTGGGGATTCATAGATATATTCAATCATATTTTCATCCAAAAGAACTTCATTTTCCTTTCCTGTTTGCTTGACATGTCTGTTACGCATGGATCCTTTAAGATCAAAGATTCTGGTGGTCTTTTGACCATAAAATAAGTTCTCCATAATGAGAAAGTCCATCTTGAATGTCTTACCATTCACTGAATTCTTGATTTCAATCTGATAGAATCCAAAGATTTTGGCTATTGCAGTAGTAAGGGTATTGAACATCGATTGCGAGATATACTTGAAGTAAAATGGAGCAATGGAGACAAATGATTCTAGTTCAGATTTGGACAACTCCTTCACGATATACCGATTGTCTAGTGTCTTTAAGAAACTTGAGCCACTTTTACCACCGCTTGAATTCCATTTTATGCATCGAGATAAACTTTGAATAAAGCTCTCGTCGTTACCACATGATTTTCTGAATGCTTCAAAATGCTCTGAATAAAATATTTTGCATGATAAATGGGTATTTCCATCGACAAACTGATACTTCAAGTGGTTCGATTTGATTCTAGACATAACTTTCTCTAGAACATTAGAATTCGACTTATTTGATACCTTCTTGAACTTCTTCTCTATCTTGGTGAACTGCTTGAATTTAGCCTCATCATAATTATTGAGTTCCATATTGTCGTCGTCCATGGTACCTTCCTGTTCCATTATCTTGACTTTTTGCTTGTAGTCAGAAGAAGACAAACAAAAGGCAACCAATGAAGTAGGCTCATCCTCTCGAACAATGACATCAGAGTCAGCAAATGAATGTTCGTTAGAATCCAATGGGTAATCAAGAGGATCCCATAATGTCGCAGATCTATCGGCCCAGAAATTGGTCAAAGTCTTTAATAATGACTGCTTTTCAGGCTGAGGAATCTCTAACTTATCTTTACTCAGTCCTTCAGTTCTATCAGCTTGTTCCTCCTTCTCCTTCTCCTTCTCCTTTTCTTTTTCTCCCAGTTTCATGGCAGATGCTGGAGATTCTCTCTTTTGTAAGGGGTCAATGCTCTCGATAGCCTTTGTACCAGATGGTCTTCTTCCACCATCATTTACATCAACCATGTCTTCAATTTTATCATATATTTCGACGATTGGCTTAGACTCAACAATAGGAATGGCCTTAAACCTATTCAACTTCTTCCTCATTTCTAGCTCTCTCTGCTTTCGGAACTCCATCGAAATTTGATCAAAATTCATCTGGTTAAAAAAACTTGCCAATTGAGAGACTTTACTTGACAGACCACTTTGTTGTTCGCTACCTTTCGTAGTCAACACTGGTCTTTGTTTTGAAGTCTTTTTAAGATCATCCTTGGAAAAACCGTTACGCTCCTCATTCAAGAGTTCTTCCATTTTGTTGATTCGGTCTAAAAGGCTTGAATTCTGCGTGGACGTGACACGGAAAGGCCTACTAGTTGAACCTTCTTTAGATTCTTTACCTTCTTCAGCAGGCCTATCTGGAATAGATTTTTGTTTCTCATCTTCTGACGGCTTAGATGAATCCTGGTGATCTTCATGCTGTTCCAGCTTATTCTCACTTCTCTCTCTCTCGGAACTCTTATTATTGGACTCTTCTTTCACGGGCCCATTCTCATTGCCGTACTTATCCAACAAAAAGTTTTTCAAGTGGAATTGAGTAATCTTGGTGATTTCATTCTCATTGGGCAAGAAATTCTCTTCAAACTCATTGAAATCGGCATCCCAGTCCACACCAAGCCTCTGAAGTTCTCTCAAGATAGAATTAAGACTTACTCGGTCAGATATCGGAGTCGAGTAGAACAACTCATCCGTTTTCTTGCTCACATTTTCCACTTGAAGTTCCAACTTACTTTTGAGTTCTTCAATCTTCCGTAAACCATCATCAGCCCTGTCGAAAGTATCAACTTTCACTCTATTTAAACGCTTTGAAATACTTTGGAAAAATGATGAACTTTTGCTCTTGACATGGTTCCAACTATCAGCCTTTAGTTTGACATCAATCTCGGGCAAAAACTCCACTTGCTTCTTTGGCACCACCACCTCATAAGTATCAATGTCAGAATACTCAACTCTGATCACCAAATTCATGTAGTCGAAACATCGAACATATGATTTGAAGTAGTTATGTGGGCAGCTCTTTAAGTCAACAGTAGCATGTTGACCCCAGAAACTCAACTCGAAAAATTTCCCCACAGACAAGTAATAAGAATCATCAGTGAAAGGAACAATAGGTGTAGACTGGTTACACTCCTTGCAGTAGCCCCACATGACTCTCCTATCCTTACCTTCGTGATTATGAACAACATTATCATATTGCTCCAATATGAAGTCTAATTTTCCCTTCCCATGTGCATAACTCTTGTAGTGGTTGGAAAGTGAATCTCCACACTCTTCACAACTCTTTGTTGACTCTTGGAAAATTTGGTCCAAAAAGAGCCCCACACATTTGTCATTATCAGAATAGTAATCGATGGCAACGATATTAGGACCCAGACATGGCGTGGCATGCTTCATGGATATGGTGGAGTATAACAAATGAATACTCCGATGAAATACAGGGTAAAGCTGATAAGTGGTTAATTTCATGCAGTTGGACCACGCTCTTGCTCTAGCAAAGAATTCGTTTTGTAACTGGTTCCACTTCGAATTGCCCACGTATTTCACGATGTTTACGAGATCCACATTAGCTCTTGGTAGGAGAGAGGGATTGATTTCGATCTTTAACGGATCTAACCACGCCAGAATCTTTTCGTTATCGGTGTCTGGAGTTAATTGTTGAATCGAGTCTATGGACTGTTTAAAGTCTTTAAGCTTCTCAAAGGCATCAACTAGCTTTACCAAGTGGGCTGGGATAGGAAACATCACCGCGGGCGAAAGACTGATCTTTCTTTCAACAAATGAATCAACATATCTCACTACTTCATCTACGTCGAGATGAACATCTGTTTCGTCATTTTCGTCATTTATCTTGGCAATTCTTTGTTTCAATTCCAAAGCAGCGGGATTGAAGTTGTCGTACTCAAATGTCAAATACGAATCCTTATACAAGCTGAGTTCAAACTTGGAATTCATTTGTCCCACGATCATGGTCTCAACAGCATACTTGATGCTACTAAGAAGATCTTCGTCACCGCCTCTCAAGGAAATAGTGAAACCCGTTGAAATATCGGTACCAGAAAAGAAGGAAAAAGTCTTCACAATTCCATTATAGACATAGTGTCTCACCTCAAACTTACTGCATACGCCGAGTGATCCCTTTTTGAAAAATAAATCATTTATCGACTGGAAAATATCGGCCTTGGTGTATCGGGATATTCTCTCGATAACCTGGGGCTTTGTATTTGAGATGACTGTGATATTGGCATCTTCTAATAATTTTAATGCAATACCGCACACAGAGTCCCCGACAACAACTATATCTGGTTCTAACGAAATGAGCCGTGAAACCAAGTTCGTGATATAGACACTTTGCTGAGAATTAATAATCCTCAAGCTAATAAGCAGCTCCTTCTGCTTGAGATATTCAATTGGAAACATCAAGAGAGCAATCTTGGGCTCTGTGATAGTCGATGACATTCTTCTGGAGTCGATATCCTTTGTCATCAATAACCCATCTATAACCTCTGTTTGTTCTAATGTACCGCCCAAAATCTTTTTGATCTTGATGTATTGTTTTATATCCAAGGTATCGGTGATCTTGACCTGATCAACAACAGATATGACCCGTTGTAGTACAGCAATCCATTTGTCTTGATTCTTTTTAACGTCACAGTCTTCAAGACATTGAATTAAAACCGACTTGAGATAACGAGAATAACCTTCCTTTTGCGTTTTGGACTTCTGAGTCATAAAAGATAAGAGGTTAAGTTCTGAGTTCAGACTAATAATGCCATCAGTATTCGTGTCAAGTTGTGGAGTATCTTCAAGAGTCTCGTTATCAGAGACATTGGAGTCATTAGTCTCTTCTGCCTCCGATAATTGCTTTGTAGCTCGAAGGGATCCGGTTATCAAAGATGACGACGGAACCTTCTTGGCACTCAAGTGAGGCGAGCCGCTCTCAGGGGTGGCAAATGCCTGAGGTATAGGAGACGTTGGTGTAGGAGAAGGAGACGATGCGGAGTTGATGGTACTCATATCAAATGCTGGCAACGTATAATTGTTTTGACTTCTGATCAGAATTTTTCTCGAAGATCTGGTCTTTCTCCTTGATCTCATCCTTAGCAACGAAGCATGAGCACGTTCTTGTGACCGTATACGTTCTGCTGGGGCATCTTCAAGGAATGCAATATTGGTGTTTTTGGCGGCATCTCTAGTTCCATTCTCCTCAGTCTTATTGTTATGCAAAAGCATCGGAAATGGTGTCAAATTGTTTGCTGCAGGGCCAACTTTCAGGGGGAAGCTACGATCATGAGCAAACATAGTCGGAAAGTCACCTAGCGTGGGCACTAGGATCGATGAGTTTTGGGCCAGACCAGCACTTATCTGTGGTCTATGACTTCCATCATCATACCCATAATGGTTCAACGAAGTATAGAGCGACATTACCTGCTCATCCTCATTTTCACTTTCGGCGTCGCCGTCGTTGATGCTGAAAGCGTCCATCTGATCGTTGTTTTTTTGGAAGAAATCACCACGCTTTGATCTCTGGCGCGTGAGGTTATTTTCTGTTCCCGATGGGATACGATACTTGCCTATGGTTTTCCCAATGACGTTATTATAGACGTTGTCGAAGCTTGATGATATCGGGGACTCTGAAACCGGGTTTGCAGCTCGCAAGGGAGAATAGTGGGAAAGCCACGGAAAGGCGCTATCATTAGCGAGTGACAGTGTGAATGGCACGGCAGAGTTATGGTCCCTATAGAAGGAATTCGACTGGGCAAATTTAGAAAGTGGAATCTCGACTGCTTCACCCAGCCGTCTCGTGGGAATAGCCATCAGCGGTGCATGCTTAGAGCTAGATCGGGAGTCAGAATTCAACTTGGCACTGGTTTTGGAAGAAGCCAACTCGCTCTGAGACGAAGACGTCGCTAATAGGTATCTATTGGAAGAAGATGGCTGGGCACTAGTAGGCGTGGCAACCTCTTCATCAATAACGCTTCTATTTGACCCAACACCGGAAGATTCAACAGCGATACTCGGGCGTCTAGAATTCGTTGACCACGTCTTCATTCGTGAAAGTTGGCTGAGGGAGCTGAAACTTTCATCTCCAAGTCGACTAGTGTTGTCATCGTCGACTTCTAGATCCGAATCAGATGAGGTCGACTCATCACTCAAATAAATAATCACATCACTGTAGCACGGCTTACACACTCTTAGCTTGTCGCTGTATGCATTTTCGCTCTCGGTATGGCCCTTTCTGAGTTCCTTGTGTTGTCTATAAGATATGAACAAGGTACATTCTGAGCAAAATATCTGACCGCAAAACCTACAATGGTGTTTCCTTCTGAATGCCGTAAAGGGTTTAAAGCAATTGAGGCAATCTGAAACAAAGTTATCATTCATCCAATACTTTTTCGGGATCCCACCGTTTTTCAACGGGTTTTCCGAGGTCTTCTCGGGCTTCTTCTTTTTCTTTTTAGATCTCCTTGCACTAATGGATGAAGCAGAAGATACCACGGGACCGGTAATGTTACTATGCAACACCTTTTTGGCATTATCTAGTATTGCAGAAGGAAGATTTGATGACGTCTTGTTCCTCAATATTTTGTCATCGTGGTCAATTGCCTGAAAAGTGGAGATAGATGAAGAGTACTCACTATTTCTCTCGTTTTGACGAGTTCTCTCGGCTTTAATAGGCGATGATTTCGCCGTGGTCTCACTGTACTTAGTTAAGTCACCCGGCACGACTTGGGGCGATTTATATGAGCTTCTACTAGCATTCATTATAGACTCCGAGTCAGAAGCAGAGTCATCAGAAAGCTCTATATCATTGGGTAAGTTGTTGAACACTTTTGCAGTATGGCTGCCCGATCTCTCTGGTGAATTGCTTCTTCTCAATGTGACGCTGGTTTCAGCTACAGGAGGCAGCAATCTGGAAAGCCTAGGTTCCGCTTCATTGGGCACATCTTTATCTGAACTAGCTAGGGCATGCACGTTTATGACAGAATTCGTTGCGCTGGTATTTAGAGACGTTGGTTGCGGCTTAGCGATGGTCAGCGACGATATTTTGATGCCCTTATGATCAGAGTACACCTTCGGCACGCTTTCTTCACGGGTCTGTGTGGTCTTGTTGTCATCAACGCTACTTGCGTGAATACTACCAAGCTCCGCTGGTTCAGTCAGCCTTTCTTCGGTATTGGAATCTGTAATCTCAGACGTGAACGTGCTAGGCCTGGTGTCCAAAACGGGTGACACCTCTACCGGCTTGCTTGAGAGCACGGGAAGCTTTGAGGTCCTTTCACTTTGAGAATCGCTAGAAAGCTCACTCACGTTCTTATTGTTCGAGTAGTTGTGTACAAAGCTGCTGGCGTTATTCGTTACTTTCCTTAGTGTCTTGGAAAAGATGTTTCCCAAAGTCTTTGCTTGATCTTGCTCTGGATCAGGCAAAGTGGGAAACGATGTAAAGTCATCTTCAGGAGACATCTTCTCTGTACCACCTTGACCTTCCAACTGTGCTTTCTGAGCTCTTTCATCTTTCCTAAGCCCTATGCTAACTGTTGAAACAGGCGTCTCTGGAGGGTCATTAGGAGTGGCACTATGCGTTTCCTCGTGATCGTCATTCTGCCTTCGTAGATCGCCTCTGGAACCCTGTGAAGCATGAAATTGGGCCCTTCTCTCACAGCTTGCCTGCACCAACTGCGATGAAGAAAGCGGCAAATCTACTTCACTGAAATGCTTTAAATCGTGATTAGAGCCACTCATGGCATAGGCCTAACTGCGAAATTATATTAGCAATACGCTACTAGTCCCGCAAGGCCAACAAGTGACACAGTAAACAAGTGACAATTTTAAAAAAAAAAATGACAGTAAGTAATGCTAACAATAAGAGCCCACTTGTTCGTTATAGTCTATAAATCCAATTTACCGATAATAATTTGCCCCAATGATTATCCAGCTCGCACTGATTTACGATTCCTTCCCATAAACAAATAATAATGCGAAGTTTTGGTTCAAAGACGAGTTTTCGAAAATCAAAATTCGTAGAAAAACGTCCGGGACGATAGTGATCAATCACGCCCTTGGAGACTGTTAGACATTGTTTCAACGATCCGAAAGTAAAGCGATAAACCATTATGTCGTCTTCGGGATTGCAGAGACGCCGTGGTGGTGGCAATAAAAATATTGGGTCGGCGGTGTCAAAGGCTGGCTCACCTGATTCTTTTGAAGGTGAGGATTACACCAAGAATGATGATGACCATGGACACAAGATTGGGTATGATTCGCGTGATATACACGATCTGGAGGAGTTGACCTTACCATTATTGACATTGATGGAAGAAGTATTGTTGATAGGGTTAAAAGATAAGGAAGGATATTTATCATTTTGGAATGATAATATTTCTTATGCCTTACGTGGATGTTTATTATTAGAATTGGCCTTCCGTAAAAAGATAAGTCTCGTTAATGATCCAGCTAGAAGAGTTTTTGAATTGAGTGATAGATTAGTGGAAGTTGTTAATACAGAACCTACGGGTGAGGTTTTGTTAGACGAGGCGTTGAAAATTATGAAGAATGATGAGTCCCGATTGTCGGTGACCAGTTGGATAGATCTTTTGTCGGGAGAGACATGGAATCTAATGAAGATAAGTTATCAATTGAAGCAAGTGAGAGAGAGATTAGCCAAGGGTTTGGTCGATAAGGGAATATTAAGAACTGAAAGGAAGAACTTTTTTTTATTTGACATGGCTACTCATCCAGTTGCTGATAAAATGTCCAAGGAGTATATAAAACATAGACTTTTGAACCTTTTGACTCAAAGAACAGTGGATTTGGGCGCCCTCTCCAATGAACAATTTCCTGCAGATACTTCATTTAAATATCTACGGACAATTGCTCTTGTTTGTGGTGCATACGCGGCTAATGTATTGGAAAATATTTTTGTGTCGTTGAATTACGATAAAAGGGATCAAGCCTTAGCTAGGGCCGATGAACTACTCAGTATTTTCAGTGAATATCCCTTCAATTTGTCGCAACAAAGTTCTCTTGGATTAGGTATTAATTTAGGAGATGAGGTAAATGATGAGATCGAAAAAAGTGGTGCTGATGAGCTTCAGTTAGAATTGATCGCAGCAATCTTGAATGTTTTTGCAAGAATGGATTCAATCTTGTAAGACATATGCCATATTATGTAAAGATCTTCATGTATATATAGTCGCTTTTTTGTGCTATAGCTGTCAAATACACATATATCCATGAACTAGAGAACATCCTTAAGATATCTACTGTTTCCATATATGTCGAGATGGTTCTTTTCCTTATCAAGAGCATCCGATCCTCCAAGCTGGTCAACAAATTGATGAATCAATGACTTTTGCGGGTCGGGGATATCACCGCATGAATCCCACCACATTCCTCCACCAATATCTTTCAGCTTAACAAACTGACTTTTGATCCTGACCGACTGAACATTGTCATACACAATCACTTGTTTGGAAGAATCATGGCTAATGGCACTTACCTTATAAGGGTCAAATTTTTCACTGAAACTCGAAGGAATCTGCTTGTAGTCAATGACATCGGCATCAATGCTATTGGGAGGTCTAACCTTATCAAATGGCAGTCCAATTTCAGGTTTAGATGCACCGTGGAAAATTCTCCCGTAAAGAGGCATACCCAAAACTAATTTCTTTGAATCAATACCTGCTTTAATGTAATGATTCAAGACGTCAGAGCCATTAAGGTTATTTGCCCCATTGTTGCAAAACAAGTTAGAGTGGTAGCCTACCTCTTGAGACCAAGACTCTCCATTGAAATCATAACACATGACGTTCCAGAAACTGATGTACTTGTCCAACTCCTTTAGATTTAGCACTTGCAATGGCTCATCACCGGCAGGGGAAGCAACAGTTAGCAAAAGTGACTTGGAAATGCTATCAAGTCCCCATCTCAATTGGGCAAGAAGTTTCAAGAAATTCGAATTTTCGGTGGAGTTCTTGGGGTACTCCCAGTCAATGTCAAGGCCATCGAACCCATACTCGGTGACATGCCATAAAGCAGATGATACAAACTTATCCAACTTTTTGCTATCCTTAGTTACCTCGCTAAAGGCATGGTCAGTGCCCCATCCTCCAATAGAAGCAAGCACCTTCAACTTTCTATTTAGCTGTTTGATCTGAAAGATCTGTTTGAGACTCCCTTCCACCTTCTTGTTGGCATCCTTAGGCGACTGCACGGGCAACTGGGTATCACACCAGGCGTCACTGAGCTTCACTTCTCCCGTGGACGCGTCAATGGCAAGAAAGGCATAAAACATGTGAGTTATCTTATCGGCCGGTATTTCGATTGCAAAATGTTTTCTTTGGTACACCGACCAGTTGCAAAAGTAGACCCCGGTTTTAAAGTCCATTCTGCCATCACCGTCGTCATTCTTGTTTAATCCTTTGAACACAGAAAATGGCCCTCTCATTCTTGATGACTTCTGCCAATTCGGTGTCACTGATTCATGTTTGTACATCACGGAGGCACTGTATTTGTGGACTGCAGATAGCTCCTCGGCTCCTCCATACAGATCATTATCATCTGTGGTGAAACAACCGTGAGAAATTACGTGGCAGTATACACCGCAGTTAAGGTTCTACCTGTTTAACAAAGATGTTTCTGCGAACACATCATCCACAAAAGGCCCTGCAACGAGGATTACACTGAAATATGGAAATATTTCTAGGAAGTAATGATTGAATGACCGTCCTCTCTCTCAGCCCTTTCTTACCCTCTCTTTGGCCCTCGTTTTATGGTTCCATTTATCTTGGTATTATCTCTTTATATACAGTACCAATGACTTTTGTATATAATCTCAATCTTGATGGCAACTCCATGATACGTAGGCATTGAATCATGAGCCAAATATTGGATATACCTAGTGATATACCTTCCAGTGTTGCCCCTGGTAGCAAGGTGTACAAAGATGATTGTATGTACTGCTACGATACAGCAGAAAATACCGATACAGGGCTTGATGTATGTCTATCTTGTTATCAGTCGTTTTCTAGAGGTCAATTAAATCACACGAACGAACACTTTCTTAAAACTGGACACTCCCTTTACTTAAATATAATCAAGGGGTTGAAACCAGAACATGAAAGAAATCCATATTTGGATGAAAAGGGAGAAAGAAAACAAAAGATAGCAAAGTTGGAAGTAAGAGATTTATCTGAAGAAGAAATCTACAATATAAAGTACTCTATATTTGATATCAAAAATAATAAATCTTATAGCTTGGATGAATTGACAGCTCCTTTCAAAAACTTGGTGTCACAACTACTCAGTGTGAACTCTTCTAATAAACAAGATGATATTAAAGCATGGGAACAGGAGATCACTGCTTGTGAGCATTCTGTCGATATTCAGCAAACCCCTAATCCAGATACAAATTTGGGACAATGTCTGATGTGTGATTTGAAGGAGAATTTGTGGATCTGTCTCCATTGTGGTGCTGTTGGATGTGGTCGTGAACAATTTGGTTCATCTATGAAGGGTAACTCTCACGCATTGAAGCATTATGAAACCTCCGGCCATCCGGTGGCCATCAAGCTCGGTTCTTTAAGTGCAGTGGATACTGATAGCTATGATGCCTACTGTTATTCGGATAACAACGAGGTTAAGGTGTTTGATGTCGTGGATAAGTTGTTGACCTACAACATTGAATTAAAGAAAGCTACAAAGACAGAAAAAAGCTTGGTGGAATTAAATTTGGACCAGAATCTCAGCTGGGACTTCAAGCTTGATGGTAAGAATGGTGAAAAATTGACCCCCATATTTGGGAAAGGTTTGACAGGATTACAAAATTTGGGCAACTCATGTTACTTAAGTTCAGTTGTTCAATCTCTTTTCAGCTTAAACAATTACCAAGATTTCTTCACCCAAGAGAAATTCCCCGAGCAAAAGGATCCTACGAGGGATTTGAAATCGCAACTTCTTAGGATGTATGATGGTTTATTGAGTGGTAGGTACTCTAGACCTGCATCAATCGAGGGTGATCCTTACCAGCTAGGCATCAAACCCTCGACGTTCAAAGCCCTTATTGGTGAAACTCATCCTGAGTTTAGAACTCAAAAACAGCAAGATGCTTTTGAGTTTTTATTGTATCTTATGGACAAAATTGATAATGAATTTGGTCTTGGCCTCAATAAAGATTTTAAGTTCTTGTTCAGAAGCAAGATCACCTGTTCAAACTGTTCAGCAACAAAGCTCAAAGATGAACTCGTGGACAATTTGTCAGTGCCAATTCAAGAGGAAGTAATTGCTATTGACCAAGAGACGGGAAAGAAGACATATGAGCAAACTAGGTTGCATGATTCTTTAGAGGCATATTGTGAACCTGAAACCATTGAGGGCTACAAATGTGACAATTGTAAAGCAGAGTCTGCTACTGCATTAAAAACTTCTGGATTTAAATCGAATCCCAAAAAATTAATTTTGAACGTGAATAGAATCAAGTTGGAAAATTGGGTCCCCATTAAGATAGATGTTCCCATCGAAATTCCATATAATATCAGTTTAGAGAGCTTTAATGCTCCAGTAATTAATGAAGGCGAATTTGAAGTCAAGGATAACGAAGAAGCCGATGAATTCATGCCCGATCAAGAGGCGCTTGCTCTTCTTTTGAGTATGGGATTCCCTGAAGACATGGTCATAGCATCATTGAAAGCCACAGGCAACAAAGATGGTGAGGCAGCTATGAATTGGATCTTTTCCCATCCAGAGGGTGAAGAAGAATCGAATAATAAAAGTCTGGATGGGCCCTCGATTGAGGAAATTGAGACGGTGGCCAGTATGGGATTCTCTGAGAAATTAGCAAAGAAGGCACTTATTCTCTCTAAAAATGACCCCAATGCTGCTGTCGAATGGCTCTTCAGTAACCCAGACGACGATGGATCTCTTGACGACATTGCCCCTAGTGTCGATATATCATCGGAAACCGAGAATTTAAAGCAAGAATTAGAAAGTATGCCTCCACAATCACCCAAATATAGAGTTAAAGCAGTTGTTTGTCATAAGGGTACCTCCCCCCACACCGGCCATTATGTGACATTCGTTAGACATGAGGTTGAAGGAAAAGAACGGTGGGTATTATTTAACGACGAAAAGGTCGTGGTCACTGACGATTCTAGTTTAGATGATATTACAAACAACGCATACATATACTTCTTCGAGCAGGTGTGAAACATAGTACTTTCGGCTCGCGGTGTGCATCGATTGACTCTTTAATTTTTGGTGCGGTATTTTCATGTCTCCGACTCCGACACTGATAAGTAAATAAGCGATATGCTAGGGCTTCAGCCTTATCAGCATTGAATCTACAAAATCAAAACCCAACAACGCACTTGTAAATACCTCTTTAATGGCCCCTATTTCGCTTGGCACTCTTGCTGGCCTAGATTTAGCCTCACCACCGACCCTAGTCCTTGCGCTTTCGTATAATGCATTTTTCTGGAGCAGGGTCTGACTCATTCCTGCGTTTGAAACCCACGAGCCACTCAGAGACGAAAATTTTGTCACCAACCTGCATACACTGTCGAGACCTTTCTCGAGGTCAAAGTGCAACCACCTATAAATGACCTTCTCTGCGCTTTACACTTGAAGAGTATATCAACTAAACTTCAAGACTCGATTGGAAAGAAATGTTCATTGAAAACGAACACGTCGGCGATAGACTGCGTTTAGAGGATTGGAGAAGTAAGTATAGAATAAGAGGTAGTTGAAGTGAAGAGATCTGCAATGAAGGTCACTATATTCTGTCGAAATTTTTTTCATTACAGTACTAACAAATCAAGTCCGTGGCTACGACCCCCTCACTCCCCCTGATCTTTTACAACATGAATACCCCTTGTCAGAGGCTTCAGAAAAGTCTATCTTAAAGGGTAGAAATGAAGCGGTCGATATCTTGAATGGCAAAGACGATAGGTTGATCGTCGTTGTGGGGCCCTGCTCTATTCATGATCCAGCTGCCGCAGTAGACTACTCCAATAGGTTGCAAAAGGCTGCTGCTAAGCATAAGGGTGAACTTCATATTGTCATGAGAGCATACCTTGAGAAGCCTAGAACTACCATTGGCTGGAAAGGTTTAATTAATGATCCTGATATCGATGGCTCTTTCAAGATAAATAAAGGTTTGCGTATAGCTAGAAAGCTTTTCTGCGACTTGACTGAGAGGCTCCCTATTGCTGGTGAAATGTTGGATACGATTTCCCCACAATTCTTATCTGATCTCTTCTCCGTTGGTGCCATTGGTGCTAGAACTACCGAATCTCAATTACATAGGGAATTGGCATCTGGACTCTCCTTCCCAGTTGGTTTTAAAAATGGAACAGATGGAACCTTGGGAGTCGCTGTTGACGCCATGAGAGCTGCTGGCCATGCCCATCACTTTTTATCAGTGACCAAACCAGGAATCGTTTCCATTGTTGGAACTGAAGGTAACAAGGATACTTTCATCATCTTGAGAGGTGGTAAAACAGGTACAAACTATGATGAGAAATCAGTGAAAGAGGCAAAGCAAAAATTGGTTGATAGTAAAATGATTTCTCAAGGTGATTCCGAGCCTAGAATAATGGTTGACTGTTCTCATGGAAATTCAGAAAAGAATCACAGAAATCAACCAAAAGTTGCCGAAGAAATTGCCAGACAAATAAGAAATGGTGAAAAGGGTATTTGCGGTTTAATGATCGAATCCAATATCGTGGAAGGTAGACAAGATGTCCCACCACCAGAAAAAGGTGGTAAGGATGCTTTGATCTACGGTTGCTCTATCACTGATGCATGTATATCTTGGGAAGATACTGAGAGTGTATTGGACAATCTTGCAAATGCTATTAAGACAAGAAGGGAAGCAAAATAAACTCGGGAGAATAAAAAAAGAACATTAGGATTTTTTCTTAAACAAGTATTGTTTTGTATATAATTAGGTGCCTAATACAAAAATTTGAGAGCTAATATAGATCGTGTAATTAACTAAACTCATAAAAAGTATCTAGTCCTGATATATAATGATGCAATGGCTATGATTCTATAAGCAATTAAGCATGCTATTAATCCACCCATGAAACCTCCAAAATAAATGTCCAACTTATAATATTCTAAAACTTTAGACCCTGTGTCTAAGGTACAGTTCACTGTACCACAACTAAACTTCTGGTCAGCAAACCCAAGTTTGGAACATAAACCCACGGCATACTTTGCCGGATTCACATAGTTTATACCGTAAAAAAATGACAGCATGTTGATTGACATCGTACCACCCATGAAAATGGCCACGATACATAAAGTGGAAAGAACATTCAATGCAATTCCTAAATGATCAAAAACACTGTTAACAAGTATACCCAATGATTCACCGACGTTTATAAGAACAAACCCTGAGATCAACATAGTAAAATACATCCCTGCATTCCTGGGAAGACCACATCCGAAAATGATAAGAACACAGAATACAAATGAAGTTAACACTTCAATAGGAATCTCTAGCAAAAGATAAGAAACGCTGAATTCGGAAACTCCATAAAGTCCATCCAAATACTCTTGGTAAAACAAGTTTCTCTCCAATGGAAATAAGGACACATTATTAACCAACCCAACAAAGTAAAGATTCATTACTTCTTGGATTAACCCCAATCTATTGCTAACCCCGTCAGAACCATTTCTCAATGGAGCAAAGAATAAGGTGTTGACTGCAGCAATAAAGATTGCTTGCCCTGCACGAGATATGAATGCATCTTTAGTTCTAAGGGTGTTCAAGTATTGTCTGCTGCAGATTGCCTTTAGTAAGAGGAAAAAATTTCCCTTCTTTCCTTTACGGCCCAAATCTACTTCAGAGGCATTCTTAACAACGTATTTCTCCCTTTGAGAGGCAACTTCTTTCCAGCGGCTCACAACACCATCAACTTTCCTTTGAACAGCCTCGGTATCTTCATCTATGCTGGGAGACATAAAGTCTAACGCAAAGTCCGCAATATTTTCATCCTCTGGAACCTTCAATCCAATGGAATTAAAGTACATTCTTATTCTCGCAGCCTCTCCGCTGTAGACGACTTTTCCACCTTTAGCTAACAATAATAACGTACCAAACTCATTGAAAATTCTTTCATTGGGTTGATGGATCGTCAATATTATTGTCCGTCCTTCTTTACTCAAATTGTTCAAAAGTACCAATAATGCAATAGAGGAACGAGTATCCAAGCCCGAAGTAGGCTCATCTAAAAATATAATCTGTGATTTGGATAAAAGTTGAATCGCGATTGATAACCGCTTTTTCGTACCACTTGATATTCCCTTGATGAACTCTGACCCCACTAATGTATCAGCACTGTGCACCATTTCCGTCTCTCTGAGAAGTTTGTTCACGATTTGAGATATTTGGGGATGCTCTTCCGCTGGTAATCTTAATCTGGCCTGGTATGTAAGAGTCTCTCTCACTGTGAGTCTTGGGAGCAAAGAATTGTCATGCTGGGCAACGAAAGCTGATATTTTACTCAATTCAGCAGGTGAGATGCTTTGTATATTGTTTAACAGAATTTCTCCACTTGCCTTCCCGCTAAATGCTAATCTCTGTGCCAAGTAACTGAGTAAGGTAGTTTTACCACTTCCAGAGGGTCCCATAATCGCATTCACCGTTCCCGACTTGAAAACTGTTGAAATATCCGATAACAAAACTTTCTCTTGTCTACGTCCATACCACCCTGTTTTAACAGCAAGGACAATATTGTTGACAAAGATGTCTACATCGCGGCACACACTATTGACCAACTCGAAACTGTCTTCAGGGTTGGGCGTGTCTTTCTCTTTAGTCAACAGGTCATTATTTTCAAGTGTCAAAGAATCTAACTTACTTTTTTCATTGTTTGTTTCTTCCTCTTCTTCTCCCTTCTCCTGATCATTGTTTTCGACTGTCTTTGCTACTGATGACTCAACATTCTTGAATATCAATAATATTCCACCTATGAGATTAAATCCAATATACCAAGCCAACAAAATGCATATTGGCTCTGTGATCCAGTTTTTGGGGAAACTGAGAACCTCCAACTGATAATTACCAGTATACTCAACACATGCGTCTTTACTGCTTCCTGCTGGACAATCACCCATCCAATTAGTATATTGATTGGAGCTCAAAGCTCCGAAGGCATACCAGAAATAAGCAATATACTTAACCCACCTAACATAAACAGGGATTGTACCAGCATTGACAAAATAACCGCAGGCATTATTTTGAAGTTGGTAGAAAACATTGGTCAACAATGATGACACAGGGAAATCAGGACCAATTGCAAAGAGAAAAAACCCTGATGATACTCCTATTGCCGTCACCAATAATGTCACAGCAAAGTAGATGAAAAAATAACTGGCATCACCTTCAAGACGAAGTCCAAACATGAAATACGTGAAAAGTGCAAATATTATTGACATTGGTAAGTCTTCAAAGAGAAATTTACCTATTCTTCTTGATATAACAAATCCTGGAACACTCACATAATTCTCTTTATATTCACTCAAGAAATATATCCCATCGATAGACCAGAGTCTTTCAATTTCGATGTACATGGGACAGAATCCTAGTACTTCTATAATGACGTAAAGGCAGGACGTAGTAGATCTAATACCTGCAATATCCAGTCCTGGTTTATAAAATAGCCATCCTGCAACTATTCCGAAGAACAATGAGATACCATTCATTGCTAATATTGATGCAAAATCCCGCGAAGACGTGAGGAATACCCTCTTGGTCAATACCCTGAGTTCTGTGAAAAACGAAATCTTTTTCTTCCTAGAACTACTAAGTCTTTGAATATTACGTTCATATAATTCTTTCCTCTCTGAGGAGTTCATGGTACAAGGTTGAAAATTTGAATACTGCTTCCAAAATGTAGTCATTCTATCAATACGTTCTTCCGTCTGTCTTTCTTTTTCTTTAGACGTCCAGTCTTTTGATGATAAGCTCAAAATGTAATCAAATGCATTAGGGGCCTTTTTAATTTCCTCGCCAATCAAGTTGGTGTTCACGAAATAGGAAGGAGCTTCAAGGAAATCGCCATAATAGACCAATCTTCCTCCATTTGTAAGAAGACAAATTTTATCAAACAAATGGGTTATCTCTTTCCTTGGCTGATATATAGAGAGAATAACAGTAATCCCTATTTCATGAGAAGCAAATTTTCTCAATAGTTTGATAAGTTTTAATGAGGAAGAAGTATCGAGGCCAGTAGTAGGTTCATCCAAAAAAAGAACTGATGACTTCGAAAGTAGCTGGATCGCCAAGGAGACACGCCGCCTTTCTCCTCCAGACAAATGTGTTTGGTTGGTCCCAAAGGAGGAAATGCGAGTATCATTGAGATGGGTGAGCTCCAATATCTCAAGGATCGAATTGACGAGTTCTAATTTTTCAGCTTCCGTTGTATGAGGTGGTAACCTTAAATCTGCTTGATATTTCAATGTTTCGAACACTGTAAGACCAGGTAAGAACAAATCATTAGATACCAAGTAGCCATATTTAACTCTTGATGAGCTCTCCTGGACATAATCTATAGAACCTTGAAAATCTAGTTTCTTATTATGATAATTGAGTCTCTGTGATAAAGCATTAAGGAGACTCGTTTTCCCTGTGCCGGAACCCCCCATGACAGCAAGTAACTGGCCGCTACCTAATTCAAATGATATATCATCTAAAATCGCATGCGACTCTTGATCCGATGAAGTTTCACTTTCTTCATGTTTAATTTTTCCGAAACGCTTCCCCTTCTGCTTAACCAGAATACTAAGACCCTGTACTTTAAGCAGCACCCTATCTTCTGGTTCTACTCTAAGAAGTCTAAGTGGATCCATGAGTTCCCTACCTATGTTATGCTGTCTATGTTACTTGTTATCGTGAAGAAACTATGCAAAATCATGGCCATAATACATTTAAATAAAATATTTCAAACTCACCTATATAAGCGCATTACAATACTTGAAGGGGTTATGCGGCTAGTGATTCCATCAAATTGGCTGCATCATCGGAAAATTTTTCCATACGTGGAACTCCAACCGTCGTCATGCTCGCAAAGGCGCAAGAATTTCGGAAAAAGTACGCCAGTTCCCTGAGGAAATGTTATAAATGAGTTAGATCTAGAACTGTGGGAAATCAGTGAAGCCAAGTAGTTTAGGGCACTTAATGTAATGTTCGTCTCTATTTTTGTGGGTATCTTATAAAAATGCTTGAGACATCACGTAGGCTATTGGTTGCATTTAAGCTATCAGTTATTTCTTGCACACATGCCCCACATTTTTCAGCTTTTCCTTCGTTAGTGAGATCTACTAGCCAAGAAACTACTGCGCAAAAAGCTTCCATTTGTGGTATCAATTGCGAGACCTCGGAAAATTTTATTATTAATAGAGATTTTAGGTTGCAAAATATTAGATTCCTATACTTAAAACCCTAATTACATTCATTAATCATTCTTCGAATAACATCTTGATCTCTTCGATTCTCCTTTGTCGTTTCTCTTCTTCTTCAACCACCACCTCTCCTAATTGACGTTTCCTTTCTTGAATCTTGAGCATTTTCGTCTCAATACTATTTTCCACAACAAATCTAATTATAGTGACGTTACGCTGCTGACCAATTCTATGGATTCTATCTATCGCTTGTTCCTCAATATTTGGCAGCCACCAAGGATCCATGAGCACGGCAGATGAGCATGAAGTTAAATTGAGCCCTACACCACCAGATTTCAATGAAATCAATAACACTCTCGTTTTATTTGGTGGAACTTTCGTATTCGAAAAGGTATCGAGTACCCTTTGACGCTCCTTCATACTGAGTCTTCCATCAAACTTAAGTACCTCGATTTCTTTTCCCAAATGTTGCTTTATTTCTGTTTCAATGATATCCAAGAATGAAGAGAATTGAGAAAATACAATCAACAGTTCACCTTTTAGCTGATCTGCTCTGATGAACTTTATAAGTGCCTGGATTTTAGACGATCCTTTCGTAGGTTCATAGACCTCTAATTCATATTCCATGTCCTTATCAGGTACGGAAAGTTTGTATGATGGCACCTTAATACGGAATAATCTTTTCCGCGAGATAAGCTCTCTGCAGTTAGGACATAATGGCTCCTGTCCAAGATTCTCCTGATAATCAATATGCTCCAAGAGACAGTCGAGACAAAAGGGATGACCACAAGGCGTTATGGTCAATTCGGGAATTGGGATGGGGTTCTGTGTGCAAATGGAACATTCCCGATTATCCATTTGAAATACTTTACGAACACTGAGTTTAGTCTCCTTTAAGTCATCTTCATCTTGGAATCCGCCACGAAGTTCTTCATTAATAATGGAGGTGATCTCTTGCGATTCGGTCATTTGCTGTGATTCGACAGCTTCGTTGATCTCTGTAGCTTCAATCATTTTGCTATCACCAAGAACATCATTCAACGAAGTATTGTCGTCTTCTAGATCTTTGTTGAACTTACCGACTAGATCGACATGACAGCAGATTTGACGGAGCCTAAGTATATGTGTGAGAATTTGGGTATACAGCTTGAGTAATTGACCACTTTTAATTCCCTCCTGAAATGTCTTGGAGGCCCTATCTTTGAACCAATTATACACCCTTTGTTCGAACGAGCTCAATTTTATATCTCTGATTAGAATTTCCTTCGATGGAAGATCAACTAAAGGTGTTCCGTCCGCCAGCTTTGTATTCTTAGTTCTCCTCAAAAACATCGGGTCCAATATTAATCGGATCACCTCAAATGTCTGGGCAATCTCTTTTTGTTCAAATGGGATACTAACAAAAGTTCTCCAGTAGGATATGTTAGACCATGGCTCTAGGTCCAAAAATTTAACCAATGAGTACAAATCATCTAAACGGTTTATGATAGGGGTTCCAGTCAAAGCCCATTTTCTCTTCAGGGAAAGCTCAAAGATTGCCTTTGCCACTTTTGTATTCCTGTTACGGATATTATGAGCTTCATCAAGAACTATTCTAAAGAATTCAAGTGAAAAAAGACCATTATATTTCTTACTATCTTTCTTGGATTTGCCGGTGAATTTAAGGTATTCACTTACAATGGTACCACAAGTGGTTATCATAACAATTGGGATATCCTTTGTCTTTTTACTGAGAACACTCCTGAGTTCTTGTTCTGTAGATCCTCCATAGTATACAATAGCGCGGTGATTAGGGTTACTATTGCATCTTTCAAATTCCTTTTGCCATTGGGTGAGTAATGACATGGGACATACTATTAATGTTGTTCTGAATGCATAGCCCTTTCCCAAAACAGTATCATCGACGTCGAGGTCATAGGGAACTGATGAAATCAAGGCTAAAGTAGATATTGTTTTTCCTAGACCCATCTCATCAGCTAGAATACCACCGCATACCTTAATCTTTACTACGGGCTCTTCAATAGACATATCACCACTCTGTAAGTTAGCATAGAAATTCTTGTTTTCTTCTTCAGGTATTTCAGTGGAGTTCTTAGAGAGAGATTGATCTTCTGGCCATTCGTACTTTTTCCAGAGTGGATTCATGTGTGCTTCACGTTTCTTCATTATTCTGTCTTTGGACTGCGTGGAAAGAGAATCGCCATCCTCCGTCCTCGACAATGCCTCTAAAGTATCCATTTCATTTTCTCTAATGAGCATCCAACTAAATCCGACTCTCTGGTACTTACGAAGGTTGAGCTTGAAATTCGAAGCGAGAGGCATCGTAGTATCCGGGAGCGCATGTAAGAAATGAGATTGGTTACTCGATTGGTATAACTCTTTTAATTGGTCGAGATTCAAATCATCTGCTTGACCTGAATCGTTAGCCTGTTTTTCAGAATTTTGAGAAGACACAGATTCTTGGGAAGAGGAACCATGACTTAAAGTAGATACGATCTGTAGTTCTTTGAACAATTTTGACACTGCATGCTTTCTGTGACGAAGAATTTCTTCGCTTTCATTCTCCTTTAATGTTGAATTATTAATGATTTTCTGTTTCTTATTACTGTGTTCAATTCTAGATGCATCTTCGTACGAGAACTCAAATGCCTTGTTGTTCAAAAAGCAATCAATTTGGATATAAAAGGAATCCCCAATTGATAATCTTCTAGTTGTGCTGAGCATTACTGTGGTCTCGAACTCTGCAATGCCTAAGTCTATTAATGGTGCAATCATCCTGGTTATTTCTTCCGATACTCTTCCTATCTCTCGAGAAAACTCTCGCTCGGTCTTGGGCACCGTGAATATCCTCATCGTTACCGCCAGATCACTTTTAGATGACTTTGCGGTAATTGCCCTCAACTCTAATTTATCTTTAAACTCCAATGGTTTGGTAGTGGGACGCGTGGCCCATGCTTGAACATTCAAAGAGCCTAAATACTTTCTCCAACCCTTCGATGGTTCTTCTTCGTGCTTGCTTATGTTTGGTTGGGTCTCGTCTTCAAGTTTTCGTTTGCTTTCAAATACGCCCTTTGGTCTCTGGCTCAACAACTTTGCCGGGGTGTTCAAGTGTTCTTGGCTCGAAGATCTTGTATTATCAGAGTTGTTTGAAAGATAGTCATTTATGGCCAATGTGAGGTAATTTGGCTGATTAAAAAATCGTTCGTGCAACGATTCAATGACTTTATTATCTATTTCACCAAGAACAGAAGTGATCTGGCCCTTAAAGAGGTTAAACCCATTCCTTTTCGTAGACTCCATATAGCTGTCCTGTTCAATAATCTCTATATCTGAATCTGTGCCTTTGGTTTCATTGTCTGAGCTATCGCCATCGCTCACGAAAAGCTCATTTTGTCGCAAATCGCTCGAAACTTTACCGTCATTACTGTCAACCAGTGGTGTAATTATCTTTTCATCTTCGATTGGCTTCTCCTTGACTTCGAAATATCTCCTTTTCGTAATCATCTCACCATGACACCACCGATTTTGATGTCTACTATTTGTTGAAGATCTGCGCGTCTTCGTTCGTGAATGCATTAAATACTACAAAAAGAGTATATATAAGCCTACAACAAGAGACAATCTGTATTGAGAATACTGCGTTCCTGATAAGGTTCGACATGATTTTGTTTGCACCAGTGCCAGAGATTCCCTAGAAGCAATGTGACGGTCTTGCCCTTGGGGTTGCTCTTGAGAATCTCCATATACTCTAGGGTCATCAAGAGGTCTTCCTTTCTGAAAGACGTTATATCTGCAAGATCATCCAAGACAAATACGTTTTGACTTTTATAATTGGAAATTAATAAATGGGCTAACTTTTGGGACCAGTATCTCAAATATGTAGCCTTCCCATAAGGTGATAAGGGAAATTCAGGTCCACTTCTAGATTGACCTGGAGTTGCCTTGGCCAATTCGTAAGAAAATTCTATTAAAAGTGATCCAAGATGTCTTCTTTGATATGGTGGGAAAATGCAAATGCAAGCCAAATTATTATCGTTGTCCCACGAGAGTACTTCCTTTGAAAAGAACCCCATGGGCATGAAATTAGTCTTGGAATCATTCAAGATGCTATTATTATACTGGTGGTTTGTATTTTCAGCAACATGAATCACATCATTATTCGTTGGCTCTTGTTGACCATATAAAATGTAAAAATCAAAGGCATCAACGTTATAGTACACGGACTTATCGTCCAAGAACAATTTGCTGAATAGTGATAAGTTTTGGCAAAATAAGGGATCTTCAAACCCTCGAACTCTTCTTATGAAATATGAGGATGCATCGTCTCTATATACAAGAGTTCCAATGTGGGGGTGGAAAGTGTTTAAAGAACAACATGTTCGATGTCTTTCCATGTGTGACTTGATGGCTGTATACTTGAAACAATATTCACACACATACAACTTATCTAGCCAGAATCCTTTGGTCTCTGTTGTGTCAGGAGATGGACTCGCTCTAGGAAGTTTCTTGGCCTTAGACTTGGAAGTAGTAGCATCGTAGAAATCAGTTCCTAAAATTCTATGCTGATGCACAAAGTAAGCTGCATTCCCGTACCATGTTTCACATTCGAAATTCCCTAGTTGTATCCTATCTATATTTCTCGTCTCCAAAATACCATATGAATCTCCATTCCTTTCGTTTCTGTTATTAGTCAGAGACCCATCAGACATTCCAAAAGCTTTTTCCGTTGAGAATTAATCTCTCAATGAGCTACTTCTGATATCTAGCTCTGCTAGAATCGATGGAGATTTTCGACTCCATGAATTTTCAAAACGCGTAACTATAATTTCTCAACACCACCTTCTCTTGAATACTACTATATCATGCCTCCCAAAGGTTGGAGAAAGAATGCAGAGGGCAAATATCCTCAACCTGCCAAGTCTGTAGATTTGGTTCCTATAGATGATCTTTTATTTCCAAGATCCACGGTACAGAGACTCGCAAAGAATGTGTTGGCCCTAAGCGATGACGACAACTCAGCCAATATGAGTTTGGCCAAAGACTCTCTATTGGCATTGCAGCGATCAGCTACAGTTTTCGTTTCTCATTTGTTGTTCCATGCCAGGCAGTTGTCCAAGGATGGTCTGAGGAAAACAGTAAATGCAAAAGATATATTAGGTGCCTTGGAGAGCACTGAGTTTACGGGTCTCATTCCTGATGTCAAGCACAAACTAGAGATTTACGAGGCGGAATTTGCATCAAACAAACAACTGAAGAACGAAAACAAGACAGAGGAACCGCAAGAAGGAGAAAGGTCGACCAAAAAGCTCAAGGATAACCAAGACCAACCCGTGCCTAGAGGACAAGCAAACGATGAGAGTGACGACGGCAAAGATGATCCCAATGAAGGTAATGATGATGATTCCATGGATGATGCCGAAGAAGAAAAAGAAGAGACTGAAGAGGAAACTACAGAAAACCCCATTGCTGCTCTAGCCAAAGAGGAGGAGGAGTTGGAAGGTGATACTCAGGAAGATGGAAATGAACAAGAGGAGGAAAATGATGAAGAGGAAAATGGAGATTAAATTTATTCATGTGGAACTAATGGCGGAGGCATTTACTATAAGTAGGCAAGCCACACCCCCAGCCTATTATAAAATATAGAATGAGTAATGCAACAAAAATCATCGTGATCTTAAATTTTGTCTTGTTTAACGACATTTTGTGTTTCACCATTTGGGCCTTTCTTTGGAAAATCAGTGCCGAAGATGCTAATCTATCAGTCTGATCCACCAAAAGGTTGATCTTATCTCCTCTAGACATCATTTTGTTGATATTATCGGCCATTATCTCTCTTACTTCGTCAACTTCTTCATTAGCTAATAACAAATGAGTTGCACTAGCCTGATATGACCTCTCTGGATCACCGGAATTTATGGCACCATAATTGAACGTGGCTAAGGTCGAATCTTGATTAGCTTCTTCCACCTTAATTATCTGCTTCATCACGAGTTTAAATTCTCCTTGTTTGTTCTTAGCCTGGTCGCCAGATGCAGAATCCAAAGTTTGTTTGAATGCAATGTACTTGTCAATAATTTTTTTCATCGATGATAAAATGATCATCTTGTTGACATTCTTATGGACGATTATGATGATGGTGATTAAATCATTACTCCCATCAGTGTTTGAGACCAGCTTTTTCATGAAGTATAGTGCCAAATTAGTGTTGGTCACTGATTGACTTGTAACTATAGGAATCGATCCTATAAGTGTTTTCGATGCATTAATTATCCCTAATTCTTGTGAAATGATCTCCAAACTATTAAGATTATTTACAGAATGTGCCAATTGATAGTTTTCATATGTGTATAATGTAGTTGAGTTAACCGTCAATGAACAATGTATAACTGGGTTGTTAGTTTCTAGAATTTATATTTCGGTGTATCTTCTTCAAGGTAAACTTACTTGATCTGAATAGATCAGAACTCATGGTTTAAGAGTTCCAATTTATATATATCTACTTGTGCAGTTGCCAATAAACTTCAAAGATAACTGACCCATAACAAAAGGGTTATTGGTCACGTGCCTATCAAAAACACGATCTCCCTCACAAAATTTAGTCCTTCGAGAAGAGATGAGGTGATGAGTTAGATACTTGATTATAAAGTAGAAAGATAATGGGGAAATATAGAAAGAGATTCAACGAGAAAGCAAGGTCTGGTATGCTTGCGAAGCAAGCGGAGCTTAAAAAGGTCAGAAATAAACAATTTACTCGAAGTGTAGAAGAGGATTCTCCCTCGGATGAGCCTAGTGAACCACAAGAGGATCCAAATTCTGCCATTCTTAAGCCTCTCACCCAGGAGGAGAAGGATGAGAGAAAAAGAAAATTACACGAGCTGGTCTACTCACAAAATGAGTCCAAGTTGGACAAGAATAAGAGAAAGAGATTGGACAAGTATATTGAGCATCAGATCAAAAGAGAGGAAAAGAAGGCATTATTAGAGAAATTATCGGCTACCAAGGTAGACACGAGCATCTTAGAACCGTCAAAGCAATTGGGTAAGGGCAATACAACCAAAAGAGAGCTTTTCGTAGAGGCTTTGGAACTTGAAAGACAGGGCAGAGGCAACGATGAGACTCGCGATATTCTTTATGAGGAAAGGGAAGTCAAGGAGTGGCCCACTGATTTGACAACTATTCAATCAGCAAACAAATCCATAGACTCAGGTAATGTAACAGATGAGGAAGAATCAGATTTTGAGGAAACGAAATCAACATTTATAGATAATAGACCTTCCAAGTTTGGAGGAGCAGGAACAGGTTTTCTGTTTGCAAACATACCAAAGGCGACGAAAAGCACGCCTCGTAAAAAGTACAATTGGAGAGCAAGGCTAGCTGAGGAAGCCAAGGCAAAGAAGTTAAAGGAGGATGAGGAAGATTTCATGAACTCTGATGAGGAAAGTGAGAGTAGAAGTGAAAAAGAGGAAGAGGAGGAGGAAGATGATGAAGATGAAGAAGAAAAAGAAAAGGAAGAAGAAAGTGGAGAAGATGGTAAAGTGAATGTCAAATCCAGCATAATTAGTAGGCCAACTCTTGATGAGATTGAGGGATCAAGCGTAAATGAGGATGAGGATGAAGATGAGGATGAAGATGAGGACGATGACGAGGACGATGACGAGGACGATGATGAAGAGAGCGAGGACGATGACGAAGAGAGCGAGGACGATGACGAAGAGAGCGATGATGATGACGATGATGAACCTAAACTTGTCAAAGGTAAACCGAAGCACTCTGCTTTAGCAGAGTCATTCAAGGAATGGGCTGACTCACAGATAAGAACTATTGAAGGACGTGAGTCAGAGGGAGGTATGCCTACATTGCCGGAGCACCTAAAGGCAGAATATTCAAAGCAGCATGTACGTAGAGAAGATATCGAAGATTCAGACGACGAAGGGTTTATTCCCGTGGATGAGAAAATGAATAGGAAAGCATTCTACGTGGAAGTAGATAGACCGGCAGAAATCCAATCGCAGCGCATACACTTACCTGTTTTCTCTGAAGAACACAGAATCATGGAAGCCATTTATCACAATGACTGTGTTGTGATCTGTGGTGAAACTGGTTCAGGTAAGACAACGCAAGTGCCCCAGTTTTTGTATGAAGCTGGGTTTGGAGACCTTCAAAATGAGCTTTATCCAGGAATGGTTGGTGTTACACAACCGAGAAGAGTGGCTGCTGTTTCGATGGCTCAAAGAGTAGGAAACGAGTTACTGAATCATAATCATAGAGTTGGTTATCAAATTAGATTCGATAACACGATAAAAAACGAAGGTAAGGAGAATGGTACTGCCCTTAAATTCATGACGGATGGTGTTTTGTTGAGAGAAATGATGGAAGACTTTGTTCTCAATAAATATTCGGCCATTATTATTGATGAAGCACATGAAAGAAACATGAATACAGATATTTTGATTGGAATGTTGAGTAGAGTGTTGAAACTTAGAAGAAGATATCATAATGAGAACCCAGATAAGTTCAAACCTTTAAAGTTGATCATCATGTCTGCCACTTTAAGGGTATCCGATTTTTCAGAAAATAAGTTACTTTTTGCAATTCCTCCACCAATATTAAAGATTGAAGCTAGACAATATCCCGTCAGTGTCCATTTCAACAAGAAAACCCCCTTCAATTATATTGAGGAAGCAACAAGGAAAGCAGCAAAGATCCATTCGAAACTTCCTCCCGGTGGTATCTTGATATTCCTTACTGGTCAAAGTGAAATTGTCTCTGTGGTTAAAGAATTGAGAAAAAAGTTTCCCTTCCCCAAAAAGGACTCCAAAAAGACTGAGGAGCTTATGGGTGACCCCGACCATGCTGTCACTTTAAGCAAAAATGCCGATGCTGAAGCTGAGGAAATAGACTTTAGTGTAGAAGATAGGAGAGAAGGAGAGTATGATGAATTGGAAGACCAAGAAGATGAGGAGGAGGAGCACGAGGAGGGTTTTGATGAGACACTTGAACAGACTCAAACAGCTAATGACCCATTGTTAGTGCTTCCGTTGTACTCTCTTTTACCCACAAAGGAGCAGATGAAAGTGTTCAACGATCCCCCAAAGGGAAGTCGGTTATGTATTGTGGCCACAAATGTTGCAGAGACCTCCTTAACCATCCCAGGTATTAGATATGTGGTTGACTGTGGAAGATCTAAGGAAAGGAAATACAGTGAAGAAACAGGCGTTCAATCTTTTGAAGTGGACTGGATTTCTAAGGCATCTGCTGATCAAAGAGCTGGTAGAGCTGGTAGAACTGGTCCAGGCCACTGTTATAGAATATATTCATCTGCGGTTTATGAAAATTATTTTGACCAATTCAGTAAGCCAGAAATATTAAGAATGCCCTTCGAGAGTCTTGTACTTTCAATGAAAGCTATTGGGATAGATAACATTACCAATTTTCCATTTCCTACACCTCCAGATAGAAAGGCATTGAAAAATGCCCAGGACTTGTTATCTTATCTCGGTGCTCTTGATAGTTCGACGAAACGAGTTACAGATTTAGGTAAAACTATGGTTCGGTTCCCTTTGAGTCCTAGGTTTGCAAAGATCCTCATTGTCGGCAATCAATTAGGTTGCCTTCCATACATTATAGCTCTTGTGTCTGCATTTTCTGTTGGAGATCCCTTCTTAACTGAAAGCGAGTTGGGAATCTATCAAGCACAAAAGAATAAAGATAAAGAAGATAATAGCGATGGTGATAGCGAAGAGTCAGAGGAGGAATCTCCTCAGGAACTAGAGCTCAAAAGACAGACTAGGACTAAATTTTTCAACTCTAGGGCCCTTTTCTCGAGACTAGATAAACAAAGTGATGCCTTGATGCTTCTTTCGGCTGTATGTGCCTTTGACCATGTACCCAAGAAAGATACAAACGACTTTTTCAAGAATCACTTTTTGAGACCTAAAATTATGGAGGAGGTTTCAAAACTCAGACAACATGTTACTACCATTGTCAAGTCGGTGATTTCCCCTGACAGCATCAAGATCGTCGATTTCGAGTCCAAACTTGGGATCCCATCTAAAAAGCAAGTAGCTGCAATTAAGCAAATGGTGGCTTCTGGATTCATAGATCAAATTGCAATTAGAGGTGACGTAGCTTCTTCAGATGTGCAAGTATCAAAGAGTATCAGCATATCACAGATTCCTTACGCTTCTGTATTCCAAAAAAGCACCGATCCTGAGGACGATCCCTATATTTATATCCATCCGAACTCATTGCTCACTTCCTCTGGGGAATGGCCCCCATCATACCTTATCTTCAACTCAATAAGTTTGAGACAAAGTAAAAAAGCCACTGCTCCTAAACGGATGCTTATGAAGCCATTGGTCGATATCCACGGATCTCTTATTGCGAAGATAGCTAAGGGCTCCAACCTAATTACTTACTCGAAGCCTTTAGGGCATCCATACTCACCTAAGAATATCACCCCATCTAAGAGAGAATGCTACGTCATACCGAGACTTGGAGCCAACTTAGGAACTGGTGCAATTGGGTGGGATTTACCAGTTATCAAAGTCATCCAAATCAAAAGGGACGGAAAGTGGATCTTAGAGTGAGTCTTATAAATAGGACATGATGAACAAATTATAGAGTTTATGTAGTACTTAATGTCGTGCATCTAAACATGTCGCGTTAGTGTCGTAGATGTAGATTTGTTTTGATTTATTCTTTTTTTTTTTTTCAAGTTGATACACTTGTTTGCAAAAAAATAAAGGAAAGCAGCTACGAAGACAGGAGAGGTCGTAAAATGAGAAATGAATCTCAATCGAAAGATCCTTCTCGTTGGCATAGGTCTGCTGAGGTTGACGAAGAGGCCCAGCCATTGATCCCAACCAACATCTTGGACCAAGCAGCACAAAGACTCCTCATCGTGTCACTCTTTATTCTTCTTCAAAGTTTTAAGATAAGAGATGTGCTTTTACTCAAATTCACCTTTTTTGGCGGTGATACGGCAAGTTCATTGAACAATTTCACCTTTGTGTTAAAGTATGCCTTTCTCGATGGAGTGTTTCTTTGGTCGCTCCCTATCCTCAAGATTGAGTACATCACTTTTTCACCATTCAAGACGTTAATATTCACCCTAGTCTTGAACTTGCTAACCATTTTCCTTGTGAGCGATGTGACGGCAACTGCGATATCGACAACAATTGGACTGGTGTTACCGTTTTTCAAATCGGTGACCAACAGAAGAGAATTAACCATAGCGGGGGACTCGATATCTCCACGTAACGTAATAAATGTTGATTTGCATTTCAAAGGTAGGTATACTATCAACTACCTTCCCGATTCGTCGGCCAAATTCAACCCGTTCCATTATGACAAGGTATGTTTCAATCAAGGTGACAATACCGTACTCCAAATGCCAATTGAGTTCAACACAACCACTCAAATTGGATTCCTTCAATTAGAGCACACCAAACCGTCGGCGGAAAAATCAATAATCACTTTTTCCAAACATGAGTTGGCAAAACTACTTAATAGAGACCATTCACATGTAAAGAAGTATCAAGAGTACGTTGACAGCGATAGAATATTTTATGTTGAGATCCCGATAAGAGACCCTGGTCACTACAAGATAATAAGCGTAAAGGACTTAAAGGGGTCGAGTATACGAACTTATAAATCGGATTTTATTTGGAATTTCTGTCCTGCTGCAGAGTTCAAATATCCACCTAATTTCAACTTTAATGAAAACTACAGGTGTTCTCATCAAGATTCCAAGACCTTATTGTTCCCCTTTATCTCTGTTCATGGAGTAGAACCCGTTACAGTTAAAGTGCAAGCCAAATTCAGTAACAAGGTGTTGGATACCTTCGATTACACAATTAAGGAGCACAATGAATCTGATACCAGCTTATACCACAAGCTCAAATACTCATCGCATACTCGAAACATAGTAGAAAACAAATTTTTGAGTAGTTTTGAAAAATACTCCAAAATATCTGAAGGTAAGTTGGATTTCAATTTACTCGAAGTATCGGATTATTTTGGGAACTCAAAAAAGTATAATCCAGCTTCCAAAGACAAGGACGTGTTCCACGTTTTGGAATTTAAAAGATCGCCAAGGATTCAGCTCCAGGATCCAAATATAGATCACCCATTGATTATAAACGGGACAAAAACGCTTGTGGTGAGCTATGACAACACATTGAAAAAGAACGATTTCCCCTTAAAGGTAGACCTCGAATATATTAACCCGGGCGATGATCTTTTGTCATATAATTTCTCCAAGACATACAAAGATCTCTCTGAGTTGAGAAAAGGGTTCCAGGTGAAGGATAGTGGAACGTATATTATTAGATCTGCTGATGGAAAGTACTGTCCATGTGAGATAGTTCACAGGGAGATCCATGTTAAGCAGAAGGAGCCTCCAAGTGTCTCCATAGAAGCTAATCCTGTCATTGACAAGTGTCTTGGTATGACAGGCTACGACTTCAAGTTTGAGTTTGAAGGACGTGTCCCATTCAAATTGCAGTATCAAGTTTATCATAACACGACAAATGGGATTTTGAAACCTGTTTATGACGAAAGAGGTTTGATCAAAAGATCTTTCTATTCACAAAAGAAAGTTAACGACTTCAAATACGCTCCTCCAGGTGAAGGTAAATACGTTATTGTTTTCAGCTCCTTGAGTGATGGGTACTATAAAGAGAAGGGCGTGGATTTGGACCTGGCATTACATACATACCTGACCTATTTCAAAAAGAGATCTTCTGCAAGGTTCTCTGGTATAGGCTCAGGAGACAAGGTGATACAATCGTGCTTGGGAGATGTAAATAAAATTCCCTTAGATTTCAGCGGGAACTTTCCCTTCTCTTTCGAGTATTCCTTAGTTGACGTTGAAAGTGGTCGAAAAATCATCAAGCTGCAACAAGTCGAGTCCCATGACTCTTCCTACGTCATTGAGACACCTGAATTGAAGAAAGGTGGGATGTTTGATGTGCAGGTCTCAAACTTGAAAGACAGTTTGGCTTGTGACGTTGATTTCACAGGCAATCAAGGAAACTTGAGAGTGAATGTGCGCCCTGATACGCCATCTTTGAGTGTTTCTAAGAAGCAACACTACAAGATTGTAGAGAAGGATCAAGTCAATATTCCATTGAACTTTCAATCTTCTACGGGGGGGTTGCCAGAAGATTCGTTGACCTACACTTTCACAGATTTACATGGCAAGGAACTGGAGAGAAAATCCAGATCGTTAAAATTCTTGCAAGTGAGTGAGGCTGGAACTTATAAGTTAAAGAGTTTCAACAATGGGCTTTGCGGGGGACAAGTGCTGCAGGACGATACTTTTACCGTCTCTTATTACCCAAGACCCAACATAACTATTGTACCTGGTGATACCCTTAGGCAACATACAGAAGAAGATGACTTACATCTCAAACCAGTGTGTCAGAACTGTGAAAATAGGATTCGCCTCGAATTATCTGGCATTGGATCATTTGTTATTGATTATGAGATTCACCATCCTAATGGTCGTTCTGAAATAAGAACAATGTCCACCAAAGAGAACTCGATATACGTCCGTCTTTCCACGAGTCAAAGTGGCACTTATGTTCATCGTATTAAAGAGATTTATGATACTTATTATACAAGGGAGAAGAGCTCTAAATTGGAATCACGCACCTATCCAACAATTAGGTATGATGTCAATAGACCGCCTTCAGCTACCTTCACAGAACCTAAGCCATTGCAAATCTGCGAAGCTAGCTTGAGGGGCGATTTTAAGATTCCTCTTGACCTTAGTGGATCGGCTCCCTTCTCGTTAGATTTCGAATTGAATCAAATAGGAAGCAAGAGGTCACAACATTTCTTTGTGGAAAACCTTGAAGAATCATTTATCACTATTGACCGTTTCTCTAAGGGTTTGAAATTTGGCGACTACGCACTTACCATTCGTAGAGTTATGGATACGAATGGGTGTCTGGGTCAGAGTCTTGCTCCCCACAATAGTACCTTGATATCTATCACCAAAGTTCCAAGTATGGTGAAATCAAAATCACCCCAGAAGGCACACTATTGTGTTGGGGATCATATTTCATACGATGTCCTGGGGATTGCGCCATTTGATATATTCTATGATTTCAATAACAAAGTACAGAAGTCGCAGCTGGCTGATAAATTTCAAAGACTTGCATCTAAGCCAGGAAACTTGTCCATAATTGCAGTGCTGGATTCATCCACTAGTCATTGTTATGTCAATTTCACCAACACGCCAGACATTTATAAGAGCTTGCAATTAGAAGTTCACGAAATTCCCTCGGTAGAAATTTTCGAAGGTGATATTTATTCTGCGGATTTACATGAGGGAGACAAGGTTGAAATTAGGTTCAGTTTCGTGGGTACAGCTCCCTTCTCGCTCACGTATATCAGAACTTTGGAAGATAAAAACCCTTCTAAACACTTACATCCGCAACATAGAAACATTGTCGAAACCCATACAGTTGATAACATTTGGGAGCATGAGTATTCCATTATGGCTAGTCTTGAGGGAACTTACGAAGCTATTGAAGTCAAAGATGCTTTTTGTGTTGCAAAAAGAGAAATTTATTAATCATGATCTCAAGCATAGTTACTAATGATAGCATTGTATATAAAGTCAAAATTCAACACTCATCGTCGTCGTCGCACATCAAATAGTCAGGATCAGTGACACAGGCTGTCTGTACATTCTCCTTAATAAGTGAAGTGATGGGGGCACTTTCTTCCCACTCACCAAATTCAAGAGAGCTAGTGAATAAACTAAATATCCCGTTCTTCTTGATTGTAATTTTACGTTCCTTGATATTGGATATTGTAGCCGATTGAGGTCTGATTTGAATTTGGAAGGTCGAACCATTGTTGACGTTGCAAGTTACTGTTCCCGTAACTGTCTCTCCAACACTGAGGTCGATACCAGCCAGAGGTTGGATTCCAAGGATTTTGGCAAAATTAAATGTCACACTTCCTTGCAATGAAGACGCAACTGACCATCCCTGACTGAAAGAAGAGGAAGTCGAAGCTCCATTGTGTCTACAAGACGACAAAGCAACCCAATCATTTTCATCTCTTTTAATCGTGGCATTAGCGAAATTCACTTCATAGTACTCTGTTTTATCGAAATCCCCAGGACCGAAAAGCATACCATCTTTAGTATCGTAATTCTCAGACATCGCAGAATCTGCCAATGCGTAATTAACAATCACTGAACTTGAATTCAAGACCTTAATAACACCATAGTCATTCAATGTCTTGGGGGTGATTTCGTCGACGGTAGCTGCGACATAAACTTCGCCCTTCAAGTCATTATAAACCTTTCTCAACATATTGGGTTTCACTTTTGTGGTCTTGGGTCTGATGTTTAAGAGACCCCAGGTAAAGTTGAACCATAAAAAAACAGATAGCCAACAGAGATGCATCTTTTTACCTTGTTAAACAATAGACATGATATTGGACAATTTGACCGTAATATATAATAGATCACCCGCAGCAGATCAAAATATCATAGTATATCAAGATACATGAATTGTTATGTTATATCCACATCGAGATTGTTTTTTTATAGCATATAGCAAATACTTGGAAGCTATGAAGTAAGTTCATTCCTTATATTTCTCCATCAATTTCTTGAATTGCTCATTTACTCCACTTGCAAATTCAATGTCTTTATCAGAAATGACCTTGCCTAACTCATGGGTGGTTACATTGAGTCTTGCTTTGTTGTATGTAGTGGTAATTGTGGGGTGATGATTCAATTTTACAGCATTGACAGCAACAAGATTCAAAAATGCCCATGTTTTAGAAAATGTCTTGAACTTATAGTCTGCTTGGAGAGAAGTCTCAGCCTCACCATCTTCTTTTGATGAACTAGCGATTGACCAACGATCCTTCTTCAATGAGCCATTTAATTTCTCGATACTGTCCTTCAATACTGCCCCAGTTACTCTAGTGGCCTTCCAAGTCCCTGACATTATATTATGGCAAATCTACAGTGCTTAGTCTGAAAACCATCTGATTGTTCTCTTTTGGAACGATCACGTGGTAGAGATCTTCCTGTCTAAACAGCGATCAGTTTACTTATCTGCTTTATAGGAAAGCTGCTGCAACTAGGTGTTATGGCTTCAGCCTTGTATATCTTACACCGACCTCATGATGAAGCTTTGTATCTGCCTAGCCAGCTTCTCTTGTATCGATCTTATCGGGAGTCATTGGCTGACCATGAGTTGATTATTCTGAATTTCGATACCGCATATAAAACATCGGCTCCAGAAAACAGAACACCTTGCATGCACTATGAAGACACGAACTATGCATATTTAAGTGTCGATAATGGTATATGTTTGTTATTTGCTAATCAAGCAAATTTTTTGCCCATGCTGATAATTGTATTTCTTCGTCAATTTTATGACGTTTTGAATCGTTATCTCTGCCAGAGTGAAAATTCCCGAGGGAAAGTGGACAAGGATGTAATTATAGACAACGTGTATCTAGTCTATGAACTTATTGATGAATGTATGGATTTCGGAATCATCCAGCTGATAGACTATAATATCTTAAAGGAATTTATTAAGATGGAAGCTTCGATGCCGCATTTATCCATAGAAAATGACTACTATAGTGATTCAGAAGAAGAGACATCAAAGAAAAGTAAGAAAGCGAAAAATAAGAGGAAGGCAATCAAAGTTAAGTCAACAAAGAACCGGGCAGTTAATTCAGATGTTCTTTCGCTGGGAGACACGTTTGTAAATACTGCAGTTTTAAAGACGTTCTCTCATGCCATACACTGGAGACCCAAGGGTATCTTCTATTCCAAAAATGAAATTTACATTGACCTTGTAGAGGATTCTGAGTTTGTGTATGATCTTGAGAATAAAGTAGTCAAGAAAAATTATATTAATGGGAAATGTCAAGTGAGATGTTATCTCTCTGGGATGCCAATTTGCAAAATAGGTTTTAATGAGCTGCGCATGTCCCTCATAGATGGAGCTGATTTTGACGATGATATAATTGAGGAAGAAAGTCAGTTGCAAGATACAGTGGTCAACGATGACCTCAGTGATGATGGTTCACCTGAAGCGGATAATAACGATTCGAAAAACACTAACATTGGCAAGAATTCTATTGCCCTTGAAAATATCCAATATCATCAGTGCATAGAATTGGGTAAGATTTATAAAAACAATATTATAAATTTTGTTCCTCCCGATGACGAATTTACCTTAATCACTTATAGTGTTGACCAGACCAAACGGCATAAAAAGCCCCTATTTATGATTGATGTGAAATTTAGAACTATGTTAGATTCGAAGAAGCTTCAGATCTTATGTGTGTTGTATACGCATTATAAAAAGCGATTACAGAGTCCCAAGGCGATTATTCGCATACCGATAAACCCATCGATATTTGATGTCGAATACAACCCTAGGGAGAGTGATTCTTTCAAGTTCAAATCTGAGCAAGGTGATTTGAGTCACAAGATTGATACATCTGAGTTAATTTGGACTTTGGAGAACGTTAAGGGGAAAAGTACAATCAAGATGATGGCAGAATTATCGTTGACTTCTACTTCAGGCATAACTTATTCCTCAATTGAGGACTGCATTTACAAACGATTCGAAATGAGGCCCAGATTGAGTACTGATCTGGAACCTGAGGATTCGGCAAAAAGAGAATTAGATGAATATTACAATGTTGGAGGAGCCTCGTCTTCCTTGTCTAATAAATTCAAAGAAAAGCTTAAATCGAAGCCTTTTCCAAATGAAGTAAGCATCGCGTTCAGCGTCCCCAATCTCTCCTATTCTGGGTTGAGAGTCACTTATTTGAGGGTGGACGAGGAAAAGCTACAATATACTTCATTTCCTTGGATCAAATATGTTGTGAAAGCTGATACCCATAATGAAGTGGATATCAATCGACCGATTTATCGGTTTCAATTAGGAGTTAGCAATTTTATACTACAGCATTGAATGGATTATTTATACATTAATACAGCATAAGATATACTGTGAAATTTTTTTAGAGACCTTTAAAGATTATTTGTAGAATATTTAATTTCTCGATTTTTCGCAATTTGCGGCAAGAAACTTAAGTGGTAGCAAAATAAATCAGACACTCAGATCAAAGCTGTGGCGCTGCTGCTCTGTCCTCGTCCTAGAAAATTGTATGGGGATATCTAGGAGGTCTGGGCCATTGCTTCAATTTCTAAAATAAACTTTTACATTGAACAGAGGAGGTACACTATAATCGCTAAAAATTCTCCATAATCTTTCCATAAAGATCTTTTGAGCAGTCACTTGTAGGGTCCTCATAGAGACTCAATATTGTCGACTCGACTATCCAAATGAATCAGAAATAAAAGATCAATAGTAGATGACCGTCGATCGTATGAAGGTCATTCTCTGTTGATCATGTGACCTAAAAACATCCAATAACCCCTAGTTTCAAATCAACACTGGAACAACTTGATTTCATAGACAATTGAACCTTAAATAAGATTTATAGCATTATTTGATAGTTTCCCATGGGTTCTCCCATTATTCTACACCCCAATTAGCTTCCCGTAGACACAGAGGTGACATCTCACGACTTCTCAAATCCTCGCAGTGATTTTTTCAACAGTTTGTCTAATCCTCCTTTTGAGCGCAAAACAGATGGCTACAATCTATAGAGCTCCTGACATGGAGATCTCATGAATCTATGAGGTTACTCTTTCTCTGTACTATCCCCATTGTTGTTTTAGGTGACAATTAAGCTGTATATTAAACGATCCACGTGAAATTCAGGCTTACATAATTCATCGACGTAGGCAAAAAATGGGTCGGAAATTAAACTAAATATTTTAATTGTAATCGGAAACGTTTAATAAACTTGAAATCTAAGGATTAAAAGATTAAAAGATTATAGAATCACCGGATCTATTTAATATAAAGTTAAAAATAGGTCTATACTTACTCTTTAAATCCAGTTCAAATTTTATTAGGCTTCAGATATAACGATATCGCGAAGCATCTATTCGTCGAGCCAGGACTAAAACACCTTACGGTTAATAAACTAAAAGGTCCCGAGGAAGCGTCACAGTTCAAGAGTTCACTCGGACTGATATTTTAGAAGAGGTTAATTTAATCGCTTAAAAATCACATCGATCATCGACGACTACACAATGAGTGATGTTAGAAGATGCCGCCGTTGTAAGCGGAAGAGAATGGATGATGAGCCACCAGAAGTAAGACTCTACAAGACATGTGCTAAGTGTCGTATAATCGAACGTCAGAAGAAGAAGCTGAGGAAGCCTTTAGCAGAAGAAACCATGATTTATGGCATGAAACAGTTCCAACAGCAAAGTATCGCTGGAGATGATATCTTTATGGATGACGAAATTTTCGATGGCAAACCTTCATTACCATCTAATGAACCTGTCAATCCAAGCCAACAGCAGTTTTCATTATACAAATTTCAATCAGCATCGGTGCCTCCAAGTAGCGGAAGCTTTTCGACCGGTACGAACTTACATACACTGTCACCGCAAACTGGGCATTTACCTACGAATCTTCGTGGTCAACAGAATTTCGTTAAGTCCCATCCTGACAACAGGGTTGATCATCCAAGAACTATCAGGTATGAAGCAATTCAGACAAACAATGTATCTATGCCAAAGGCATCTATGCCGTATAAACCTCCATTGAACTGCGAAATTTGTTCAACAAAGTTAGATTTGAGTGACGAAGTAAGCATGAACTATGGATTGTGCGCTCTGTGTTACACAGATCCTTTCAAATCGGAAAATGTATTCGGGAACTTTGATGAATTCCTTTCAGCAATTCAAACAAACAGACATCTGAATATCGAGAATTTCGTATTTGTAAAGAAACTTGATAAGAACTTTAATGATAGCTTAAACGCCAATAAAATTGTGGCAAACGAAAAACAATATAGGGATCTTATATTGGAGAACGTCAAGATAATTTTTTTGGATCCAGTAATTGCGTCTGTTATACAAAAATTTAACCAGGTTTCAACTAACACCAATGACCCTAATCTTGTCGCATGTAATTTCCGGGGCTCTTCATCGCTTAAATGCTGGTATAAATGCTATAAAGATTCTCAACTGAATTGCAAATCAAGCTTATACTTGAATTATAACTTGAATTACAACTTGGTGATCATCAAGCTTAGTCATCACATCCATGAGATCTCACGCAAGTACACCGAAGGATTTGTTAAAACGGTTGAAAGTATAGTTGCGGAATTGAAGAATGATTCTTCTCACAAGAATATAGATTACAATTTTACCACTGGTCATCTTGTTTATGATAGGCTAGTTTCTCGGACCTCGACTTTTGATCTTGATACTCAGAATATAGTACGCTACTTGAATTCCGAGGATTTTGTCAGTGACTTTATTAACTTTGCCGAAGTTTTGATACAAGTTGATGAGAACAAGAAGACATCAGAAGTGTCGAATGGAAATGGTAATGCAGCTAAACTGATAACTCTGGCAGATGATGGTGGTGATCAATTTGAGTCCAACAATACAGCAAATGAAGAAGATGAGGATATCGAGGTCGAAGAAGAAGATGAGGAAGAAGAGGAAGATGAAGAAGAAGAAGAAGAAGAAGAAGAGGAGGAGGAAGGAAATACAGATGATAACGATGACGACGAAAACAATCACCAAGAAACACAACATGGAGGTGCGGCAGATTTGGTAGCTAATGCCGCTAAAATACCGGAAACTGATAATGGGATTCCCGAAGAAATTATATCTAACTCCAAGTTAGCAGAGCCTCCCTTGACATCTGAAAGTGGCCCCGTGGCAGGAGCAGAGATTGACGTTTATTCATCATTTAATCCTTCCACGGCCGCAAATAAGGCTGCCCCTGTACAAGCAGACGCATATTCACTGCCCGCTCCTACAAACTTAGACCCTGTTTTCAACCATTAAAGTTTATCCATCTTGTTTAGCTATGTAGCTTAATATAGAACTAGCGTGGGAAAGGTACGACATACAAGAAAAAAAAGCTCGAAGCACGAAAATAAAATTAAATAATATACACGAAAAAAAAAAAAAGCGTATTCGCTCTTTTAGTTTGCAAATCCTTGTTGAGAGTAAGGGTTTGATCCGTAGCTCTAAGTGTCTTGATAAGCTGCAGAATCTACTAAGTATGAAATTGAGCGTATATGTCTTGCTAGCTGTGCTTGTACACTCTGTGAGTTGCATGTGGCTAGACACAAACAACCTTACTACCATTAAAGAAGACACTTCTATAATTGCACACGGGTTGATGAATTATTATGATGGAAATCAATATGGTAAACCCATTGGTATGTTCTCATGGCCTTACTACTGGTGGGAAGCCGGTGGAGCGTGGGGGTCGCTCATTGATTATAGCTTCTACATGCAAAATAATACCTATGTTGATCTTATCAAGGAAGCATTAGTATATCAATCGGGTGATGATAATAATTTCATGCCCTTGAACCAAACTGTTACAGAGGGTAACGATGATCAAGCATTCTGGGGTATTGCAACAATGGCAGCTGCTGAAAAAAATTTTAGTAACCCTGAGAATGAGAAAAAGGGATGGTTAGCCTTAACACAAGCGGTATTTAACACCATGTCTTCAAGATGGGATTCTAAAGGCTGTGGAGGAGGTATTAGATGGCAAATCTTCAAGTGGAATTCTGGGTATGACTACAAAAACAGTGTTTCAAATGGTGCCCTTTTCCACCTTGCAGCAAGACTTGCAAGATACACGGCCAATGATTCGTATGTTGATTGGGCCGAGAAAGTATGGGACTGGATGTATGACACTAAGTTGATCTCCGAGGGTAATTTCTGGGCCATATATGATGGAGTTAAAATAGCCAACTGCTCTCAAGTCACCAAATTGCAATGGACTTATAATCATGGATTAATGATGGCTGGCTGTGCATTCTTATGGAATTATACTGGAAAAGAACTTTGGCTTAATCGTACCGCCAATTTAGTCAATGGGGCTCAAGTGTTCTTTTTCCAGGAAGATGATCATGGAGACCATGGAATTATGTACGAAAGAGCATGTCAACCAAACAATAGTCCAAAGTTCACCTGTAACCAAGATCAACGTTCATTTAAAGCATTTTTCTCTCGTTTCTTGTCACTCACTGCAATGATGGCTCCAGAAAGTGACATAAGTGGTATCATTTATCAATGGTTGGTGGGTTCTGCTAATGCGGCAGCAAGATCTTGTTCTGGAGGTACTGATGGGGTTACTTGTGGATTAAATTGGCTTAACCAAACAGGTTGGGACGGTGTTTATGGTCTAGGTGAACAGATGTCTGCTTTAGAAGCGATCCAGAACATCCAGGCGTTCAATCGACCTGCACCATATACTGCAAGGGATGGTGGTACTTCTAAAGGTAACCCATCAGGTGGATACGCACTTCCCCAAACAGGTACTCCACCTTTGAAACTTGACGGTGGTGACAAGGCAGGTGCTGGTATCATTACAGCAATCATTGGAATTGGTATAATATCATGCGGAATATGGTTAGTGATGTAATGGCTATTCTATAAAGTTGAATATGAATAAAAGGTTAGACAAGATAACAGTAGAAATTGTGTAAGTTTGTAATATAGGTCTACAAAAAGAAAACCACGAGATACAAAGCTTACGGCAGCTAGACACTTAACCATTGATATATAGGTATAATAACCATAAAATATATAGGATGGTAGAGACTGTGGATATCGTCTCGTAATAATCGTTAGTAATTTTCCTCAAAAATATTATTTTTTGAGATATCAAGGTCACAGAAATAGTGGCAACTTTAATTTACACTTCATCAACAATAATAGTGGCATAAAATGAGCTCAGATGATCAATTCACTTCTATTCAGTGGGATAGGGAGGATGACACATCAGCTGGTCAACAAAGCCACCAAGAACCTATTATTGAGGAGGAAAATGTGGAAAATACAAGTGCGGATGACGGGGAAGCTACCAAACCGTTGTCAGCAAATGAACGTGACAATGTACAACATGAAGCTTTATCAGACAATGTAACTGACTCTGGGGTTGACGACGATCCATCGAACTCTTTACTTCTTTCTGGAAAGGAAATAAAGAATGCCCGTGGAGACAATGACACCTCCGCTGATAACGAGATTACAGGAGACCACCAATCAGAAAATGATATAAAAAAAGCATCCTCTGACGCTTTACTTGACAGAAAGAAGGCAGAAAATGATAAGCATCAACAAGATCAGGTTCATCAAGAAGAAGCAGAAAGGCTCTTTGAATTGTACACTATTAAGAGTACTGTATCTGAACCAGAATTGAACAAGTCGTCATCCAAACCATTTATAACTTATTTGGTCACCACAATAACTAATAACCCCTCCGTCAAGAAATTGAACTTGGAGAGTACTAATAATGAGGCAAATTCAGGTGAAATTACAATCGAAGTTAGAAGACGTTACGATGACTTTAGATGCTTACATGAATGTTTGATCAATGATTACCCTCAATATTTAGTTCCACCTTTACCTTCCAAACTGAACTTGAAGTACTTAAAGGGCGATACTTTGAGCGCAGAATTTGTTCATAAGAGATTGAATTCACTCAGTCGTTTTATCAGGTATGTTGTGCAACATAAGGCTCTCTCACAGTCGTCTGTGTTTCACTTGTTTATCAGCGATAGCCAAGATTGGTCCACTTTTGCTAAGAACTTGAAGGTCAATCGGATCGATGGGGAAGACTCACCAGGCCTTGTAAACCGGGTTGTTAATGAAGACTTAACGGAGACAGTAATGAACTTTTTGACTCCCTCAAAGCACAAAAAGGAGACAAACAAAGATATCCTTGAAATCAATGATAGGTTAAAGAAATTATACGAGAATATGATTAAATTAGACAAGATTTTTTCCCGCTTGAATAAGAGGAATAGCGATTTGAAAGCAGATTATGATTTATTTCTGGCACAGATTGCAAAGTTGGTCAGTGTTCAAAAAGATGCAAATAAGGAAATGGAGGCTACGGGAAAAGAATCTTCTGAACAGAATGGAGAGCCTGTTGAGCCTACAAATGAAGAATCTGAGGCTTTAGATTCCAAGAAGGATACTACAAATGAAGAACTCACCGTCGACAATGCATCTTATCCTGAGTCAGGGTCTATGATTAATAATTTCAAAATATTTTCCGAGTCCTTGTCATATTTCCTGCAAAGCTGGGGAGGTCTTCATACATACATCGATGAATCGTTTTTAGTTTCCTTGAAGGATTGTTCAAGGTACATTATTGGGTTAACTCATCTTATAGAATTTCAGCATAACAAAAGAATCGATTTACAGGTATTACAGGATTACTTGGGAAAGGCAAGAAATGAATTACTGGCTCTTAACGGTTCAGGGCCTTCGAGATCGGCGCCTCCAAATCCTGTTATGAATAATCACTCCGGTGGGCTTGTTAATAACACCACTCAAATTATCAGGGACACGATATCTACTTCGGCAACATCCCATATTGGTTCTTCGGCGACTGAAAATAAAGTGGTGAAGACTGAGGCAAAGATAAAGCAATTGGAAAACGAGATAGAGTTACAAACAAAGCTCGTAAATGATTTGACTTATAAAGTTATTAATGATGAATATCCTGCTTGGGACAGGTTCAACAAAAATGAACTTAAAGATTCAATGTTAGGACTCTGTGACGAACAGATAAAGCTTTACAGCGGCTTGATTTCAAATTGGAATGATGTGGAAAAGAAGTTATCTCAACGATTAAACGATTTAAGTACTTAGTTAGGTTGATATTTTTAATCTACAGATTAACGTATTTTCACAGTAGCTAAGTATATTTTGATATTTTCTATAATCTGTCGTTATACATGATTAATCAGGTACCTTTAGTCACTGAAGTCATGTAGACTCCTCTATCCAAGGAACTGTCTTTACTTAATCCCTGGTTTATTTTCCTCGCATTTTTGCATATGCATCAATGATCATGTTCATGTCTGTTATGCAAACGATCATCAGCATCATCTTCGGAATCTTCTCCATCACCTATATTGAAAAGAGTAGAGCTGCTTGGATTTGACTGGTTTACATTTTCTTTGGATCCAGAGTGGCCCCCTTCGACATACGAGGGAGGATTTTGAACATCCTTATGAGGATCTTGGAACGGATCTTCATCTTCACCCAACTCAAGACTATCATGCCTATCGTTGTCACCTTCATTATCAGTGTGGCTGACCAAGGAAAGGTCATCCAACTCGAATTCATGTCCCTGATGGTAACCATTTTCTTCATCGGCATTTTCATCAGTTGACAATTGTTGAGAAATTGCAAGCATATAACTGGTTTCTGTTGGTCTCCATAACCAGGCAATACAGATAAACACAAAGAAGAATACAACAGATGGCCAGAATTCAAAGATGAAAAATGTCCCCTTCCAATGTTCTTCAATCATTTCTGACGTGGACATACTCAAATATATGAAGGATGACAAAATCAAACCTCCAAATGTGAATACAACGGAAAGGAAAATGATTCTGAAAAGGTTTTGATATAATTGAAGCTTGATAATTTGACGTTGTTGATGTAAATTTGCCGTAGTTCTTCTGATTGCAACCAAAATGGCAATATAGTAAATTGTCAATGGCGTAGCAATCACCACCAAGGGAATCAACCCCAATAAACCGCCGGAATCATCACTTTCAAAGCTGCTAGCAGTGACAGTTGTGTTGGAAGAGCCAGTGTAATATGTGCCCACCAGATAAACCACGGAGCACGTAAAATGGAAAGCCGCTAAAAGCTTACATTTGAACATGGTCGACTTGTCCAACTTCAACACCACAACACCATAGCCTAATGAGATACAAAGCAACAAGAAAAAAGAAAATGTCACTTTACCCGAGTTCAAGAATGATAAAAAGAGCATATAAAATTTGACAAATCCTGAAGATGGGTTCTTGGTTCTATTGGCCAAATCGTAATATGACCACACGACAAGAGTGTCGAAAGTTAAAAATCCAAGCATAGCCAATAAATATTTTTGAAGGGGCAAGATTTGATTTTGTTCTCTTTTCTTGAAAAATTCAAACCCAAAGAGTGCCAACGCAATCAAATAACATAAAGTCAAGATACCATAAGCAGTCAAGTTCGGAATTTCACTAGCACTCAAGTGACCAAAAGCATTTTGAAAATTGATCTGTCCCTTGTATTTCTTGTTATCTAAACTGATAGTTGCAATACAGTAATATCCAGTTCTGTTCACCGGATAGTTAATATGTGCCGGTCCCAAATGAGTCAATTGATTAGTCAAGATGGTTGTATTTGATAAGTTCGAGTTCATTAAGAATTTGCCTTTATGGGATTCCTCACAAATTCCGGTACTAATGGCAAGATCATCACAGATATACCTTATACGTCCATCCTTTAACTTATGGCCCAAATGAGGCAAATCCTTATATTCAAATATCACATAACTTACACCAATATCATGGCCCTTTTCTTTGCTTCCCTTACCCTTGGATTTGTACTTTTGATCGTCAAATTGATTCAAGGTAATGTTAATATGAGGTCTAAAAGAGCCACCCCAAGATTTCTTGGAATACATTCCCGAACAAACCTGTGAACTTCTATCACTGTTGAAGTCCACTATATATGCAAGTGATGGACATATGGAAGTTAGCACGACCACAAAAAGGGCCAAATCAAGTACTTTCATTTTCATTGATAACTACTTCTACTTTATTTGTATTCCTATGTGTCCGGTAGATGAAAGGAAATACGTAGGAGGTTACATATTTAGTGGAAAAAGTCGTACGGTGCGACACCACAATGCACCTAATAACGGAAAACGATAGAAATGTCGCGACATAGCTACAGAAGATTCTACTTCTATTAAATCGAATCACGTTCATCATGTTTTATTATAATGGCCCTCCAAAGGATCTATTTAAGCTCTATACATCTGTCCAAATTGAAGAACCTCCCTTGTCGACTTGTTGGGCCAATTGGTTCACATTATCTGTCCATCTAATCAAGTGGTCATATAAGGTTTTGATTTGTCCCAAATCCAAGATACGAGGTTGTAACCAAGTAACAACCAAAATTTGTTCTATTTGGTCAATGTGACCTTGAATAAGATTGAGAGAAAAACACTTTATTATCAAATGTTCCACATCATTCACTGGAATACCAGCGAACTCACTGATCTCTTGGAATGATAATTGTTTGTTGGATGTCGACTTACGTGCAATTAATTCCAACAATGACATGATGACGATTTTACGTCTTAAGAATTTTTCATGCTGTACCAAGAATGGGGCTTTCTTGAAACTAACCTCGAGCCATTTGTTAAATTCGGTCAAGTTACCGGAATTCAAATTGACTATAAGTTGGTATAACCAGCTGTATTCATTATCTTTTATAACATTCAAAATGCTGTGTAAGATCAACTCCCCAAAGTTAAAGATCTTTGAACCCAAAAGCGCAGTTATACAAAGATCGTAACAAAGCTTGACTTCTTCTTCATGCAGAAGACTCTCAACTGAAGAAAGATATAAAAGACCACTGAAATAGAATTGATCGTAATCGTTGTTTATATGATATAATTGACACTTAGCCAAGTAGTATGCTGCATTGATTTTGGAACTAAAGTTGCTTTCAAAGTCTGCATTATTGAATTTTGAATCAAGGTGATCTAAAATATCTTCCGCCTTTACTATCTCTTTCAATAATAAGTAGTTACGAGCAATTTGTAATCTAATATAAATCAATGATTCATCATTATCCAAGACTTCTTCCAAGTTGTCAATTTTAGAAGATTGATTTGATTTGATTTGTCTGGTGTAAAACTTCTCCAACTCATTCAAATTATCAGCGGTTTCTTGATAGTTACCTGAAAAACTCTCGAGCAAAAAATCAGTGACCTTTATTGGATTGAGCTTCAGGAAAATATTGGACACAAACGAGGTGAAGATTCTCTTTTTCAATTCTCCTGCTTCAGGATTGGCGTAAAATTGACCCAAGGAAAGAGTCAACTGGTGCCATAACTTTCTTTCGTAGAAATCTTCTAATTCATAAAATATTTGAATCAAATCAGGACTCTCGGTTTCTGACCTTAACGTAGCCAACACTGTAGAGACATCATTGTCAAGTTCCATAGCAGACATCTTTGAATACTGCTTGTTATATAAGATAGTTATTAAATGGTGTTGAAATCGGTGTTGCCACTCAGATTTCTATGGCTCGCAGTAAAACCTCGACTTCTAAATTGGGAAGGCATATAAGAATGAACAACCAGAGATTAAATCCTACACTTTTGCTTTCTACTTCAATTGCCACATACTACTAGGCATGTATTCTACTTATGCTAAATATCATCCATGCTACTTGTTTCCTAGTGCATCCTTCAATTCTGACCAATTTGAAAGATTTTTTTCAAAGAGAGCCTTGCCACTGCGTATGAATTCTATCATGATGACGAGCCATTTCTTCTCTATCTTTGCCAAGAATTCATGGAAGTTGGCATGTAGCTCTCTGGAAAGTTTCCCCATATCATCATTAGAGAGCTCCACAAGCTGATCTAATTTGTTGAGCTCCTTCTCTATGTGGTTCATTCTATGCTTGAACTGGCTATTCACATCCATATCTTCATTGATAGTCGATTCTTCCAAAGAAAATTGAGGTTGTTTGTTGCCCCCAAATAGACCATACCAAGAAGACTTTTTACGAAGCCCTCCCCCCTTTTGCTTTCTCATTTCAATGGATCTCATTGCCCTTCTGATTGTAGGACTACTATTCTCCAAACCTTTTAAATTATCAAGATTGGCCTGTGACTGAAAATTAGAATTGAAACTTGAAAATTCATTCTCCTTACTGAATTTGAGTTTATGAATCAACTTTAATTGCACCAATTTGAATTTATAAAACTTTATCAATTGAATTGATGTCAAATAGTAGTTGATTAATTGATTTATAGGTTCCTGCCATTCTGGAATGAAATCATCGAGAATAAATGCTTCAAAATTAAGAAAATTCGAATCGAATGTCGACCCCAATTTTTCAATCATCATACTCCAATCTGCAGACTGATTATCATAAACTTGCAACGAAAAATTGTTCAAGTTTCCTCCTAACTCAACAAGAGTCCCCACAATGGACTTTAACGACGCTAAAGTCTTCGAATTAACCTTACTCAAATCATACATTATCTTGATGTTTTTTTTGAATAACTTTTCAAATAAAATCAAATGGGGAGGTATCTCAGTGAAATATGGTGACGTGGTATTACAAGGCCTTAATTGATCCGTCAATCGTAATATATCATCGTTAGCTTTCTTCAATGTGGGTAAATTATCAGTGGTAGAATTGAATTCAAATCCTCTCACCTGAGGGAGAAGAGAGTAAAGGCCATTTCTGTCGGTGGGGTCTAAGGGGTTTGCCAACAATAAGTTATCAGGTAAAACGTTAACCGGAGGCTCATTTAGGGCGTGATTCCAATGCATTTCATAATTCGGATCAAAAAATTTAAGTAATAAGGGACTGTCCCTAACTTTAGGGATCTCAACCAAGTCAATCAAGAAATGTTTAAAGTACCTTTTTCTACTTTCTACCAAGTCCACTTCTCCTTCGTTATTAATGGTGTTCACCAAATATGTTATTATGGAATGTTTTGCCGGCACCGAAGGTAATACCACTGTAGGATGTAATTTTGCCAAATTACTATGCAATGATTCGAATTCACTATACCTTCTTTTGACGATAATGGGGTCGGCATTATCGATAGATAATGAAATCGAATAAATAATCACCGTAGAGTTCACTAACCGTTCAGTGGAGATCACATCGATAACAACTGTGGGGTTATTTATATATTCGTGAATCTTATTGGAAAGGCCAATTGTACTATTGACAATATTATTTCTATGGCCATAATTGAATTCGTCAACCAAGTCGTTATCTTCATGAGCGGAAGACGTGATATGTGCAGAAGATTGTAATTCATTGTTTACGGTATTTCTTTCATTGAAGGAGCCATTACTCAGTTGCATAACTCCAGCCGACTGGTGGTCATCCTCGTTCTTTTGTGCCGTGACGCCACCAAGCTGTCCATATGGATCCTTGAAAATGGACTTATTTCCATAGAACGACGGATTATTATCCTGCTCAATGTCTTCAAACAAGGAATCGTTTGAATTCATTTTATGCAAGTCGTATGTTGCCTCTATAGATAAACAGGGCTAAATGTTGCTTCAAAAATTATTTGGTGGTTACGTACTGCAGATTATCATCGCGATATCACTGATAAAAAAAAAAAAAGGTCCAGTGAGTCGTTCCTTGTCGAGGGGCGAGGATCTGTTTCGCACCGTAAGCCACGATATCATTTAGTGACATCTATTAGCTAGCTGTGGGTCCGTGTACCTCGGACCTGCAGCTCACATAAACAATCAGTAAGCACTGCACTGAAAAAAGTTAGCGAGTTTCAAATTGTTTGCCGTTCATACCATACACAGATATGTATCTTACAGATAGTGGCTCAAGAGATGGATATATCTAAAATGTGTATTCCCTAAAGTATTATGTATGACGGGGTATACATACGCTTTACGTCATAACGAAGCAACAACAACAAATTGCCAGGGTGAAGGAGAGCGGCTCAACGACAAAAAATCTAAAAGTTCTTCTGTTTTGGGATCTCCACTATTTATCCGGAATTTTGCTATCTCCCGAAACTGAAATTAAAGTGATGAGCAAGCCCACGAGACCCCTTTCCTCTCTACTATGCGTAGCACACTAGCACTGCTGCATTGTAACGAGTATCCTCCGGGTCTAACCACCTTAATTTCGATACTGCCTGTTTATAGTGCCCGACCAAGAAAGTTCTTGGCGTAAAAGGGATTAGATACTTGATTAAAATGCCTTCTAAATTTGGCAGCAGCAACGTAAGAAAAAAAAAATAGTCGAAAAAAAAAAAAATACATAATAGCTCGATTAGCTCTATGTGAATAGCATTATTGTTTTGGAATTTCGTTTAAATTCTAGATAAAATAGTGTTAAGCGCTCTCACTACCTCTTGAAGGTCACTTTCCTCTAAGATCCGTGTGGTGATAAGTTATTAGAGCTTGTTCATCTTAGATCAAGGGATTTCGTCGTTCAAATTCTAAACATTATTGCATTGGGGTTATTTTTTTTGTTATTTTTGAAGGGTTGTATTATATTTGACTTGTGTTTGGTGTGGGATATAATTATCATTGCCAATCATGAATGGACGTTATAATGCGGTAAGTGCAGCAGCACTTCTCCTAGTCGTCGTCAACTTTCTCATAGTGTTTAGGCATTATGATAATGAAATAGAGACTAGACATTTCTCTAGTACTCCTAAGGAGGAAGTGCAGCATAAGACGCTGGTTAATGAAGCCAATATCGATACTTATTCCATATATAAATACGATCAAAGTCATAATTTCCTCGTTGTGGAGAAGGGCACCAATAACGAAGACACTAAAGAACACAATAGCCCGGAAGGAGAGTTTCTGCTGATCGAAGAAATTGAAGATCAATTGAAGAAAGATGATAGCTTGATGGATGTCAAAGTGGTGGAGAACTATGATTATATCAAAATGTTCCAATTAGCGAAGGATCAATATCGCACAGAGGCTATGGCTGATCCTCAAGCTAGAATCGACACTGAAGCAGCTTTCAGAAACAATTTTATAGATTTCTTTGAAGAGTTACTTAATACCATCAGGGACAACACCCCAAACATTGGACTAATTAATAATGATGAGCATTACAAACAGGCAAAGGAGGAGAATAAATATCCTAACAGAGATGGAAGAGTCATGCTTTATGGAGGCAATGCGAGAGAAAGCTACCTTGAAGAACCTGTTCGCACTAAGAATATGTTGTCCAATTATTTAAGATTATCAGAAACAGAGTTTAATGAGTTGCAGTCATCTCATAGAAATTTCTTGACACAAATGCCCAAGGGTTTTCCCGAAGAACTTGTGAAACTGAACAAGTTCAATTACTTCATGAAGGGAGATGGGGTAGTTTTTCTTGGCGGTGATAGCTATAATCAATTGGTTTTGCTTTCATTAAAGAGATTAAGATCATTGGGTTCAAAGCTTCCAGTGGAGGTGATTATTCCTTATAGAGGAGACTTTGATATCGACTTTTGTTATGACATCTTACCTACCCTTGACGCAAGGTGTAAAATCATGTCTGATTATTTGCCTCGTTCATTATTGAGTAATTTGAAGGGGTATCAATTCAAGAATGTCGCCATTATGATCTCGTCATTTGAAAGAGTATTGTATCTTGATGCCGATAATATTCCCTTGAGAAACACAGATTTATTATTTTCCAATCAGCCTTTCACCGATCACCATTTAGTCATATGGCCAGATTTCTGGAGAAGATCCACTGCTCCTGCTTTCTACCAAATTGCCGATATCAATGTCAATGAAAATTCAAAAGTTAGAAATAGCTACTTTAAAGGCGACCAAAGAGGTACTACTACTGATGAATCAAACTTTTCATACCATGATTGTGAAGGAGCAATCCCGGAGGCATCAAGTGAGACTGGTCAGATCCTTATCAATAAGAAAGTTCATGCTCAGACCTTAATCTTGTCAATGTATTATAACTGGTTTGGTCCAGACTTCTTCTATCCTTTACTCAGTCAAGGGGCTGCTGGTGAGGGGGATAAGGAAACATTCATTGCTGCAGCTCATAAACTCGAGTTGCCTTACTACCAGGTAAAAGAATTTAATAGAGAATTCGGGCCTATAAACGATCAGGGTAAACATGAAATATTCGGCATGGGTCAATATGACCCAATCTTGGATTTTATACAATCTAAAGAAGGAGCCAATGGGCAAGATAATATTAATTATGACTTTGATAAAGAACCCACTTATGCAAAGAATGATGTCGACACCGAAAGGAATAATTATGGTTACCATAAATTCAGGTCATCCAACTTAATGTTCTTACATGCTAACTGGCCAAAATTCAACATAGCTGAAATGTTTTTGTCCAATAGTTATGGAAGAGGGCCAGAGAATGGCGACAATCAACAGAGAAGACTTTACAACAAAGAGTTAACTGCAACGCTTGATTATGATGTCGAACTCGTTATATTCAAGGAACTTCAATGGTGGTATTGTGATTTGAAAATCAATATACAGAAGGTTCCTGATTTCAACAGTGATGAAAGAAAGAGGATATGCGAGAAGATTGCAGAGCACAAGACTTTTTTGATTAACAATTTTTAATAGACATATGTAACGCATTCCTGACTATATGTTTGGCATTCACAGAGTTTATATCATTGTATTATTGCAATTAATGAGAAGATTTATAGACCAGTCTCATTGAATTAGCATTGTATTAGTTTAAAAGCGAGATCTGCATTCTGAATTCTAAATTTGCGAGTAAGAGGCACTTCATTTTTCCCTTTAGATCGCGATAACGAATTATTCATCGAACTCTCTATTCACAATGTCGACGAGATACATTGATAGGGCTAAAAAGATCCTTTGCATTGGGCGTAATTATGCTGCACATATCAAGGAATTGAACAATCCTATCCCACAGGAACCGTTCTTTTTCTTGAAGCCATCGTCCTCGGTGTTGAGACCAAATGCTGGGCCCTTTTTGGTACCCAAAGGTGTTGTGGTCCACCATGAAGTTGAACTCGGGATTATTTTGAACAGAGAATTGAAAAACTTGTCTCCTAGCTTGACTGCTAAGGAAGCAGAGGAATTTATTGAAGGCTATGCTTTGACCATAGACATGACCGCAAGAAATGTCCAAGATGAAGCTAAGAAGAAAGGTCTTCCATGGTCAATCGGCAAGGGATTCGACACCTTTTTGCCGGTGTCGAATTTTATCCCTAAGTCAAAGATTCCAGACCCTTATAACGTTCAATTGAGCTTAAGCATCAACGGTAAAGAAAAACAAAATGATAAAACTAACCTCATGATCTTTCCTATTCACAAGATATTAAGCTATACGTCAGCCATAATGACCTTGGAAAAAGATGACCTCTTGTTGACAGGAACACCAAAGGGTGTGGGTCCAGTGGTTCCAGGAGACGACATCAAGGCTAATCTACATGTTGATGGAGAATTGATCGAGAGTATTGAGGTAAAAGCCGAGGAAGAACCTGGTCCTTATGCGTTTAAAGCTTCGTTGTAATAAATATATATATACAAATTGTTAAGTTAGATAAAGCTACCTTCTGGTGGGGGTTGGAATTGTCTCAATATTATGCCAGCTTCACTCATCACTTGATGGCTAAGTTTATCCATTGAGTAGCTTTGTGCGTACACCACTTCTTTGATTCCACTTTGCACAATTTTAATGGAACATGTCAAACATGGGCATGTGTTACAATACAAGACACTTTCACCGCCTCTTATGCGATCTCTTCCAGCTTCCAATAATGCATTTTCTTCGGCATGCAAACATAAACAAGTCGACAAGGAAGCTCCACTTCCCAGTCCATTATTACATCTTGGGCATCCTCCTTCATTACAATTCGTCAAGTTACGTGGTGTCCCGTTGTATCCCGTGGCCACTACCCTGTTTTCTCTCGCTATCACACATCCAACGCGTCTTTTCATGCAATTCGATCTAAGGGCTGCTAAATCTGCTAGCCTCATAAAGTAAGAGTCCCAAGTGGGGCGAAGCCTCGTCTGGTCTGTCAAGTTCAACTCGCTAAGTTTTACGTATAAATTTTTGATCGAAGCAGAAGTATTGACGATATTCACTTGTGCCTGTGATATAATATGAATCAAGGGATTCTCAGGGGAGAATAATAGATCATCGTTTCGTTTAACGAAATCCTCGAGACTTATGGATTTCTCCGACTTCATTTTCAAGACAAAGCGGTCATACCTCAACGTTATGGGGGCATCAATCGATATGTGAAGAAAGAATGGTCTTTTCTGTAGTAAATCAAGCATTTCTATAATATCAACATTAATGACAAAGTTTTCTCTCCATTTTGTTGTAACATACTCCACCAAAGAGTCAAGATCTCCGAACTTCTTGAAAGTCTCCATCGAGTCGCTAGAGTTTAAACCAGTCTTGTATTCTGGTCTCTTATCATCGTGCTCATCGACTAACGTCACATCAGAACTACTGAAGTTTTCGCCGCTCTCTTCATACTCCAACAACTTGAATCCTTGGAAAGTCAAGTACCTAGTTACCTCCGTCTTACCTGAGTTCAAAGTCCCCGACACACCAATTAACATTATCCTTCAACTTTAGATAGAATACTATACGCGTAGTATTTTAAATGCGAAAAGTGCTAATTCAGGTGATAAGCTATTTCGCATACACTTAGACCTACACAAAGTTAATTTGAATAATAATAGGACTCCTACAAAGACTCGAGGAGTTATCTAACTGCTACAGTGAAAAGTGACCAGTAGCAGAGAATTGGTTGTTTAATTTCCGAGGGGATAACGGAGATGTTTGGTCTTAATCTTTTGCTCTTCATAATAGCGCTTGCGCCTTATGTCTTGGCGGCGAAACATCAAGAGGGATACTGTTCAATGTATGGATCATGTGGTAAAAAATCAGTGTTTGGGGGAGAATTGCCATGTGCCAACACTGTAGAAGCAATGGAACCATCTGAAAAGTCAATTGAACTTCTCAAGAAAGTGTGTGGCAGTGATTATCCAACAGATAAAGTATGTTGCTCCGAGGACCAAATACTTACATTGGAATCAAATTTTAACAGAGTGAGTCCCTTGATAAGCTCATGTCCTGCTTGTAAAAAGAACTTTTTTGACTTTTTCTGTGAGTTTTCCTGTTCACCTAATCAATCTAAATTCACTGAGATAACCAAGACCTCTAAGGCTATTGATACTGGCAATGAAGTAGTACTGGAGATTATTCTTTACATTAACCCTCAGTCAGCGAAGAAATTCTTTGATTCATGTAAGGAGATGAAGTTTCTGGCTACCAATGGCTATGTGATGGACCTAATTGGCGGTGGGGCCAAGGATTTTGGTCAATTTTTGAAGTTTTTGGGTGATGAAAAACCACTCCTCGGAGGATCACCTTTTCAAATCAACTTTGCCTATAATACAAGCGGTGAAGAGGAAGGTGTGCAATTGCGATCACCGGATTTCAAAAGCTGTAGTAATTCAAACTATTCTTGTGCTTGTTCTGACTGTAGCAGCTGGTGTCCCAAGTTGCCCCATTTCAGAGATTTTAAAGAAACATGTAAAGTGGGTAAATTGCCCTGTTTCTCCTTCGCTATTTTGATTGTGTGGATATGTATTTTCTTGACCATTGCAGGGTACCATGTCCATAACTACAGAACAAGACAAAAGGCCTGGGACTACGACGACAATGATATGGCCCATGTGACATCTCACGGTGTCGTTCACAAGACGTCATTTGGTCTTAATAGGAAGTGGACCTGGAACACTAGAAGGTTATTCGAGAAGGTCGCCTTTTTCAGTGCCAGCCATCCGAAGAAAGTCATAATCACTGGTCTATTATTTGCTGCTTTCTTTTCCTTAGGCTTGATCAATTTACAAATTGAGACTGACCCCAAGAATCTTTGGGTGAGTCCCAGCGATCCTGCTTTGGAACAGTTCAATTACTTCAATGATAACTTCGGCGAATGGTACAGGATTGAACAGATTATCGTTAGTGATGATAAGCCTATCTTGACGTGGGACAACATCAAATGGTGGTTTGAAAAGGAAAAGGAATTGAAAAAGCTTCAAGGAGTAGAATTATCTGATATTTGTTTCAAGCCGTTGGAAGAAGATTGTGCTATAGAATCTTTCACTCAATACTTCCAAGGAGACATCAACTATATTGACCAGAGTAATTGGAAACAGAAATTTAAAGAGTGTACCGACTCACCAGTTAATTGTCTTCCTGCTTTCCAACAACCATTGAAAAAAAACCTTCTTTTTGATTCTGATGATATTTTCGACGCAAGAGCATTTACAGTAACAGTTTTGGTGAATAACAATCTGACAAATGACGAATACACGGCAAAGGCTGTTGATTATGAACATGGTTTACAGAAATGGATCACTAAAGTGAAAAAGGAAAGCAATTTACGAATCAGCTACAGCACGGAAGTTTCGCTCGTGGAAGAGCTTAGAAAACCCACAAACACGGCAACGGTCAATGTGATTTCGTACTTGTTGATGTTTTTATACGTTTCTTTGGCATTAGGAGGACGGTTCCCCACTAACCTTAAATCCTTGGGCAAGGTGAGATTTCAATTGGGATTAAGTGGTATATTAATCATTCTTCTTTCGGTCACTTCCTCTGCGGGAATTTTGTCTACTCTTGGAGTGAAATGTTCTTTGATTATAGCAGAGGTGATTCCGTTTTTGATCTTGGCTGTTGGTGTAGATGGGTTTTTCTTGATTGTACATGAATTCCATACAGTGAACCAATACTTTCCTGAAAATCCCGTGGAAGAAAATATTTCCACCACTGTGGGTAACATTGGTCCTTCATGTTTAATTGGGTGTATTCTTCAAGTGTCAATGTTTTTGCTTGCATCAAGGGTGGATATCTTGAAAAATTTCGCCTTTTTCAGTTCATTGGCAGTTATTTTGAACTTCATTTTCCAAATGACTTGTTTCTTGGCGTTGTTGGCAGTAGATCAAAAGCATTTATTGAAGGGTCTTCCCGATATCATTCCATTCTTGCACATTTCCAGTTTTGTGAACTTGCAAGATGCTGAACACATTGATGTGGTCAACGCTGAAGGTGCCGCCATTGATGCCGATGACGAAGAATTTGCTGAGTCTGGCCTTTCAAACATCATAGGAAGGAGCTATGCACCTTACATTCTTTCTAAAGCCAATGGGAAAAAGGTATTGGCGATCTTTGTTTTGTGGCTAGGAGTGTCCTTGTCTTTACTTCCACGTATTCTGCTTGGAATGGACCAAAGATTAGCTATTCCATCAGATTCTCACTTGGTTGATTATTTCAACGCCGTTTACGAGTATTTAAATGTTGGACCCCCTATTTTCTTTGTCATGAAGACCCTTGATGTCACCAAGAGAGAAGGCCAACAAGAGATATGTGGAAGGTTTGCCGCATGTTCAAGGTATTCAGTGAGTAATATATTGACACAAGAGTATAACAGAGGGAAAAAATCAGACATTGGAGAACCTCCTACGAGCTGGATAGACGATTTCTTTACTTGGCTAAATCCAGATTTGGATGAATGTTGTAGAGTCAAGAAGAATTCGCCATTTGAATTCTGCCCCCCAAATGCATCTTCAAGGATGTGTCAGACATGCTACACAGATCATGACCCCCCCTATGATCTGTCTATGGAAGGGTTTCCTGAGGGAGACGAGTTTATGCGCTATTTCAATCATTGGATTGAGCAACCAAGTGACCAATGCTCTTTAGGTGGGAAGGCGCCCTATTCAACGAGTATTTCGCACACAAGCAAAAACATCACTGCGTCATATTTCCGGACCTCGCATGTTCCCTTAAGGTCCCAGGATGACTTTATAAATGCTTACAAAAACTCCCGCCGCATAGTGTCAGAAATCAAACATTTTAACCCTGATCTTGATGTTTACGCATTTCTGCCGTTTTACATTTACTTTGTGCAATACCACAATATCATCAGCTTAACCTTTACCTTACTTACGGTGGGTCTTTTGATTTTGTGGGTCATTAGTACCATAAGTTTAGGCACATTTAGGACAGCCACTGTACTTGTGATAACAATAGCGTCGATCTTGATAAACATAGGAGGGCTACTTTCTACTTGGTCAATCACATTGAATGCTGTCACATTGGTCAATCTCATTATATGCATCGGATTATCGGTGGAGTTCACCGTGCACATTGTCAGGGCCTACACAGTGTCACCACCAACACTTCTGTTCCCCTTTGAAATTTTTTTGGGACAGATAACCGATACAAGGTCAATCAAGGCATACAATGCTCTAGTCACTATCGGAAGCACTGTTATCCGTGGTATTACGTTAACAAAGATCATCGGAGTGTCGGTATTGGCATTTTCATCATCAAAGATCTTTGTAGTGTTTTATTTCCGCATGTGGGCTACATTGATTGTTGTTGGGGCCTTGCATGCATTCTGTCTCTTGCCTGTTTTGCTAAGCATCTTTGGAGATACAGGAAACCATCGGACGGAAAAAGTGCAAGATGAGCTTGACTCGCCAGTTTTAAACGCAAACGCAAGCTAAAACCGAGAGTAAAGATAGAACCGAGGAAATTTTGCCATTTCAAGTTTCGACATGGAAATACCTCGGTGACATTTTCTTTCCGAAGGACCCTGAGCAATTTCAGTTGCAAGCTAACCCAAGCAATGATAATTGTTTGCAGCTGGCTAGGTCCCTGTGTTTAGCTAGGTCCCTGTGCTTAGCTGCCTGTATCGTGTCTTGGCTTCGCATCTCCGGGAGTGACGTTTTAAGTTTTGCTGCGCGATTGCGAGAACCAGCCGTCTTTGGGTAAAACGTGACTTGGACTCTAGCAGGCCTGGGGGCATTTCACCGTCAATAAATAGACAAAAAATACATGCTATAACTGTATCAATTGGAATTGAAGGCAATAAATAAACAATTAGTAGGGACCATTTTTAAACTATTGGATACAGATGTCTGCAACATATGTCTTTAAATGGTAAGTTACATTATATGATTAAGAGAGACGATAACGGGGGTAAACAGTGTTTACGTCCACTTCAGCATGTGAGAGGGTCATTTTTAAAAAAACATTTAAACTAACTTCATTGTTTAGGCCCAAAGGTTCTAAGGATGTCATTCTTACCGGGACTTTTGATAAATGGAGCAAGTCTTTATACTTGGTTAAACAAACCGATGGGTCGTTTGAATTGACAGTTCCTTTACCTAAGGATATTGATAGACTCTATTTTAAATACATCGTCGATGGACAATGGAAGGTTTCTCCCGATGAAAAGACCTCTACCGATCATCAAGGTAATGTAAACAACTACGTTTCAGCTAGTGATTTAGTACCGTTAACTGCTAGAATACCTGAAAGTGGTGGGTTGCTCGTTGGCCAAGGTGCTAGCGGCAAGGGTACTAGAGATATTCCTGACTCACGTAAAGACACAAAACACCCTTCATTCAGTGGTGCTCCTGGTTGCTATGTCCCAGGAAACCCTAAATCCGTTCCTATTTTCAACGAGGTGGGCACAGATAAGCTATCAAGTGCTGGTGTTGGTGCCGGTGCTCTCGGTGCCGGTGCTCTCGGTGCCGGTGCTCTCGGTGCCGGTGCTCTCGGTGCTGGTGCTCTCGGTGCTGGTGCTCTCGGTGCTGGTGCTCTCGCTTCTGGTGCTTCTTCAGATAAAAAGTCATCAGGAGGTGGTGTTGATGCTGCTGCTCTTCCAACTTCAGGCCAAAACCATGTTTCTTTAGACGGTTCTCCAGGTTGCTACGTCCCCAAGAACCCTGAATCCATTGAAGCCTTCCACCACATAAGCAACGTGGACTCAAAGTCATTGAACCAACCTACTGCCAATGCTGGATCTGCCTCCAAGTCAGGCGACTTGAATACCACCGTTCTCCCAAGATCTGACCTTGAACAACCCACCTATGGCGGTGCTCCTGGCCTTTTTGTTCCTCAGAATGCTGACTCAATTGATGCTTTCAAGCAAGTGAGAAACGTCGACGCCAAGTCATTGAATGAACCAGAAGCCTCCTCGAACGATAATGCTCTTGGTGCCGGTGCTCTTGGTGCTGGTGCTTTGGGTGCTGGTGCTCTTGGTGCTGGTGCTCTCGCTTCCGGTGCTTTTTCAGATAAAAAGCCATCAGGAGGTAATGTTGATGCTGCTGTTCTTCCTCAATCTGATCTTCAACAAAAGAGTCTTACTGGAGAGCCAGGTATCCACGTTCCCAAGGACCCACAGTCAGTTGCTGCTTTCAATCAAGTGCGTGATGTAGACCCGAAGTCATTGAACCAATCAGAAATCTCCCCCGAGGATAAAAAGAAATTGAAAAAGAAAGTAAAGAGATTGCAGTACAAGGCAAAGAAGAAGAAATCTTCTGCTGCTAGTACTTCTGCTGCTAGTACTTCTGCCACAGGCGCTGGTGTCGGCGCACTTGTCGGATCTGGTGTCGGCGCTGCTTCTGGTGTTGGTTCGAACCAAAGTGCTACTGAACCAAGTGAATTGGACACTGATGGAGCCTCTCCTGAACCCGAACACCTTAATGAAGTTGCTGCTTCTGATGCTCCATACACCGAAAAGACTCTCGATGAGGTTGAAAAAGATGAAAAGAAGCCTTTCACTTCTGAGGATCAAGATAAGGTAACAGCTAGTGATGCTCCATACACCGAAAAGACCCTTGACGAGGTCGAGAATGATGAAAGAAGGCCACTTTCTCCAGAATCCAAGATCCTTGGTGCCTTGGCCGTTGGTGGTTTAGGTGCTGCAGGTCTCATTGAAGGTGCTGGTGAAGAAATTGGTTTCATTCATCCATCAGAAGAGACTCCTGAAGTTGAAGAAAAGTCTGTTACAGTCCCTCAAGATGACAAGGACTTCTTTGCTTTCAACGACTCCAAGGTTCCTGGTGCCTTCTACTCAGAGGCTCAAGACATCGACGACATCCCAGATGGAACTAGTCACGATGATGTTGGTGCCGCTGGGGAATCAGGCTTGGACGCTTCCGGACGTAAAGATTTCTTAGCTTCTAGTGGTGACTCGCAACAATACCCCATCATCAATGAAGACATTGGACACACGGGTGATCATGGGGCTAACGAATTTCATCATGATAGAAACATTGAACAAACTCCTTCTCAGGATCAAGTTTTCATCATTCCAACCAGAACAACCGAGAGTGAGTATACCACAGACGGTGTTGCTGATGATTATACTGAAAAGGGTAGTGATTCAGGTGCTGGTGCTGGTGCTGGTGCTCTTGGTGCTGGTGCTTTGGGTGATGATAAGGACACTGTCGATGTTGGCGCTGGAAAGTCCCCTTCTTTAGATGACTTGAATGGTGGCGTTGACAAGGATGCAACTCTTCTCGAGTCAGACCCATCGAAAGAAGACATAAAGGATAAGGACGCAGCCACCGGTGTAGACGACGAGCCCTTAAAGGACGAGTCCAAGGACGAACCAGAGGACAAAGATGAAAAAGATCACAAGTCAAACAAGTGGGGAGCAGCAGCTGGATTGGGTGCATTAGGAGCAGGTATCGGTGCCGCTGCTGGTGCTACTGCTGGTGCAACTGCTGGTGCTTTTGGATCGAAGACTACTCCAAATGCTAGTGATGCCGCAGGTGCTCCCTCTGATGATTTAGGAACTGCCTCTAATGCCAAGGATGTGGTTCCAGAGGCAAAAAACAGCTTAGCCGGAAACAATGTGGTTGGTGGGCCCTCTGCTTCCACCGACAAGGCTGATAATCTCGATGAGCCACCAAAATGGAGCTATGTTGCACCTGACGTCACCCATTTGAGAAAGACTCTTGATCCTAAGGCATCTGCAGAAGCTGCAGGTACTCTTGATCCTAGCGCGGAAGAGGCTGCAGATGGTACTGACAAGCCAGTTGAAGGTAAGGAGGTTACACTGAGTCCTTTTGCTCCATCTTCTGAAGCTCGTGAAGGGTCTTCTAAGGCCTTGGATGGTGCTGGTAACAATAATCTTGACAATACCGCAGCTGCAGGTATTATTGGAGCATCAGGTGGTGCCCTTGCTGCACCTCTTGTAGCAAAGCCAGAGGCAACTCCAGAGAGAGAAGTTGATGCTGAACCAGTTTCTAAGTCGGAGTCCGCTCTTAAGAAAGCTGAGACTTTGGGTGATGATTCTGAAGATGAAGAAATCGTCATCGCACAAGGTGTACACAGCAGGAAAGAGATTGAGAATGTGATCCATGCTCGTGAAGGTGAAGATGTATCTGTCGAAGAAATCAAGCCAAGTAAGTCTGAGTTAGAACAATTGAAAAAGGAAGCCGTTTTGGAGGACAAGGTCCCGGTCTCTCCAGATGGGAAATTCCCAAAGATACAACCAGCACATGCACAAAAATCCAAATCCAAGGCGCCACCAAAGAAGACAGCTAAGGATCAACGTGGAGAAAAGGAGACCGAGAAGAAGCGTGGTTTCTCCAGGATTATCAAGAAGATTTTCAGTTAATTTCGACCCGTTGCGCATTTGGCTTTCTGATATTGTATTAATTTAATACCCTTACAGACGTTTATTCTTTTCATCAAAAAAACACTTAATACTTTTTTTTTTCACCTAAAAGCTTAATATTTTATAGTTGTATCTGCCAAATGTATCTTTAATGTTTATCTAGACTGGAGTTTGTAAGATTCTACAATAGAATTGGAATTCTGTAACGTTAACTTTTCGTGCTATTCATGCAATACTATATTACAAATAAATGTGTTTGAAATAAATCATGGAAAATAGTTCATGTCCATTTGCTTAACGGGCTTCGAACTGAACCATCCTTCTAGTTCTAGCCTTATATATGACTCTGTGCCCACATTCCTTACATCTGATAGCATCACTTTTACCTAATGAAAATGAAGCGGCACATTGTGCGCAGTTGTACTTGACACCAAGTGACTTGTTGGTAACTTGCCCATGAGCAGCATGGGAGATTGACGCTGGAGCGGCGAATCCTTCTCTTTGAGGCGAAGACATGATATGAATCAGATATTTGCTGCGATGATGCCTCCTGATAAGAAACAATATTCTTAAAATTTTTTTTTTTTTTCAGGTTGTTGATGGCGATATATTTTTAAAAAAAAAGGCTACACAAAATTGCAGATTTTATTTCTCTATTAACGAACGGAATAAAAACCAATCAAAGTTGAAGCCTGCGTTATTTTAACATACAAATGATATAGCAAATGAAGCCTTTAAGAGATGCTATCACTCGGGTAGCAAAATCTGTTCGACAATTGGACAATTTTCGGTCAGATATGAAAGTAAAGAAGCTGGCCAAGAGAGGTACAATAGGAACTACAAAGTACATAAACCAGGGAGATAAAAACTTGACGAAAGAGGGATTAAAAGAAAAGATTCCCTATATCACAAACTTTCAGCGCAAAAGGTACCAGGATTTTTTGGAGCCATTAGAAATCCCAAATTTGAAGGTGATGCATCATGATAAACCTCAGTCTCGAGAAACCACTGCACGCAATAATTGGCAAATTAAAAAAGGGTATCAATCGAGAAGCAGTGCAATGAGCGCTTTACTTCTGGACAGAGCTGTTTTTGATAAGATGGTGGAGTTCTTAGTTAAAATTACCCCCGATTATTTGAAATTGGAGAAGTCTAATAATGATAATATTTTAATTAATATTTTATCGGAACAGGAGAAAAAAGAACAGGAAAATAAGTTTGAAGTGGATAGATGCCATTATCAGGAGATTCCTCCGATGCCTACCCCATTAACAAAGGAATCATTCCAAAAGTACATATACTTTCTCACCCATCTGAAAATTTATTATAGGAATTCTTCATCATTGGAAAATGGGCTTGTTGTCGATATTCTTCTATATACCCATAAACTTACTAATGAGAAATTTAAGCCATATAGGTCAGTGCATACTTACAACTATTTGATTAAGTTTTTTGGGTTTGATAAAAATCAAAGTTCTTTTGCGCGAGAAATGATTTTGGTTATGAACAAGGATGGTCATAAGCCTAACATGGAGACCATTAACAACTTATTGAGGTTATGCAAGATTCATTCCAATATCAGATCTACGACAAATACTTACCAAATAATTCTCAAGTATTTAAAACTAAGCAAAACCCTTGATTTGGAGATCAATTTGACGACTTACAATAGAATTTATGATTCAATTAGCAACATTTTTTTTAAGGAACTATTTTTAAACAAAATTGCATCTATATCACTCCCAATTCTGAGAAACCTCATTCTCAGGATAATTGATGACTATATGAAAACAACTAAAAACACTAAGCAGGTTACAGCATTTATAGAAGACGAACTCAAAATCAATTGGAAGAACAATTCCAAAATATTCAATAAAGTCGCATATCATCGGACATTAAACAACGGGTCTTTTGAAAAATTAAATGATGCAGTCGATATTGTTCTGTCGGACGCTACAGATGAATTTACTGCGAAATATGTCATGGAGGCAATTACTGAAAGTGAGACTTTTCCAAATAAAAACGTTGCGCTCTTATGCATTTACGCGAAAGTCGCTAACCGTTATTCTTTCAAGAATACCCCCATAATCTTCAAGTATCTTACGTTGGGGATTCTTAACTCATCATTTGATACCAACATCAAAGTTCATTTAATTCGTGGTATATTATGGGAAGCTACTGAAAAATTGGACTTACCTAATGAAGTAATGTGCTTCGGGGATACCATTAGCCAACCCGAAAATTATCGAATTTTCAAAAGAATTGTAGGTTTAGAAATTTCGGACTTGGAAACCATTACAGGGAGTAGTTTCACCTCTATTGTCAACGGCAGCAAGTGTTCAGAAACAAAAGACATACCTTTCTTTTTAACTCACTATGAAGTAGTGCATTGGAGAGAGGTTTTATTGTTATTGTCTAACCTAAAATCAGTAGATTGTGCAAAATTTATGCATATTATTAACCGGTTCGTGACAAATGGCATGATTACTGAAACTCAAGATTTGACTTCACAATTATCATCAACATTGCAACTAAATACTAATCAAGCACCCAATTTGCACCAGAATAAGCCCCATGAACTGCATGTCATACCTTCGAAAGAATATCGACATTTGGAAAACGGGGGGCAACGAGAGACGCAAAAAGATCGACAAGAGCTACCAGACCAACTTACGGTGAACGATGGATATCCTAGAACAAACACTGATCTGGTCAAGGGGATGGATACCTTAATAAAGCGAGATGATGCAGACCATCATGATAAAATGTCTCACATCAGACGCATGCGAGCAAGAATTGCTCATTCTCGAGCTAGAGATAGACTTTTGCGTCTTGAATACGGTAATGATCGGTATACTGAACTGCAACTTCTATCGCGAGGGATTTTAAGTGATGTACATAGCTAGCGTTGGGTCAATATTTTTTAGATACAATCCAAGACTGGCAAATAATAACCCATCCTAATATGGAAGTCTCAGTTCTGTTTTCGGTTAAGTTTGTATTGCGTCCTGGTGCGGAACAATAGAGAGATCAAAAATGGACTCAATGCTTTGATCTAGGAACTTATTTATAATGATTTTGTAAGTGAAACTGTAGGTCCCCGTGTCGATGGATCAAATAATATCGTGGCTATTAAGTTTTAGAGGAATTTTAAGTAACATCTCTATAAAGTAGTGCTCGATTTTGCCTTATGGTTTGCCAAGGAGAGAAGGTACATTGCTCCACCAATTCCAAAAGTGAAATCAGCATAGTATAGCCCTTGCCGCTAGAAGTAAGGGTCAAGATATCGGTAAATGGAAGGTCTGGAGTGTGGAGGTCTCGCAGCAATCAATTGGCGATTTGGGAAGGCAACTAGCAATCTTCAGAAGATCTCTTGCACGTGATTATATCCAAGAATGTCGATTGTTGAGCAGAACCCTGATTAGGTATATCCCTTTCAAGATCAGGTAGATATGGTGATCAAAGACTCACCTTTATTGTCAGCCATGTTACCATGATTTTGCTTACCAAGACATTTTTCGCGATTGCCTTTGATGCTCCCTATTTCGATCATACAAGATTAATCCAGTAATTTCCAAACCGCCCTCATGGTGCCCTCTTTTACTCCCCAACTACAAAACACCGGTAAGCCTTGAAATTTTTCTTTAAAAGACAACTATCCTTAACGTAACTGCCCCGTCATAAGGAGAATTGGGTTCTCCTCGCTCCAGCTTTTGAGCCCTTTTACAATTTCGTATAATCTTAACTTCTACTGGACCTTTGTTATTTCTTTTTGTTCCTTTTCCATGCACAGTAATAAGGTTAATTTCATCTGCATGCGTCTACCTGCACACAGAGGTCTAAAAATGGAAATACCAAAACCGAGTCCCAATGACACTTCCATGATGGCCCAAGGAGAAAAAGCAATGGATTAATGGAGTTTTTCACTGAAATAAAAGAGTAACAGGTCCGCTTGACATTTTAATTTAAGATTTTTATTGATTGAAAAATTATTTTTTTTTTGCCGTTAATAAGATATTCTCGAGGCAAGCATAGTCACCAGTGGGAGAAAATAAAGCTAATCTGAAAGTCATTTGTTTGATTTTTTTTGGTTTCAAGGCTGATTGATATCTTTCGGATAAAGTAACCGTAATCCTTGGGAAATAATTTGATCCAAGATAGATAAAGAGGCATTCGAAGAGGTTTACAAAGTTTTTTTACGTCAAGGGTTTCGAACGAAAAATCTAATCAAAGTGAGAGATAGCTGTTGACCTTGTTTTAAATTAGCATCTTATTGAAATTCCAAAAATACTCGAAGTTACCGAAAATCAGTGAGGTCAAGGATACTAGACATACTAATACCGATGTTACAAGGTTTCAAGGGATCAAATAGATCATTCTTAGGATCCTTAATTGTATTGGCCCAGTTATGCAGGTTTGGCCTAGCCATTTCTCTAGAAAGATGTTCGACTACCAATTTGGGAACCGATCGGACATCTTCTCAATATATGAGTAATGGTCTTTGCCACGACCATTGTATGAAAGATGGCTACAGTGTAGGCATTGTTCAAAGTTATTCATGTTGGTGTACTAATGATGTCCCTGGAGATGAGGTATCGATGTCAAAGTGTTCTGATACTTGTCCCGGTATTAATAAAGAATGGTGTGCTGGAGATGGGTACTTTGGATATATTCTAGTATCCAGTCCTAGTGCTACAGTAGGTGGGGGTCTGTCAAGTACTCAAGAATCTACTACTACCCTGAAAAGCTCAAGTCTGTCGAGTCTGCCGAGTCTGTCATCATTTGAGTCACCAACATCGACATCTTTGACAGAGTCATCATCTAGTCCAACTTCAACTACTTTGACAAGCTCAATTGCACCAAGCACAAATATTGTGACACAAACAACCTTGGTAACTCATGAGGAAAGTGGGACATCAGCTTCGTCGGAGCTCAAGACGGAGGTCATCACGACCATGGCATCACCATCTGTGGTATATTCCATTAAGACAATAGAGCATTCGGACTCACAACGAGTATTGACTAAATATGTCACAGGTGAGAACGCTAGCAGTGATTCTGCCCTGGATTCTGTTTCGTCATCTTCGCTGCCATCGTCATCGTCTTCGTCTTCGTCTTCTTCCCCATCTTCTTCCTCATCTTCTTCTTCTTCATCATCTTCGTCGTCATCGTCGTCATCGTCGTCATCGTCGTCATCGTCATCGTCTGCCCTGTCGTCTTCGAGATCAAAATTAACTGCTTCAAAGACCTTGTCTACCAAAGGAGCACCGTTAAAGACATCTGGCACATTGGAACCCACGAAAGCTGTTTCATCGTCATCGGCAACTCCAACTGGCAAGAATTCCAATCAAGACGCAAATAAAAATTCTCATGATAGCTTCTTTGACTCAGCTGGGAAGGTTGCAGGCACTTTTACAGCAGTTGGAGTGGTAGTCATTGGATTGGGTATGGGTATACTTTATTGCTGCTGTGCAGGAAAGGGCAGTCATGATGATTACACTGACGAAGAGAATCAATATTCTTCTGATGAAAGATCAGTGACACAAGAAAAAGCAATGGCTAAAACTCAAAGTAATCTCAAACGTGAAGACTCGAGCAAATCAGTGTTTGGACTTTTCCAATCATCCACTGGTCTGGGAGTAGGAAGAAGTCAATCGAGGAAGAAATTGAATCCTAATAAGCATAATGGTTCGGATTCATCAACGGGATCTTTTGAAATGGATCCAATAATTTTCCCGATTTCTGAATTTGATTCTCGACTTGATCCAGATAATATGTTTTTGAACAATAATGAGAGTAGGAAGTCTCTTGGAGATGATGTGGACTATCTGAGGAAATTGAAAGTGACAAATCCTGAGTAGTCGAACTGATATTGTATAACTAGCATTCATTCTTTTACACAAGTTTTTTTTTTTACAATATTTGGGACGGTTAATATTTATTTCAATGGGTATTCTTTAATTTTGAATTACATTGGTTTGGTGATATGGCCATTATTATTATATATGGTCAATTATATATGAGAGTTCCCCCCAAGTCGCGATAGATGGGGCTGCCGTGATAATAACCTTATAATTTATACGGTAGGACTTTATAACTCTTTCGGGAATACAACGATAATTTTGCATTTATTAAAATATTTCACTTGTAGCCTTCAATTTGTATTCTGTATTGGATTCGTATGCTGTATATTAGGTTTGAAATGGGGTTGTCTTTCGTATGCATTAGGGCTTGGACTTCTAACTCTGTGGTTATGGCCATGAGCATGGCGATGATCGTGGTCGTGATCGTGGTCATGATTGTGGATATGGTCATTTCTTCCTCGCCTGTCATTTTCGTCTTCTGACCCACTCAGACCACTTGACGAATCAGAGTCACTATCATCAGAACTAGGCTCACCAAACTCCCTATGCGGATGGAATATACAACATACTTTGGATTTCTTTTTATTCATATGCTCATTATCGACCACGTCGTCACTCCAGCTAACTTTTGACTTTGATTTTTTCTTATTTCCCTTGCGTTCTGATCCATTCAGTCTTAAATGAAGGGTCCCTCTTCTTTCTCCCGTACGATTATCCAATTCTGTTTGAGTCCGTGACAGTGCTGGTGTGCCAGCTACACTCGATCTCTGTTCCATTATAGCACTCTATCACTAACCTTGCTATGTGTCTAAAGGACTTCACTTGTCTTCTGCTCGTTTATATTCGTCTACAAAGTTGGAAGCAGTGGATTTCTGTGCATCTGATATCAGTCTATGGTAGTTTTTGTATCCTTCACCTGCTACGTTGCTGACTTATGAATGAATTGATCCTGGTTTGTTTTTTGATCATCAAAAAAAGCCCTTTATCAACCTTAATATTATATGCACATCAAATAGGCTCTCTTTACTATTGTGCAGTACATGGTATATAGCTTGATGTGAGCAAGTAGACTTTCGCAGATATTTAAGGGTGGGGGTCCATGTGTGGGGGCTTAGAATGTGAGGTGTCAGGTGATGCACAGGGCGGAATTATATCCGAAGTTAGCCTCTCCCTCGCTAAACTCGAAAGCGTGATCTCATTTCCTTTCCTGAACATAAGAAAATATATTCTTGGCGCTAAGAAAACATGAAAACTAGGCCATTCCCATGGGGTTTAAGAAGAGCTTTACCGGAGGAGACCCTGAAGACGCAAACTGCTATTTTACCAAATTTTAATTCTTTCTGTTAAGGTAAGAGTTTTCTCGGAATACAACGTTTTGAAGGAGGTGTTGAACAGTTCAAACTCCCGTGAAGTTAGTTGTTACCAAAGGATATCCGACTTGAAAGCGTGAGAATCGCTTAGTTCTTGGCTCACTTATCTCAAAATTCAAAACCTTTGATCATCAAGTGGCATATAAGTATAGAGTCATTGCACCTATATTAAGTAACGAAAAATTATAGTTTATCATTAGGAAAGAAAATATCATCAGATAAGGTAATATATTTTTCAACATGTCGATGAACTATAATCTACATCCCATGACCTATTTCAATGTGAACGGGGCGGAGCAGTTCAATGGAGATATTGATCTTGAAGTGGATAAGCTCTCTACGGTTTCACCTACAAATACCCTTAGATCCGGTAGCTCACCCCAGATTTCATTTTCATCGCAATCTTCTCCCAATTCTCCTATGAATGATCTCAAGAATCTGAACAGACATCGTACTGATGTTAAAGTGGAGGACCTGTCACCAATGGGGGAACTGGTCTCGTCTGAAAGTGGTTCCTTGAATGGGTCTTACACTTATCAAGGATCTGAAAGGAGACCAACGGATAGTAATGATAATAGAAAGTCATCCGAGCCGGTGGTGAAACAAACAAGAAAACCGTATCATAAAGTAACAGAAGCCGATATGAAGGGTCCATTCATTTGTAAGTGGAAAGATTGTTCAGAAGTTTTTGATGCTCCTGAAGTATTATATGACCATCTTTGTGATCTCCATGTCGGCAGAAAATCTGCAAATAACTTGTCGTTATCTTGTCACTGGGAAAATTGTGGTACCAGCACTACAAAGAGAGATCATATCACTTCTCACTTGAGAGTACATGTTCCCTTGAAACCTTATCATTGTGATATATGTCCAAAAAGTTTCAAGAGACCTCAGGATTTAAAGAAACATTCTAAAGTTCATGCTGATGATCACCCAAAGAATTTGAAGAAGAACAAGAAACATTTCGCTGACATAGACCCTATTAGGCACGCCGCTCTTCCAGATCACCATTACGGCAATTTATTACCCACTCCTCATACGGATTTTGATATGAAAAAACGGAAACCAGAGTCCGATAGCTTTAACCGTAGCATGGTAGGAAGTATGTTACATGATTTCAATTTCCCTCTTCAGCATGGCTTTTATGATGATGCAGGTGCTCAAACAAATAAGAGAGCAAGATCAGACCCAACTTATAACCTTGACGTTTTCAATAGACTCAATAATTTAGCTGACAGTAAGTTTGCAGCTCCCAATTCCAACAAATTAAACCATTTTTCAATGAATGGTGGAATGCAGGTTAATTCAAACAGTGTCTATGAAGCCGAGCGTTTCTTCAACAATTTGAGCAACTCAATTGATGCCCAATACCCGAATGTTGCTACTAATCCCCATCAAGGCATGCACAACCAAGGTACTTACCAACGTCCAAACGGTCAACCTCCTCTTCAAGCATCCCAACCTTTCTATGGGCAACCATTATCTAGTCATGATTATCATAATACTCAAGTTGGATCTTTGTATCCAACATTAGCATCTCCAGCTGAGAAACAGAACACTGGTGCATACCCTAATGTCGATATTGTTAACAATCACAATATTGGCCATTACCCAAGTTACCCACAAGTCAATAAATCATCATACGGGGACTTTCCTCACTTCCCTATGTCTAATGAGTTTGGGGGTGTTTCTCTCAACCAGAAATCAGCTCAGAAGCTTGATAAAGATGAAAATAACGAAGAAGTAGACAATAATAAGGATAAGATTGCTTCTTTATTGAACAATATGTCGTTAGAAGATAGACCTTTCAATATTGAAGATGTTAAGAAACATAAAGAGATGGTGAAACAAGTTTGTGAGTACTTGAGAACATTGAAATTGATGTTGGAAGAAGAAGAAGTTGGCAAGTGTACAGTAAGTGGAAATAAATTATATCCTTCTATTACTGCTTTCTAATTTATTGAGCAACGAGTTTATGAAAAAAATTATGTAACATGAAACAAAGGTTTTCATGAGGTTAAATGGGGCTTTGGGATATTGATTTATTTCTTTAAAAAATTTAAAAGACTCCATATTTTGTTAATGTGTGAATAGGCTGTTTTTAAATACATTTATCAATCAAAGGTTCTCGCTAGGACTCCAGATCCTAGAACTTGTAAGTCTCTATATAACACAATATTTTGACCTGGTGCCATTGCCCTAGCCTTTGACTCCAAGTGTATTTCTAATTTGGATCCATCATCACTTCCAATACTATTTACAGTGCAAGGCTCCTGAAGTGACCTAAATTGGAGGGTCCACCCTTCCGTTTTTAATTCTTTTTCCCAATCATCAACGAGCCAATGCCAATCCACAACTTCTAATCCTCTATTGAAAAGACTGTCATTATTGTTACCCTTGACTATTACAAGTTCATTGGTGTCATTTCTCTTTTCACTAGCAAACCACGTCCCTTGATATTCTTTACTGCCCTGAGGCATACTCACACCAGCTCTTTGACCAATTGTAGCATGCCAAAGCCCTTGATGTTTTCCCCAAACTTTCCCATCTTCCGTTATAATATTACCTTCATTAGGCTCTATATAGTTGTTAAGAAAGTTTCTGAAATTTTTATCTTCTTGAGAAACAAAGCATAGACCTTGAGAATCTGGCTTTTTTGCCGTATATAAGTTTTTCGATTCAGCTATGCGTCTCACTTCAGGCTTCGTTAAATATGCAATTGGCATAAGTACTCTATGGAGCACTTCAGGTGGTATGCTGGATAAGTAAAATGACTGATCTTTTGGAAGATATGATGCACGTAGAAGATGGTATTTGTCTGATGGGATATGTTTCATTACTCGGGCATAGTGGCCCGTCACAAGCCACCATTTCTTAGATTTGTCAAATTTTTGAGATAAGTGTTCGATCATCTTTCCAAATTTGATATACCTATTACAACCTACGTCTGGATTGGGGGTTAGTCCCCGTTGGTACATCAGAATCATGGGATGGAATATGTCATTCCAATATTCCTTCTCAAAGTTCACTCTCTCACATGGTATCTTCAACTGTTCGGATACTCGCTGAACATCATTCCATTCTTCTTCCGTACATCTTGCTGTCTGTGTCCAATTAGCCATGTAAATTCCTCTAACATTATTATATCTCTGGGCATACAAACTCGCTGCAACTGAAGAATCTACTCCCGAGCTCATTGCAACTATTATCTCATCATCTTTTTCTGGTGTCGAAAGTGCATAGTCCTTCAACACCTTCGCCGTAGATGTCTCTGTCTTGGTCTCAAGAAAACTAGAAGACAGATTCCATCTACAATGGGCTATATTAGAGGAAAATACCCATCGTACTATCCCTCGATTGAATAAAGATACCATAAGGTAATATGTCTGGAGATTTAATGGGATCTAGCAGAGGAAGTTTTTTGTCATCGCGCACTTTCGGTTGCAAGAGATGAGATGCTACCATGCCTTGGGTCTACGACAATGGCTGCTAGAATAACCATGTTAGGCTTGCTAAGGAGTCTTGAAGCTTCGCAGAGATGGCGTTATTCTGGGAACAGTGTTTGCATGCTTCTCCGCAAGGAAATAAAACAAATAGATGCTGAGATCCGTAGAACTCTTGCTATGGATCACCTTCCTCTCCCATTAATCGGCAATATCTAAGCCAGCAGGCAAACAAAACCATGGAAGTACTTTTCTTCGAAGCCAGTTTCTAAAATGCTTGTTTTTTGTGGTTGCAAAAACAGCCGTGGTCCTCTCTTTCTCGAACATTAATCGCACAAAATTTAATGAAATTTTTTATCACCTAACAGATCTTCTTGTATAGGTGAAAGTACGTCTTGATAATGGGAAAGAAGGATAAGAAGTCAAAGGAGGCTAAAAAGGCCAGATCCAATGAAAAGCAAAAGAAAAATGAGGCCAAAGCCAACAGTAAAGACAAAAAATTGGCTAAAAAGTTTGGCGATGATGATGATGATCAAGATGTCGACCAGATATTGGAGCAATATGCCAAGGAACAAGAACAATTTGAAGCTATAAACGTTGAGATCGTAAATAAGCCACCTAAACGTTTGAATCCCACCTTAGTGGCAAACTCAGTGCAGGGGACAAGAGAATTGATTTTATTCGGAGGTGAAGTCAATGATGGTTCAAAGTCTAAATTTTTCAATGATTTATATGTCTATTCAGTGGAAAATGATATCTGGAGAAATTATCAATCGCAAAATGCTCCTTTGCCTAGATCCTCTCATGCGATGGTGGTGCACCCCTCTGGTATTGCCGTAATGTTTGGTGGTGAATTTTCTTCTCCAAAGCAGTCAACATTTTACCACTATGGTGATACTTGGGTTCTTGATTTGGACACCAAGGAATGGGGTAAGATTGAGAAAAAGAAAGGTCCCAGTGCAAGATCTGGTCATAGGATGGCAGTTTGGAAAAACTTTGTTATGTTATTTGGTGGTTTCCGTGATTTAGGTACTTCTTCGACTTATATGAATGACTTGTGGCTCTTTGATATTACGACCCACCTGTGGAGTCAGGTAGAATTCCCTCCAACTCACCCCATACCGGACGCAAGATCGGGACATTCATTCCTTCCCTTTAACGAAGGTGCTATCATCTATGGAGGATATTGTAAAGTAAAGGCCAAAAAAGGATTACAAAAGGGTAAAGTGTTGTCTGATATTTGGACTTTGAAGATGAAATCAGACCCTCAGGCCATCAGATTCGAGAGAAGACGTAAACAGGGGCAAAATCCATCTCCAAGAGTTGGATGTTCGTTACTTTTCCATAAAAATAGAGGAATCATGTTTGGGGGTGTCTTTGACTTTGAAGAAAGTGAAGAACAGTTGGATTCAGAATTCTACAATAATCTTTATTCTTATCAAATAGAGACAAATAGGTGGTACAACTTGACTTTGAGATCAAGGAAGAAGCAGCAGCAACAGACTGCTGTCAAAGAAAAGAACAGAGATGAAGATTTGGAAGATATCCTCAATTCTATTTTGAAAAAAGCCAAGTTGAATGATGATGACGAAGATGATGAAGATGTTTCGCAAATTAAAAAGCTTAAGGAGCAAGAAGAACTTCAAGAAAGAGAACAGGAAAAAACTAAAGAGTATCCTATAATGAACCAATTGCCTCACCCTAGATTTAATTCTAGTCTTGCAGTATTAGACGACAACTTGTATATCTATGGTGGTATTTTCGAAAGAGGCGAGCAAGAGTTCTGCTTGGACTCATTATATAGTATTGATCTTGGTAAACTAGATGGTGTTAAAGTCATGTGGGAAGAATTAAGTGAACTTGATAAAGAAGAAGAGTTCTCTGATGACGAGTCGGATAACGATAACGAATCAGATGATGATTCTCAAAAGGATAATGAGGAGTCAGGAGCTTTGGAAGCCGAAGATTATGAGGAAAGTGAAGAAGAAGAAGAAGAGCAAGAAGATGAGTTCCCTGATCCAAGACCTTGGTTGCCCCATCCCAAGCCATTTGAGTCTTTGAAATCATTTTATTTACGTACGGGTGCCCAGTTTTTGGAATGGCTGATTTCTAGTAATAGGGATGCTAGAGGGAAATACTTGAAGAAAGCTGCTTTTGATCTTTGTGAGGATAGATTCTGGGAAAGAAGAGAACAAGTGGCATTGGCAGAAGAACACCTAGAAGAATTAGGAGGTGTAGGAGAAGTCGTGGAGAAAGACACATCTAAAACTACAAAGAGGAGATGAAGCAAGTTCAACTTATTTGACAGTAGTCGCATATTTATTAAACTTTTATAGATTAAGATAACGAATATAATCTTATGCAAAATGTATTCCTACTTGATGAAAAGCGTATAACAACTTCAAAAAATCGACTTGATCCATTTTTGAAGCCCTTTTATCAGAATATCCCGTAGTAGTCAATACTTGTTCAATTTTTTGTTTGATAAGTTCAGTCAAGTTCTTTTCATCAACTGCCATGGCGTCATTATCTTCGTTGGCACTTTGAGTAGCCAATAGTGTTTTATAGTTTTTCTCTAAGATTTCAACGACATTGTTAGATTTGAAGCCTGCTGATAACGTCTTGTTCTTTCTGACGAATAGTATCCTCAATAAACCATCCCACTCATGAAAGTCAATATCTGGTCTTGGAGTCTTTACTTCTATTCTAACGACTGATGATTCAACCTGTGGTGGAGGCCTGAAATTACCCTTACCAACTTTCATTATATGGGTAACATTTGCCCACATCTGAACATTGGCTGATAATCTACAATATAAGCCGTCACCAGGTCTTGCCAACAATCTTAATGCAAATTCTCTCTGAAACATAAGGATAGAAACTCTAGGTGGTCTAGGTTGATTCAACAATTTGAACACTAAAGGTGATGAAATTTGATAAGGTGTATTGGATATGCAAACGTCGAAATAAGGAAGATCTGTCTTTATGAAATCTCCCAAAAGAACTTCAAGCTTTTTCTCTTGTGGTGTACCATGAACTCTCTTAGTGAGCTCTGCGGCCATTCTTGGATCCATTTCCACAGCATATACCTTTCTTGCGGTTTCCAATATACGTACAGTTAAATTACCCGTACCAGGACCAACTTCTAACACTGTATCACTTGGTTTTATCTGAGCCTTATCAACGATACCTTGGGCAACCAAAGGGTTTTTAAGAATATGCTGACCTAAGCCGGTGTTGAATTTGAAAACGGTGTTCATATGTTGTTCTGCCGAAACCATTGGACCTTTGGTAGATTCTGTAGAGAATCTCTTCTTTTGAGCTTTTCCCATTGGTCTTTGTGCTGAAGTTAAGTATATTCAACAAAGGTTACCTCTATCTCATCACCTCAGACAGTTAAAAGCCATGAAAAAAAAAAAAAATGAAGGGATCACGCAGGACAGCCGCACAAGACAAAAATAGACACAAAAGATCAAAGTATCAACAAAGAAAACAACTCATTACAATTCTAAAACTAGCTAGTTGCTATATACAAAGAGGAGCCTAGTTACTCATTCTGAGGTAAAACATAAGTTTGGGATTCCCTAGACAGAAATAAAACCCATTATAGTCGATAAATTGGCGTATTTGGAGGCCGTGAACTCGAACGCATGGTGCATCCAACATTAAGTGATAAGTCAAAAGATGTACAATGTCAAACGAAACCATTGAATTATCATTAACAGATATTCTACGAAGTGCGATACTATATTCATTTCTGGAAGAAGTATCCCAAATTAAAAACGAGAAGTTTCTGCACCATGACGTACTTAAGGTCAATAAAGTGCTTGATGGGATCAAAGAATATTTGACTGATTTGATTGCTGTATTTGATGATTTGTCAAATTCAGAGAAAGGAAAGGATATAGAATGCTACATTCATGCGAGAGACGTTGTATCTGAAATAGAGAGTAACTTGAATAGTGCGGACGGTATAGTTTCACAGATTTTATTCAAATTGGATCTTGATGATGATAAGACTCATCTTAACTCATTTTTATCCCAATGTGACAAAATAAGCGATTCCCTCTTGCGGGCTAGGTCAATGTTGGTTTTACTCAAGAAGAGGGTAAGTGCTTCTCTTGGTTTCAAAGAGCTTAAAGAGTACACCATAGCACTGTTGGAACATGAGGTAGATGATTGTTCAAACGCACTCTTTGAGCTTACGGAAAAGAGGTTTTCCAGTCCAACTAAACAACTTGCAAATCTTAATCTCGAAGACATTACCTCGAGAATGAAAGTGAATGATGTTTCAATGGATAGAAATTTCCGAATGGAAAGAATTAGACTACCAACTTTTAATGACTTTGATGAATCCATTTATAATGACTACACAGACCTTAAAGCTAGATCAGCACCATTGGAGATCTCTATTGATTATCTTCCTATTCGAATCGAACACTTCAAGTCGCTGTTCGGGGCACTTTTCCCTCAGGCTTCGCTGATAATCGACAAGAGCTATGCCCAATTAATATGTAAGTGGAAATTCTTGCTCAAAGAACAAAAGAAAATTAAAGAAACCACTCTTGATGCCAAATGGTTGACCATTTTCAGCTATTTGGTGGAGGAAATTCTCAGGAGATGTCATCACTTGATTCTCGAGGTAAAGAAGGAGCAAAAGGTGACGGACGATATCGCATCGCTATACAAACTTTGTTCAAATACCATCACCCTTATTTCCAAGGCATTCCATGAGAGGCTATTCCATAATGATGAGCTTTTTAGGCAATTTAATGACGCCCTTATACCTAAGTGGAACGAGTTAACTTGCCTTTTATCGACCTTATCTCTGGACCCTGGCTCGCCAGTACATACTACCTCTCAAGATGGCTACAGGCAATTTAAAGTTAAGAAACTGTCGAAGGAGTTGCCTTTGAGAGAAACAACTACTAATAGAGGAAGTGGAATTGATTTCCATCTCGGTGTTAAAACAACAGAGGTCCCATTCAGTATCTCCAAAAGTGACCGTATCAAAGATTTCGTAGGAAGTGGAACTACTTTTAAAGGAAAGTCTTTGAAAAAAGATTTTGAAAATCTCACTTATCATGATCTTAAATATCTGCCTCGTGACAACGATGAACTTACACTCATTGACAAGACTCCCAATCTCGCGATAGGTTTCAATAAACCAGACTTGACTAGGCATGCGTTAGATGAAATCGAGAGTAGCCCACAGGAAAAGTTCACAATCAAGGAGCAATCAAAGATCGATTTCGAAGAGCAGTCTATGTCGAAACGTTATGATCTTGGACCTCCGTCCTTAAGCAAAGGTGTATTAGAAGCTAACCCTACCCCGTTACCGAACGATGTGACTCTCGATAAGCTGTTTGATAGTAAGCATTTACTTGACACATTGATGATAGATTATCTTAACATCTCCTCAAACATTCCTATCATTGTTGCGGACTATTTCGGCAGGGGCCTTCCGGTTTTGAAAAAGAAGTTTCCAGGTTCTACTAAGATACCTTCAATCAGCCTGAATCATAAAGCTTTCCACTCTCCACAGAAAAGTGACTCGAGACCGCAAACTCCAGTGCCGTTAACACAATACGGTAGGCCACCTTCATCACTTAGATCGCCCATAAGACTAACATTTAAAGAGACAGATATCTTTCGTCGCCCTTTATCCCGACAATCTTCCATAAGCTTAACACCTATGTCATCAAGACCAGGATCATCTTTGGGAATGACACCAGACTTAACTTTCAAACCTACGCATACAAGATCACGGACTCCTTCCATCCAATCGCGATCCCCTAACAGACCACCATCTTCAATTGGCTCACGATTTGATGAGGAGCATCTTTTACAACCAATCAAAAATCAAAGGCCACTATGGAAATAATGATTGCATTTTTCAACTATGTACAAGATGTCATCATCACGAATTTATTTATCTGCATTATTACTTGGTATAACGCTTGATGCCCAAATGCCTTTTATATCATAAATCATTTATTTTTATCATTCGATTTATCTGATCCCATGGTTTTACTTGTGAAACCATCCAAGAAAAAGTCTTTGCCAAACAATTTGTACATTATACTTTCCTTTTCTGTTTTCCATTTTTCAACTTCATCAAACTTACGTACCTCCTTCGATCCAACTATTTCTCCTTCTTGAACTTTCTTTGTAGACTTGCCTTCTAACCTTCTATACATTTCAAATGAAGGTAAAAATAATAATGGGATAGACAATAACACCAAATATATTCCTCGATACCTAGTTCTCACTTCCTTTGGAGCCTTCTTCCAATTGGGTCTACCTGTCTCCGCAAACTCTTGTATAAACTCGGATTCTTTGGGCTTGGATTTACCTCTGGGCTGTTGCCAGACGACAGACGGCTGACCTTCCTTTTGGAAAGGAGATCTATCAAATTTACTAGGTCTTTCGGGCATTTCACTCTAGCAATAATAGACCCTGAGAAGAGAATAACGAAATGAAAAATGAACCGCATCCGCTATATACACTTTTTCCTATTTCAATTAAATTGTTTACACTTCTCGGTCTCAGATCAAAGGTTAATACGTGGTCGCTAATTTCAAGTTTAAAAAGTCAAAGATACTGTGATTAGAGAGGAGATGGCGAACGAATTACTGACTAAATATTTGGCTAAGCACCCAAAACAAAAGGGTTCTGTAGTCTATGGTACTGCTGGGTTCAGAACTAAGGCTTCTGATTTGGATTATGTCAATTTTACTGCAGGTATCTTGGCGGCTCTCAGATCCAAGCAGTTACAAGGCAAGACAATCGGTATTATGGTTACTGCTTCTCACAACCCGCCAGAAGATAATGGTGTGAAATTAGTGGACCCTTACGGAAGTATGTTGGAAGCTAGCTTCGAAGAGCATGCCACTGCGTTAGCAAATGCTTCTCATGAAGACTTGCCCAATGTGATAGACTCAATTGTGCTGAAATATAGCATCGATATCAATCAAAAAGCCTCAATTGTTTTAGGGAAAGACACGAGAGCTTCAAGTCCTGCATTGGCCCAATCAGCCATTGATGGAATCAATTCGCTTCCTGCTACTACTGTTAAAGATTTTGGAGATCTCACCACCCCTCAACTCCATTACTTAACAAGAACAGCTAATGATTCTTCCTTTGGTGAATTTTCTGAGAAAGGGTACTACGAAAAGGTCGCAGCGGCGTTCAAGAATATTGTCAACGTCTCTAAACCTCAAGAGAAGATCAAAATCACCGTGGACTGTGCTAATGGCGTTGGAGCACCTAAAGCATCCATTCTTTTTCTGGAGTACTTGAAAGACTTCGTTGATTATTCTTTAGTGAATGGTGCTTACGATAAACCTCAGCTTTTGAATTCCGATTGTGGTGCTGACTTTGTCAAGACAAACCAAAAGTTGCCCAAGAATGTTGATGACCCCAAGGCAAACACATTGTATGCCTCATTTGATGGCGATGCTGATAGGTTGATCTGTTACTATACAGATTCTAACCAGAAGTTCAATTTACTTGATGGTGATAAAATTGCTACCTTAATTGCTACTTATTTCCAAGATATCTTGAAGCATATTGACCCTAAAAAATTTTCTTTGAATATTGGTCTTATTCAAACCGCCTACGCTAACGGTGCCTCCACTGAGTTTGTCAACGAAACCTTAAAAGTCCCTGTTAGGTGTACCCCCACGGGAGTGAAACATCTTCATCATGAGGCTGAGAAATTTGAAGTTGGGATCTACTTTGAAGCTAACGGACATGGTACGGTGATCTTCTCTCCTGAAGCGGAGAAACTGATCTTTGATTTCAAACCTCAAAATACAGAAGAAGAAAGGGCAATTAAATTACTACAGGAATTTACCAAATTGATTAATCAAACTGTGGGTGATGCTATCACTGATTTATTGACCGTATTGGTTATTCTTATATATCTTAAGTTCACTCCTGAGGTTTGGAATAAAGCTTATAATGATTTCCCAAATAGACTTATTAAAGTTATTGTCCCCGATAGAACTGTGTTCAAAACCACCGATGCTGAACGTAAATTAGTGGAACCTGCTGGATTGCAAGACAAAATTGACGTTTTAGTCAAAAAATATGCCCACGGTAGGTCATTTGTTAGAGCTTCTGGAACTGAAGATGCTGTTAGAGTTTATGCCGAAGCCGATACCAAGGATAATGCAGAGAAATTAGTATCTGAAGTTGCTAAATTACTTCAGTAATGCATATTTAATATATTACATTCACTATTCGGAACAAAGAACAAATTATAGTACACGTAAAATCGATTCCCGATATATGAATGATGCGATTTCTTACTGTTGCCCATAGTTTCCTCTCTTAAATTGGTTAGGGGTCACCAAGTGGTTTCCTAATGACCAAACACCCTTTCTTAAAAATTTGGCCCTAGCTTCTAGTCTTCTGTACCAACTTTCGTTATCACCGAATTCTGCTCCCGTTTTACCTTCATACACCACAGCGAGGCCCTCTCGGAGCATTTCAGCACTAACGTCTCGCTTTCCATTCCATTTCCAAACTTGTGCTCGAGCAACGCATCTCTTGTATTGATCTATGGAATATGGGGTAATAGTGACGTTTCTAGTTGCGATGTAATTCCTCAACCACGTTAATGCCTCTTCACTGTAGGGCTGGGCAGGTTTTCCCCAATGAGCACGCTCTGGTGCATCAACACCACATAAACGGATCATTAAAGTTTCGTCTTTCAAATCTGATCTACCTTTTGGAACGTGTCTTAGCCAACCCCAGCCTTGCAAGATTCCACCTGGTGTATGATAAAATCTGAAATTATCACCATCACCTACCCGAGTCACTCTTCCGTATAGCTTTCCAGTACCACTAAGAGTGTCAGGTGTTAAGTTGAGGTAAGTATGGACCCTTCTCACGTACCTTGTATAAAATCGATATGATAAGAAGGTTGTTGTCACTACACCAGCTGACAATAGGAGGACCTTAGGGTGGAAAACAGATACTTCTCTGTCCCTTTCAGTATCTGAATCTGTACTTGACTCGCTCATACCACACTTCCAAGCTCAAAGAAGCCTAATTCCATTCACGTTGAGTGATGCTTGAAAGTTTCATAAGCCAAAACATCGGCTTCCCGATGCAGCGATCCTTATATACATTCTGTTTACCATAGTTGTCACAGAAATACGACCTACGAAGAGAACACTGGCTTCAAAGGGATAACTAGAATGAGTTTTCGTTGAGCACTAGAAGCACTAAATTTGGAACGTCACCCACTGTTGTCTTCGGAGAAAGGATAGTATTCTCATTCATTGAGTCTGTTTCAGCGGATGACATAGGGCCAATTTCGAAGTCTATAAGCAACCACTAAGACCGTGTATTCTGTGTCTTCATTACAATAATCCCCCTAGTCTTTTCGCTTTAGAGTTTTTTCTATATGCTTTGTGGTTCGTCTTTATATGAGTCTAGATCTTCTTGGTTGCGAATTTGGTTCTGCTGGCGACTTAGTTTAAATTTAGTCGCGACATTACAACAGAGGTGCGATATGGGATCTCTAGACATAACTAAACGGGTTTCTTTTCCAACTGAAAGCGTTGACAGGTACAATGTCCTTAGTGGATGGAGAATATGACCTAGATTTATCACAAGCATTTGGGCCCCAGAAGAAAGAAAAAAATCTTGCAATAAGATTTGGAGATGAATCGGGAAGCTCTCTAGATCATTCAAGCAATTTTGCCTTATATGAGAAGGATAAGAATGTCATTTTACAGGCTACTTCAGCACATAATGGAAACGAAGTTTATTTCGAGGGAAAGACTCAAAAGAATTCTCCTCAAAATAGTAGCAACTTGTTTTATTTGGCTAATGCACCAGAAAATAATAATGTTGTTATGTTGCATCAGTTTGGTGATATCATCGACGTTAAAGAAAGTGATGGCAAGAAACGTATACAAAATCAATTGGCAGAATGGAAAGGTACAAATAATAAAACAGATAATAGCATATCAAAGGAGAGAAAACCAAGAACCAAGAAAAAGGTAGATAATGAAACCAAGCACGCTCAAATAGCTTCTAAAAGGCCACCCGGTGTACTGTCTACCTCCAGTAATAAACAGAAGACTCCCAAGAAAGATGTTAAAGAAGAAAGTGGAAAGAGATTTTCGAGATCATCTGACCCTGGAGACGACTTTGATGATCTTGAGCATCAGTTACAAGAAGCTTTGGCGGGAGGCCAGGATGAGAAGAGTTTGAATGAAGTTGATATGGATGAAAGCAGCGATGAAGATACAATGTTCACCGGTGGGGCTATCACTTTTGAAAATGGAGAAGAAGACCATAAATCCACTTATGTAGCATCAAGGCCCTATGGGGGTAAGCCAACTAGTTTACTGGACTATTTAAACAACGGTAATCACGATGATGTGAGTAGCGAAGAAGAGTGATCTGCATTGACCGCTGTTCCAGAAGCTTTTTACGATTTTTTGGATCTATTATTGACCAAAAAATCCTTTTATTACGTCCAGCTCTGGTTATACGTCAATTGCGGTAAATTTCTGGCCTAAGAGAGACATTTTGCTTGAATTATCCATTGGAGCATCGAATATGTATATAACATTTAGTTAATAAATCTAGAGAGAACGTTAAACCATTTTTCTCATTAAATGAGCGTAGACTGTCGCGTCATGATATTTATCTTGATATGGATCATAGAACGTATGCAGCATTATCACGAAGATTAGATGAGCTAGAGACTCAGATTATCGCCGTTGATCAAAAGACGGATATACAGAAGCAATTGTCACATTTGAAAAGGCAAGTAAGTCAAATTTACAATGAGAATAAAGACTACGAGGACTTAAAGAAGTTCATGGATGATTTCAAGATCTGGGATTCAATTGATGCAGAAATATGCAGTGAACACAAGGAAAACAATGATTTTGATATTAAGAGAGAAATACTTCTTGCAAAGTATGACTTTCTCAAACAGCTTGATCAGGATTTTTTGAAGTTATCCAATTTTGATACGGCCGACTTGGTTAACCCTTCGAGAATCTCTCAGACAAAAAACATGTACTCTGAGCTTCTTAACTCTAATATTCTTTCCAAGGAGAAGGAATTAAAACGAATCAGTGACCAAGTTCACATATTGACAGTCAAAAGTATGATTGTTTTTGAAAAATTTTCAAACTTAATAACAGAGGAGGATGATTTTTGGATAGACGTCAAAAGTAAAATGGAAACATTGAATTCAAAAGTTAATAATAAAAAGTCTCAAATAAATAAGTCCAATAAGTATTAGATAAAGAAATTATTAAGAAATTTTTAATGATTAAAATGAAACAGATCTAAAGGCACACGTTCAAATCCCTAAAGAGAAAAGATATACCGGAGCCTCCTCCATTTTATACCACTTCTTGATTGAAAGAAATTGTTAAAAAGATAGTATTTTGCAGTCCTATGGATTCTAGGCAAATACTTATGACTACTTTCTTCCTTAGAAAGTTGTCGTTAACCCAAGTAAAATTAAAGCAAGTGTGAGCCATGGAGCGCAGTTCAAGTTTCCATTGTTCTCGCTTTGAGGGGTAATGGTGTTGTTTGAAGACGAAGAGGCAATAGAGATTGCCGCAACACTGCTATGTTCCAAGGTACTTGGGCTGGTCTCTTCAGGAGATACAGACGTGGTCGAGGAAGCAACAGAGATTGCTGCAACACTACTATGTTCCAAGGTACTTGGGCTGGTCTCTTCAGGAGATACAGACGTAGGCGAGGAGGAAACAGAGATTGCTGCAACACTACTATGTTCCAAAGTAGTTGGGCTGGTCTCTTCTGGAGATACAGATGTTGGGGAAACGGTGCCTGGAGTAGTCTCTACAGCTGCTTTTGAGCTCAAGACAGGTTGGCTCGAGGGTTGAACTTCGATAGGCTTTGAGACTGGTGGTACTTCACTAGGCTTTGAGCTTGGAGGAATCACACTAGGCTTTGAACTTGGAGGAATCACACTAGGCCTTGAACTTGGAAGAACCTCACTAGGCTTTGAACTTGGAGGAATCACACTAGGCTTTGAGCTTGGAAGAACCACACTAGGCTTTGAGCTTGGAGGAGCCTCACTAGACTTTGAACTCGTAGGAGCCTCACTAGGCTTTGAACTTGGAGGAATCACACTAGGCCTTGAACTTGGAAGAACCTCACTAGGCTTTGAACTTGGAGGAATCACACTAGGCTTTGAGCTTGGAAGAACCACACTAGGCTTTGAGCTTGGAGGAGCCTCACTAGACTTTGAACTCGTAGGAGCCTCACTAGGCTTTGAACTTGGAGGAATCACACTAGGCCTTGAACTTGGAAGAACCTCACTAGGCTTTGAACTTGGAGGAATCACACTAGGCTTTGAGCTTGGAAGAACCACACTAGGCTTTGAGCTTGGAGGAGCCTCACTAGACTTTGAACTCGTAGGAGCCTCACTAGGCTTTGAACTTGGAAGAACCTCACTAGGCTTTGAGCTTGGAAGAACCACACTAGGCTTTGAGCTTGGAGGAACCACACTAGGCTTGGAACTTGGAAGAACTTCACTAGGCTTTGAGCTAGGTGGTAAACTAGGCTTTGAAATTGGAGGAACACTAGGACTTGAGTGGACCTTGCTTGATGTAACTGAAGAAGTTTCGCACGGAGTAGTCTCCACCAGCGAAGACGTTTCACACGGAGTAGTCTCCACCAGCGAAGAAGTTTCACACGGAGTAGTCTCCACCAGCGAAGAAGTCTCGCAAGGTGTAGTTTCTGAAGGTGGGGTAGATGTCTCACAAGGCGTAGTTTCCTCGTATGACGAAGTCTTCTTCCATGGCTTTTCCCATTCGCCACGTTTATTGTTCACGGCACTTGGTTCGTACTTCTTAGCAAATGGAGCTCTAAAGTTAGCCCCTCTGTTCACTACTTGGGCTTGAGATAAGTTCACAAGTAAAGTAGTAAGTGTCAAAACTTTGTAGTGCATTTTTATGGTTGTTGTCGTTATTGTTGGAAAACAATGTGAGAGAACTACGATCTCTATTTATATCCTCCCCAGCATATCAGTATATAGCACGATACCTTCCTTGATAGTCTTACGAAAAGAAAATGTGTTACAAAAATATTGTACCAAAATTTAAGGAAAGTTATTATGCTTAAATTTTTCGCAGCAATTGCTTTTTTCAAAAAAATTATCTAAAACTTTCGTTAATAAAGGAAACTCCAGGCTCTTTGACAAGAAGGTGATGGGTTATTGGCAAATCACAAAGTTATTTAACAATAGAAACGAAACTTTGCCAAGATTTACCATGACAAAGTTAGAAGCCACTGATCAAAGTTTACAGAAAGATATGTATAGCATAAGGCTTTCAGTAAAAAATAGACTAATAGAGAAAACTATTTACTATACAATGCACAAGGAGTCTTGAATGGGTTGTTTAATTAACAGATATGGTTTTCCAAATGTTCAAACCTTCTCCACCTGTGGAAACCAAGCATCCTGGAATTTGTGGATGCCATCTAACATCTTTGACTTCCTTTTGCCAATGTACAAACAACAACTGAGGGGGAATGTCATGTAATTCTTTCAATTCTTTTCTTTGTTGCGAGATTTCTTCATCATCGGCTTCCACAGACAAATCCCACAATGTGACAGTATTATCTTCAGAAGAAGCCGCAATTATAGATTCATCTAAGGGATTGAAAGAAAGAGAAGTGATAGGTGCCTTGTGGAATTCATAATGTGCCACAGGGGAAGGAGTTCCTTGAGAAAAATTACGCAAATCCCAAACACTCCAGGTTCCATCATCGTGGCCAGAAGCAAGCAAGTGGTTGATTTTGCTTGACCAAGAAATAACATTGATATCAGATTTACTTGCTTCCACAGATATGGCTGGCTTGTGCTTCTTTGATCTTGTGTCCCAAATTCTCACGTATCCGTCAGTACCTCCTGTTGAAAAAACAGTGCTTTCTGATGGCGACCATTGAATATCTTCAATAGATGCTTGAGATGCAAAAAATGGTGTTTTATCAGTGACCCAATTAGAGGTAGTTCTAGATGTGAGATGCACTCTTCCAGATATGTCTCCAGTCAAAAGTGCACCAGATTTAATTAAAGGCGACCAACCCAACCCATAGCCCTCCACATTTCCGTGGTTTCTTATTGTATGAATGGGTCTCTTAGCTGACTTCGGAATCATATATCCTGGGGTGTCAAATGCCTTAACCTGAGAGGATAAATCAAATATGTAGGCGTCTCCATTTTCAGACATGGTAGCAGTTAAGTATTCTCCGGTTTCTAAAGAATGAGGAGACACTCTAAGTCTATTTGTAGTATATTTAACCGGTACCGTTTCACTGTCCATGATTGGATCATAGTCTTCGTCATCATCGTCGTCTTCTTCTTCGTCGTCCTCATCTTCATCTTTCACTAAAGTCTTGGATAATGAAGACATTTTTACTGAAATCAATTCATTGTCTTTCGAACGAGATGCCTGGGTCGCGGTAGCAGCATAAACAGTTGCTGGATATGATCTTCTTTCATTACCTAATTGGTCTGGTAAAATGTCGACAGTCAAGCAAGGCCATGGCATATTGACATTATGAAGCATTTCATACACAGTTGGATCCGCCTCCAATACTTCATCGGGGCCTAAGGGACGTGACTTGTGCGGTAAGTATATTGAAGGCTCTTGTGAATTTTTCTCTTCTTCGTTAGCTTCTTTCCTTTCCAAATCTTCTGCAGTAGCATCCTCGTTTTCATTAGACGAATCAAGTTCAACTATCTCCTCATCACTTTCGAACTCATCTCCATACGGGTCTTCAAAATTTCCCATTTCAATATCATTTTCTTGGTTCGTCGAAGTTCCAGGTGGAACAGATTCAGCGTCAATTTTTGGGGCACTTCCTCCACTTGGCACTAAATCATCTGATGCAGCTCTCTTTGACATCCTCGACCAACCACTTTTTATGTCTTTCAGTGTTAGGAGTTTTCCAGATACTTTTAAAAAAAAATTCGATGAGCTTAATGCACCGTGATCACGTGACGTCTTCAAAAGTAAAGTGAGAAAGGCTGCAGTGTGTTTTTAAGTAGACAAGTATCTTTTGGGTCCTATATCAAATGGAATAATGGATAGAAAGGCATTCCTCGACCAGGAGGCTCCTGCTGCATATGTTGCAGGTGTAGGACGTGGGGCGACTGGCTTCACAACAAGTGCGGATGCGACATCGATACAAGATAGTGCAAATGGAACACAGGCAAGAAATAATGATGACTCCGAAGACAATGCCAGTTCTGATTCGGAATCTAATACCGGAGCAATTGATGGAGGTGAAAATGGGTTACTAACAACCTCCAGTAGAAGCAAAGACGATGAAGAGGCTGATAGAATTTATGATGAGGTGGACCGAAGAATGCTCTCTCGAAATAAGAGAAAGGTAGAGGAAATACGACATGAGGATACTGATGACTTGAAACTTCAATTTTCAGATCTTAAGCAAGGTTTGGCACAAGTGAGTGAACAAGAATGGGCTCTGTTACCTGAACCTGGTGATTTAACGAGGAAGAATAAGAGAGCTAGAATCATAGAAAGACAAAATAGAAGATACTATGCGGTTCCAGATAATATACTAGCCGGAGCGGGCTCTATAGGCACGATTAATGAATCTACTACCGATTTTGATTCCATTTCAGTTGCCAGAGATCAACTTTTAAGTAAGCATCTTGATAGCATAATGCCAACTAACTTCAAGGAGAGCGATGACGCTCATGACGATCTAATTCAAGTCGAGACAGACCTTGATGATAAGATTGCCGACATAAAGAAGAGTAGACAAATATTTGCTTCTTTAAGGAAATCAGAACCAAATAAAGCCAACTCATGGATTGCATCTGCGAGATTAGAGGAAGAGGCGAAGAATTTTAATGCTGCAAGAAACCTCATCTTACAAGGTTGCCATAGAGTGCCGCATAGTGAAAGCATCTGGCTAGAATGTATAAGGATCCATAAAAAATCAGCTGAAACATCATTGGTTGTCCGTCAATTGATCAATGATGCTTTGAGACTCAATCCGACTTCAGAGACGTTATGGATAACGGCTTTTGATCTAGAGAATGAGTCTGACTCGTTTTCACGTCGTCGTGTATTGATGAAAGCAATCGAACAATTACAATCAAGCAAAGCTTTATGGAAAAGACTCATAAGCCTAGACGATGATCGAGAAACCAAGAGCAAGCTCCTTGAGAAGGCTGTTCTGTTAATTACCGATGATTGGGAGCTTTGGCAATCTTTGATTAATGTTTCTAATTACGAATATGCAAAACTGGTACTCAATAGGGCGCGTAAATCCCTAAATAATTACTATAAACTATGGATCACTGCTACTAAGCTAGAAGAACGAGAAAATGAGTCAGTTGCCGATACCGAGCTTATCAAGCTAATGGATAAAGGATTTAAAGCTATTAGAAGTAATGGTGCCGATAATGAGGAACTAGATTCACGTAGGTGGTTAGAAGAAGCCGCAGAAGCTGAACGAGAAGGATTTGCAAAGTCCTGTAAAGCAATTGTGTTCAACATAATGGCCGAACGAGAAAATGACGAGGATCTCGCTGATGATGACCCCAATTCCATAATCAATTGGGCTTTTAAAGAAGCTGACTTTTTTACAAAAAATTCATCATTCCAAACAGCCAATTTTATTTATCAGTATATCATCGAGAATTATTCTTCTAGTGTCGAGAGCTGGATCCATTTGTTTAACTCGTTGAAGAAGACTGAAAAAGACCACACAATGCTTTATGAATTTTATCAAAAAGCGATTGATGCAAACCCTGATATTGATATACTTCCTCTTATGTATGCTAAAGACAAATGGCGTTTAGACAACGACGTTGATGGTGCAAGAAAAATTCTTGCTCTTGCTGGAAAACGGATTACAGAATCTGAGGAGTTATGGTTTGCTAGAGTCAAATTAGAATATAAGAACGGGCTCTATGATAATGCGAAAGAAATCTCACTTCAAGCTGTCGACCAAATACCTTCATCAACCGCGAGAGTCTGGTTCAAGCATATCCATCTTTTGAGGTTTCTCCAATATAAGCTGACAGATCGTCCGTCTACGTACAAATCTGAAATCATATCGCTAAGTGACGATGCACTTGAGAGGTTTCCAACTTGCGCTAAATTATATCTCCAAAAAGGTCAAATTCTATTGCATGATTTGAACCTCCCAGATGAGTCCAGGGACGTCTTTTCAAATGGTGTGAAGAATTGCCCAGAAAGTGTGGAGCTTTGGGCCAGCCTCTCTTACCTTGAAGGCAGTGTTTACAAAGTGGCTATTAAGGCAAGGTCTGTGTTGGATAAAGCTTTATTGGAAAATCCCAAGAGTGACTTTATTTGGGCCAAGAAGATCGAATTAGAGCAAAATTTAGACAATTTGACTGCAGCTAGGCAGGTCAGTAATAAGGCCATAAAGACTTTTCCAGATTCTTCACTTTTATGGGTGCAGCACATGACTTTAATGAGCAAGGCATCAGAGAGACGCAACTCCTTCGTCGATGCGTTGAAGTATACCAACAATTCTGCGTCGGTTTTACTTCAAATTGCAATATTCTTCTGGCAAGACAATAAGTACATGAAGTCAAGATCGTGGCTTGAGAGAGCAAAAAGTAATTCCAGCAATAATGGTGACATTTGGGGTTGGCTTAATTATGTTCTAGAGTCAAAAGGTACCGCTGATGAAGTGAATTCACTTCAGGATGATTATTTAAAGCATTATGATAATATTAATACTGGTTTAGTATGGAATTCTGTGAATAAAGCACCATCAAATTTGGATAAATCACCAATTGAACTATTAAAAGCTGTGACTAAGGAAATCGCAAAATGATTATCATATATTCGTCTATAGAATGAAAACGCTACTTATCAAGAACGTATTTCTCGTAAACCTTCAAGTTTAGCGCGCTTAGGAGACACGGTATTTGTCCCCTTTCATCGATCCAATTAGAGATCAAATCCATACAAAGGGCTTTAAATTCGTGGTCTCCATATGCTTTCAAGTTCTTTGATTCTAGATCGATGATCAAATATGAGCTTGCATTGGAGTCATGTGAGTTGTTCTTCATGTATCTTGATGTCAATTTGATTCTTGAAGAAAGATCATTAGGGTTGATAGGGCTCGGGAGAAATTCAATAGAATACCCAAAATATTTTGATATTATTGTCAAGATATCTTTACTTTTCTTTGCAAAAATATCCTTTAATCTATTATTACGCTTTTCCAATTGAGTTATGGCTCTTCTAAGTTCTTCGGCATCGGTCTCTTGACGCTCGAAAACTGATTTCGGTATTAAATCACTCGATTGTTTTCCTCTGATATATTCATTAATTAAATTTTCATTCTCTTTCCTTAAAACATCAAGTGTCTCTTGTTTTATTATTTGGTCTCTTGCTACTGGGTTATTCTTCAATTGTAATATATGGTGTTCCTTCTTCCTTGAATTCACGGCTTCGAAATTATTTATCTTTGCGCCTAAGTCTTCGTTCAACCTTTCAAGTTGTTTAATCTGTGACCTCAACAGGGCATTTTCGTTTTCCAATCCTGTTACTTGACTATGGAAGGTAAGTGTAACAGAATCGTCAGCATCTGCCCGTCTACGTTTTTCTCCACTAACTTCGTCTTTGGGTACTTTCGCCAATTCACTCAATTGATGTTGGAGACTTCCCACTTCTTTTTTGTACTCGTCAACCAAGTTTTCAAGATTAGCTAGGTATTTGCTATTATTCTTTTCAGCGTTTTCTTTTTTCAAGTTGACTTCATCATGCTCTTTTAATTGATCTCTTAGGTACTCTATCTCCTTAGAATTTAATAACTTCTGCCTCACTAATTTATCTATTAATTCGTCCTTGGCCCTAACAATTTGACCTATTGACTCTATTTTTGGAGTTAAGTCATTAATGGTATTTTGAAGCTCGGAATTTTGAGTTCTAAGCAGATTTAACTCAATTTGTGATTCTGAAAATTTATCTTGAAATACTAATTTCTCATCTACTAAAAGTTTATATGAGTTCAAGAACACCGTGACTCTTGTTTCAATTGGCTCGTTCTCATTGCTTTCCAATGACACGTCCATGACCTTAAGGAAGTCCTGCAATCGATTTTTCAACTCTAAGTTTTCAACACCTAGCAGACTGAACTTTTCTTCTACGTCCTCGAGGTGGGTAATTCTCGAAAGAAGCGAGTTGTTCTTTTGACGGAGAAGCTCCACTGATGTTCGAGTTTGTAATAGTTCATCAACTTTTACCTGAAGGTGATTATTGGTCTTTTGCAAGCTCAAATTTTTACTATGCAAAGAGTTAACCAACAGGTTATTTGAGGTGTCTTTCAAGTTAGAAGAGAAGTCGCGTAACTTGTTTGAAAGATCTGTATTACAATCTTTGAGAGAACTTATCTCCTTCTTTAAGTTCTTCACTTGGCTTTCTAGTTGGTCATTGACACTGAGTTGGTAATTAAAGTCATGACGAACCTGATCGTATCTCTTGGTGGTATTTTTGAATTGAAATTCGACTCTCTCTCCCCGTGACACTAGTTCCATCTTTTCTCGAGTCAATTTATCCACTTCAGTCTTTAATGACTCCAATTTCTTATCTATTATTTGGTTTTGGTTCTCTAATTTAGAATCTGCCTGAGTTTTCTGCTCATAAATGAAATCAAAATTATCCCTTATGCTTTTCAATTCTTCGTTTTTTTTTAATACAATATCTTCATAGTGAGTCCTTATGGATTCTTTCTCTTGTTCCATTAACTTCTTCTCAGATTTCATGGTTGACAATTGAAATCGCAATCTCGAGACGGCCTGCTTTAAATTAAAGTCAGACTCATCGTCCAACATATCCTTTGGATGCTCCAAAAATGGAGATGAAGCAGTACTAGACATGCTGGTGTTTAAACTGTAGGGCCCCAGAATATAATGTTGATATTATGATTTTTCCGAGGATTATTGTCGTGTGTGGATCTGCGAGAAGTTGCGACTTAAGTACCTGGTCGAATCTTCTGAGGCTTAATCTGATCTAAAACTATACATTAGAAAGCCACAAGATGTCTAAAGTGTAAGTATAAAAACAAAGACGTTCAGAAACATGAATGGCAAATTATATGTGACCATAACCGTTATCTAACTTAAATCTTTAGTCCTAGAAATTTCAAATTACTTGAAGAGTTAGAGAAGGGAGAAAAGGGACTCGGTGCCGAATCGATCTCCTACGGTTTAAGCAGCCAGGATGATATCAGTATGACCTATTGGAATGGAACAATATTGGGACCTCCACATTCTGTTCATGAAAATAGAATATATTCATTGACGATAGTTTGTGGAGAGAAATATCCAGACGAACCGCCAATGGTGAAATTCGTCTCCAAAATCAATTTGCCCTGTGTCGATTCACAGGGTAATGTTATTGAAGAGAAACTTGACATCTTGGATAACTGGAAGAGAACTTATACTATGGAAACGGTTCTATTGAAGCTAAGGAAAAGTATGGCTTCTCAGGCAAATAAGAAATTGCCTCAACCAAGTGAAGGATCGACATATGATTAAACAGGCATCCGAGAATAATGTTTGGGAGTTGGCAAGATGTGCATTTATGATTCCCACTTACTCATGATTTATGGCTACATAATGTCTGTAGGCTTCGGCACGACGATATAATATTTATATATCCATTTACCTATGTACATATATATGAATATTTATGTATGTATCTTACCATTTATGGTACTTGTGCCATAGATATTCTAACTGATTTATACATCTGTGTAAATCTATGAAGATTTGTCTCGGTTTCAGTCAAGATTTGAATCCTGTCCCGACAAATGTATTACCCCTGATCCTTAATTCTGTCATTTCATCGTTACTATCATGCACCGAGTTTTCATTACATTGTATCTCTATAATCATTCTTTTTGATTCCGCTAGCCCATATTAATGCATTACGCTGTTTCTGACTCCAAAATTCGTTTCAAATCCTCGTCTGCTTTTAGGAAATCCTTCACTTCTCTGCCGTACTTGGTGTCTTTCACCACATTATTTGTATCAGCATCAGTGACTTCAATATTAATCCATTTTTGTATGCGCTTCTTTTTGCCTTTCTCGGTAGAAGTGGATGCCACTAAACATCTTTGAAATAACCTTTTGAAGGGTAAGCATATAATCTCTGGAGGGTCTATTCTCTTTGGATCTACTTTAAATGTACATTCGTACTGAGTAATCGACATCAATTTGCAATTGTGTTTTTCCGGGTCAGCAAACAACTCGGCGTACCTAAGCTTTATGTCTGATGCTGTATGTACGGGAGTTGGTGGCGCCATGTTTCTTCCAATTGTCCTTTAGCTTTATAAAAGACGTAGCCTCTTTATATATTACAAATTAATTTTTATAAATTTTTGATTTTGTGAGAAAAGTGAATAACTATGTGTGCATATATCATGGGCCAGGTAAACGCTATCTAACATCTGACATCAATTCCTTTCCGTTTTTCTGATTCTCTCAACTCGAACATCACTTGGGCCCCAACGAAAAGAGCACCCGAGGATAGAACGAAAAACTCAATTCCAGAGAATGTACTGAACATTTCTTTGAGTAAAGTAATTGTGCCGTCTTTACCCAAGCAGAAGCCAAATAAGTTGGCTATCATCATCATCCATATATTAAAAACCGCACCAATACCACAAAGGTATCTGAACCATGGTTTATTCAGGTGTTTCTTGAAATAAGATGTAGCTGCCATCTCAGGTAGAAGGAATATGACTACTAGCCAACCCCACATCAAAAGTTTCAATTCAATGTCATGCCAAATAGCAACAAAACTAAAAACACAAAGACTGCTAATGATCTTGTATTTACCACCACCACCTAATGGGACATAGATGTATCTGATAATCCATCGATTGAAGGAACGATGCCAAGCTCTCCAAAATGCTAACGCCGAATAATTGTTATCCATACATCTTATCATATTCTCAGGGGGATCAATGCCGTCAAGTAAACTCCAGAATCTGAAAAGTCTCCATGGAATGAGTAATTTTAACCATATGATGTTAAGATTGAACATCCCAATCATCGAAATTTGGAATGGGGAATCTCCCGACCATGCCTTCGTTTTGGAAACTGCGACCACGTACATGTAGTGCAATAAAAATTCCATCACCAAAACACAGAAAAGGAACCTCAAAAGATATATGAATGTCCGTTTATAATTACGAACTGAAGGCAATTGGTAATAAACAGATTGATACATGTAGTCGTTGAACGTGATGATAGGACCAGCTATGAATAATGGAGTATAGGTAATGTAAGCGATGTAGTTGAATAGATTGTAGTCTGAAAGCGGTAAAGGTGTAGTGAGTCTATCTCTGTCGCTGGCATCTACCTCGATCTTTTCAGGAGCGGGGGTCAAGTCCTTCTCTGCACATTCCTTCTCGACGTTGTATCTCCTTTCAATAAGATCCAAATTATACGATAGCATTCTCAATAAAGTGAAATTGAAAAACACGTCCCACCGTGCAATAATGCCTTTGAACCCACGATCAAGGAAATTGATTCTGAATGCAAGGACACGATAACGGTCATTTAAGAACAAACTCAGGATTCCATAAATCCAGACTGCAAGTATGCTAGCTCTATGTGACTTGATCAAACGAGGAATCATATAGTTCACACCTAAATGAAGAAATATCCGCAACGCGTTGGTTCCATGAGCAACGTATACAAAGAAAAGACCAAATCCAAAATCAAAATAAGTTCTCTTCTTCAAACCAACAACATGCTCCACAATACGACGCATTACAACGTGCAAGAAGACAAGACCACTTAACAAGGGGAAGTTATCTCTGAAAAATCTATATTGCTGGTCGGAATTATCAACTTTCCTACCAAACATCCATCCTTCGCTCAAAAGATGCTGGAAACGAGGATAGTTTGGGTTAGTCTCATTCGAAGCACTCATTGCAGTCTTGTACATCAATGGAACCACCACCGCAAACACCAAAAGATATATTTTAAATTCAAATGTATGCCATCTTGACTTTGGACTAGCCCTATTAACCACCGCCTGTCTTTTCCCAGGATCTTTAGGTGGAAAAAGTCTAGCATCTAATGTCTCAAGAGAGAAAAAGGCAAGCACGTCTTTCACAATCACCATTGCTATCAATGTTTTAGATCTCTGCCTTATATCTTTTAAGCGTATCAATTTATCTGACTACATTTACCCTGGTCTCACGTGTTCAAAATCCACGAACTGTATACTTGGTGTCTTATTTTTCAAGTTTGAGATGATAGACGACCGGATCTTACACCCCATACACAACCATTTACTACATGATATAGACTCTCAAGAATGGGAGACGATAACTCAAAGCATGATTTCGATAATTCTATACAGAGAAGACCAAATCCAAAAGGATGGACCCCTCCAAAGGCACCATATAACCCATATGACCCATCGGATGTGAGACCTCCTGAAGGTTATCCTTCTGAATTCAAGATCCCAGGTAGAGAACCAGCAGGGTTTTCGTCAATACCAAAAACTCCCACTGAATATAGGAAAGTCAATGAGACCATGAAAAGATTAAACTACACTCCAAGACCTCTATCAGATCTCTATCCTGGCCAGTATAAGGTATTGCGAAAGATAGACACTAATCTGAGACTAAATGCAGGCACGAGATGGTTTGGGATGTTTCTTGGAGGCAGTGTTATAGTATATTGCATGTTCTTCTACAGATGGAATGATGGTTATGAAACTGTCATGTCTGACTTCTATAGAGCAAGGCTTAGTTTAAAGGAGAGATTCATGGGATTAAATGATGAGGAGTATAATGACCTTCATCATCCAAAGGGTTCTAATGTAATCATCAAGAATGTTAGGGACACTGATTACGTGCCGGAGGATGCTAGAAGAACAACTGAAGGTCAATTTGCATTGAATAGACCTTCAGAGAGACATATGTTGGAGGCAAGAAGAATACAACAGGAGCAAGAGGAAAAGCTTTTGAAAGAGATGGATACTTATAGAGCATATGCTGCAGAGTTGAAACAAGAGTTAGACACTAGTGAAGATACTGTGCGACCAAAAAAGAAATGGTTTGGCATATTTTGACCTTCATATTGACCCAAGTCATCATCACGAAAAAAACCCTTCTTGTAGATAGCCCACAATTTCGCATAGCAACCTATTGTTATAATCTGAATATTTCGATAAGATGCATTATTGTAGTGAAATTTGAGTAACTTCACATATTATACAAAAGTATTATTTAACTTCGGCATTGCAATTGTAATATAATTTTGGAGATATTTTATTGCACACAAAACTCACAACTTGCGCACTCAGTCTAAACGACCTGATTACGAAAGACATGCAATAGAGATCTCATTAGCTGGTATGAATAATAATGATGAAGACCTTAAAGTTTGTGCTACAGCTATGCTTCAAATTGCTCATTAGCATTGTCCATTTGATAGTGGCTAAAGGTGCGTCAGCTTGGCTTCAATACACAAATGATAATAGAGATAACAAAGATTCCGAAGAACAGGATATTATCAACGCTGTTAACATGGCAGAAGTAGTAAATGCAAGGGGATTTAAGATAAAAGATCATGTTGTCACAACAGAAGATGGGTATTTATTGGTGATTCATAAGCTTGAAAAGCGTGGACAGAAGCAGTTTACAAGAAATAAGATTGCATACTTTCATCATGGATTGTTAACGAATTCAGAATTATTTGTATTAGGTGACACATATGAGAAAAACCTTCCATATTTACTTCTTGATCAAGGTTATGATGTGTGGTTAGGGAACAATAGAGGAAACAAATACTCGAGAAAGCACTTATCATATTCGATATCGCAAGACAAATTCTGGGATTTTTCCTTGGATGAATACGCTCTTTATGATATACCTGATATCATCATGTACATTTTGTCAAAATATCCTCCTGGTCAAAGATTAACGTATATCGGGTTTTCTCAGGGATGTTCTCAATTATTCGCTAGTTTAAGTTTGAAACCTTGGTTAAATTCAAAGATTAACTTGTTCGTTGGTCTCTCGCCTGCTATTGTTCCTGTCTCACTTAAACATCCTATCTTTCAATTTCTTGTCAAGGAAAGTGCTAATGACACTAATTTATTGTATAATCTCTTTGGTAATAGAGCTTTGTTACCATCTGTGTCATTCTGGTCCTATATGATGGGTCCTTCGCTCTATGAAAAAGTGGTTAATTTCTCGTTAAAGCACTTATTTGGATGGAAGGGTGAAAATATTTCTGCATCACAGAGAGCAGTGGGATATCCCCATATGTTCTCGGATAGTTCAGTGAGGTCATTGATCCATTGGTTTCAAATTATCAAGGCACAAAGGTTTCAGATGTTTGATGAAACATGTGCCTTTGGTAAATCTAGATTGTGTACAATTTCTGAAGGTCTGATGCTCAGGAGCCATCAGGCAGCACCATTTCCTATTTCTCATCACTTAGATGTACCAATGATACTCTTTTATGGTGATTCAGATATGCTAGTGAATATTGAAGGAACTGAAAGTCTTATTTTGGAAGATAACACTAAAATGAAGACTAAACTTATTGACATTGTCAAATGTGAGGGATATGAACACATGGATACTCTTTGGGCCGATGATGTTTATGAAAAAGTCTTTGCTGAAGTATTGGATGCTACCGATGCAGCTAGTGGTGATCAAACAGCGACGTCGTCTTCCCTGACTTTACAGGAGCTCGGACTAGAAGTTAAGTATTAATTACGTCATTGAGATGAAGTATAGAGTTATAATTCGGATAATTAGATTTTGCATAGAGAATATACTTATATAAGTTGTCAAAGTTCTTGTAGATATGACAGTAAGTCTAGTATATGCGGGTTACCCGGTTATATGTCTTCGGCTATAAAAGAAGCTCAGAAAAAATTTTGTGTTTCGAGACTTTCTTTAACGCAAAATCACAGCCATTTGCAACATAAAGCATTCCTTTGAGGTTGAACTTCTTAAGGAGATCTGACCCATGACCATTGGGATATCGTTGCGGATTCAATGTTTACATTGGTCCTTTGGATGGACTGGAGAATAATGAGTTGATCTTGGGTGCAGTGTTCCATGTGTTAGATACTTCGTTATCTCTAAGGGATTGCCTTCGTGTACCCGTATGGGGAATATTGCAATGATCAGCGCTACATTTTGAAAGCCATTTGATTTTCTTATGCCATAGTGTTCTGTGTGCTATAATCATTTGTACTCCTTGTTGGAATGTCGTCGTAATTGTCTATTGTAGGTATCGGTAATTCCATGTATCTTTTACCTTCTCGGTAAAAAGTAGAATGAGGATTTCATCTTTAGATGGAGTGTGACTCATATGTGCTCCTAGCTAATAGCGACATAGTTGATGTAAGTAGTATGCTACGAACCCAGCTCAAGAGGGTTCTTGTGGCATTTGCAAGTATGGTTTCGGAGCCATGACAATGCTTACGAACCATTCTACTCAAGAGGAAGTTCTTATATTCATATCACTATTAAGTTGTTACGGAATGCTATTGTGAATAATAACAGGTCAAGATTTACTATAGGGGTGATTGATCTTCAGTTATTAAGAATTTTATATCTCGCTTAGAGTTAAGATCCAACGGTTAATCTTGTAGTGCATATGGGATGTTTATGCTATTTATGAAAGTTGCATCTGACAGCTCAGTAAGAACTTTAGGTCACAAGAATGAAAGTGAGAATTATACTTGCAGCAATTGTTCTTGTGACTGCTGTAAGATGCTTGAATGATTATAGGGGGTTTGTATTTGGTCTTCTAAGTCCTGAAACTAGCAATAAAACTTGTGACGGTGTCAATACCATTCCAAGACCTCAACAATGTTCGTATGTTAAAGAGCATTGTCTGTCAAATGAAGAAGTTATAGGGAGATTAAATTACATTAGGATGTACTACTGCTGGAGTGATGTATTCGCCTTGCTGGGAATGGCGGTTCTTTTGGTGTTTTTTTTCTTCTCGTTGGGATTAACTGCTTCAGAATACTTGTGCCCCAACCTCTACACAATATCGAAATTCTTGAAACTTTCAGACAACTTAGCTGGTCTCACTCTTTTGGCCTTGGGTAATGGAGCGCCTGATGTTTTGAGTACTTACCAAGGCTTGAGTCTTGGGAGCTCAGGTTTAGCAATATCGGAATTGATTGGTGCGTCTTTGTTCGTGTCCACGGTCGTCATTGGGTTCACTGCCATTATCAAACCATACAAGGTCCCTGAAGTACCCTTCTTGAGAGATTTGGCTTTCTTGTGTGTAGTCTCTTTGATATTACTTGTGACTTTATTGATTGGTCGAATGGGAATCATCACATTTCTAACGTTGGTTGTTCTATATGTCTGCTATGTTCTGTTGGTTATACTCTTTCATTCTGTATTACGGAAAAGGGCCAAGGCTCATCTTCGAAACAAAAGACTTCGCTCAATTTATGCTACTGACCATACTGTTGATGATGGAGTTGAAGGTTTAGATGATATATATTTGGAGAGTCTTGAAGATTTGCCTACTATTGACCAGTTACGCTTTCATATGAATGGCGAGAACATACTTGTGGTTGATCCTGGAGACGATGGGGCTGATGGTCACCAATCAGCAAACACTGTTGAGCAACAAGATATCCCCGTGGGGTCCTATGGTTTACGGGCTCTTTTCAAAGAATTGAGAAAACATACCCACATGCATCCTGATGTTCAAATAACCACTACACGTCCATTGACTGCCGTTTCTTCACATTCTGGGACTTGGGAGCATACCACCTCTGACCATAATAATGCAAGAACTCAAGGACTTGATGACGAAGATTCGGAGTATGAGGATGAGGTTGAGCATCTACGCTCTGTTTTCCATGATAGAGATGGGATTATCTCTTCTTTCAGTGCTGATAAGTCGCTTTACGTCAAGTTTTTGTTGCCTCATTTAACCAACTTTCACGACTTGAGTCTTGGTGACAAGATTCTTTCATTGATTTCTATACCAATTGCGTTTCTTCTTCGTTTGACTACCCCAGTGCGAGATTTTTCTACGCTAGAAGTGTTGCAAAAGAAACAGAGTGCCCTTATTAGCATTCATCGCCTGACCAACGAAGACGATACTTCATTTAATTTTGAAGAGGACAAATCTCTTTTAACCGTACAATGCTTTTTCAGTACAGCTTTTGTCTCATACATCATTTTCAGTGGTCTCCACTGGTTTGCTTACATGATTTTTCCATTAACAATCATATTTTTGCCGATGATTTCATACGCTGTATGGGTTTTTTATGACCCTTCAATGAATTCTTCACGTTCCATTCTGAATATTAGATTGATACATAATTTATTTGCCCTCCTTGGATTCGCTAGTGCAATATCCTGGATATCAATTTATGCTACTGAAGTAATAAGCATATTGAAGACGATCTCCTTGATCTTTAACTTACATGAAGATATTCTAGGTTTGACAATATTTGCTCTAGGGAACTCAGTAGGTGATTTGATATCCAACATTATTATCTCAAAGATGGGTATGCCACTCATGGCTCTAGGTGCTTGTTTTGGCGGGCCATTTTTGAGCATCTGCTCTATTGGGTTCAGTGGACTAGTTTTGATGACTAAAGGTAATTATTCGGGGTCTAAAGTGGAACTTAGTGCTAGTATGTTAATCGGGTTAAGTACTTTGCTTTTCAACTTTCTTCTTTTACTCTTTGCTGTCCCAAAAAATGGATGGATATTGAGCAAGGGGATTGGGGTATTGTTGATAGCAAATTGGTTAATTTGCATCATTATATGCATTCTTAAAGAGGTGTTTTTAAAATAATAAATAGCTTCAATTTACGCGTCAAAAAAAAGGAAGAAAACATCAATTGGTCATATAGTTTGTTATCATAATTGTGCATATTTTAACTCTGGATTTAGCTAAAGCTCCTGAATTTGGTCTTTTATAGTGCCGTCCATCATAAAGTACCTACGACTAAGGAAATCGTACTTATTGTCCTAATAACTTCAGTAAAATGGATACCTGCAGACTCGTAAAGTTCCCTAAACTCTTCTACGGATCTTTGACGTCCATGATTTGCTAAAAACATATGCATATCCAATAATACGTTAAAAAATTCTAATGGTGGGACGTCAAGAAGGTACTCTACGGCTACCACTCGAGAGCCAGGTTTGCCGCATTTCTTTATGACGTTCAAAATTTTGATACATTCAGCATCTGGCCAATCATGCAAAATATGTTTCACTATGTATATATCAGCTTTCGGGACGCTTTTGAACATGTCACCGGCAATAAAAGTAATATCAGACACATCTTGTGATTGCTTGTCGAGCTCATCGATTACGGCGGGGATGTCGAGGACTATACCCTTCAAATCAGGATTCGCAGCCTCTTTGACTATTGCGCTCACCAAGCTTCCATGGCTACCACCTACATCACAAATCACTTTGTCTTTATCAGATAATATGCTTTTTTCCTTGACAAAAGTCCCAGTAGTAGCTTGAGCTTCACCTAATGTATATGATGTCATTCCTTTGGAGAATATTTGCTCATATTTGGTGTTTTTACTTAAATATTCTGGCCAAGGCATTCCATGTTCAATCTCAAATGCAGTTTTCTCAGGCCCTTCCTTGATATACTTAGGTAGATTAGCATACGTCTTGTAATGTTCTTGGGATTCTTCTAAGAGCAAAATGTTTTTCAAAGACATTGGATGATCTTCTTGAAAATAGGCACCAGTTTCGCTAACAGTAAAGCTAGAAACGTCTTCTTCAGCAACAAGCTTAAGCATTGTCAATACCCTCAAGGTCCTTATGAGATTTCCATGATTAACTTTCAACTCGGATGCTAACACGCTAGAGTCTTTTTTCTTATCCCGAGATAAGTGATCGAAAATTCCCAACACAGTGGCAGCGTATACAGAGCGAGAGGCCCAACGCCCTAAAGAAATTTGAAGTGCAACTTCATAACCTGGAGGCAGCATGGTTAACTAAAATACGTATAGCATTAGCTACAGGGGTTACATCTGATTAAATGTTAGTTTGAGATTTTAAACGGCGTTTACCTTGTTACGGGCCCATACAGTTTTGAGTAAATACCCCACCCTAGATTATTTATAGAATACCGCACTTACCTAAAACAAGGATATTTTATGCAATATCTTCTTATCTAAAGAGCGTGGCAAACCATATGGGGTTAGCGACCTCGGTAGTATCAGAGCTCTAGTTACTTTCATCTATACTAAAATCAAAAATCTTGCCCACATGATAATTGCATTACTCTATTATTTACATTATTATTTACATTCTTATTAAAATCGCCTGAGATTATTGACTTCTAAATTTGTTACTTTGTTTACAAGGAAGATGTCTATATATATGCATTTGTGAACATAAATTGAGCTTCAGCTCTAATAGATAACTTAAAACCCAAATTTATAAGTAAACTTGTCATTCATAAGCCCCTAAACTAACATAATGGGAAATTTTGTTGAATAAACCCCAGAAAAGCACCAGCCGGAATCTTCGAAAAGCTTCCTATATTCCTCTGCCAATCTTTGACGACCATGGTTAGCTAAAAACATATGGATGTCTAACATTACATTGAAAAACTTTGATGGAGGATCGTCAATAAGATACTCGCATGCTATTAGTCGAGAGCCGGGTCTGGCATTTTGTTTTAGAGTTTTCAAGATTTTGATGCAATCTTCATTTGGCCAGTCGTGTAAAATATGTTTCAACAAGTATATATCAGCAGTTGGTACTCTGGAAAACATATCACCTACAACAGTAGAAACTCTTGAGTCTATGTCTCTTGCCTTCTGGTTAAGACTGTCGATTACAAGAGGTATGTCGATATTTATACCTTCAAGGTCGGGCCTAACTGTTGCCTCCACTATTGAAGCTACCAAGCCCGAATGACCGCTGCCTACATCACAAATTAACTTAACTTTATCCGTTAATAAACCCTCGTCAATGAATGTTTTAGTAATAGCTTTTTCTTCATTTGCAGTCAAGCCCGCCATTGAATTAAAAAAAAAGATTGGCAAAGATTGGGTCTCTTTCCAAGTATTCTGCCCAATTGTATCCATGCTCAATTTCGAAAGGGGTCTTTACAGGATTTTCTTTAATCAAGATGGGCCCAAGTTTTATAACTGACTTGAGACTCTTGTAGGAGTATGAAATCTCTAAATGATTGTGGGTGTTCTTTCTGATAGAAGGCCCCAGTTTTGTTAATAACGAATCTATAATCTTCAACTTGGTTCACCAATTTTAACATCGTTAGTACTCTCAATATCCTTAGGAGATTGTCAGATGGAAGTTCCATTCGGATGCCAATTGTTTCACGTTCTTAGTGAAAGTTTGATGCTCGAAAATATCCAACAGAACGGCGGTATAGATTGAACGGGAAACCCAACCCCCCAACGAGAGACGCATTACAGTTTCATATCCTGATTCCAGCATGTTTGCTTATCACTACATCTTTACTTTTACTTTCATTCCCGAAGAGAATCCCTTTAATTGAGGGCCCAATTTGAAGTATTTAGGGAATTGCATTAGGGAATTGCTGTTGGGAATCGTCTCAGAGAATTGCTTAAAAAGAACAGTTCAGGAGATAAGTTGTATATACACCGCACTTACTATTAAGAACGAAAGACAAAGGAATCCGACTTTAGTAGTAAACATGCAACAGGCTATATTCAGAATTATAAATGATGGTTCTCCCCATGTCACTTCTAAGATATCGGGCTTTTTTAGGATTCTCAGTAATTGCAGCATTTTCAAAAATCGTGCAGAAAGATTGCATTTTGCATTGCATTACAAAGCTCGGCATTTAATGTCATAATTTATTGGGCATATATCATTTGCTTCTCATAATAACGGATAGACTGTTTGTAGTGCTATGGAGTGCCTTTCTGCTTTCTGCGAAAGATCTATCATTAAACCGCATGCATCGTGGCATATACACACAATTAAAAGGTTATATTATGTTCTTTTTTTTTTCGATTCTTAATTTTGATGCCATTGCTGGGAAGTATTCATAAAGAACCTATAATTACTGATATTGTACCTTCTGTCTTTATGGCTTTGTAAAATTTCCAACCAGCGGATTCTAAAAGTTTTTGAATCTCCTTTTCCGTTCTTAAAGTACCTTTACATGCCAAAAGCATATTGATATCCAACAATGTATTATAATATTGTGTAGGGGGGTCTTCAATTTAGCCCCACGGTTAGCATTTTTCTTTATTGTACCCAATATTTTAATACATTCTGGGTCACGCCAATCAAGTAACATGTGCTTCAAAAGGTATAAATCAGCACTTGGTACACTTTTAAACATATCTCCTGCAAGATAAGAGATGTTGGAATCATTGCCGCTTGGGTATTTATTTAGTTGATCGATAACAAAAGGTATCTCGAGATTAATACCTTTCAAAACAGGATTTGCAGCCGCGCTCACTACAGCCTTTAACAAGACTGCGTGTCCACCTCCAACATCACAGATAATATTAATCTTCTGTGATAGTAAGTTTTCATTAGCCAAAACTTCAGTAACCTTGCTAGCTTCAACTACACTGAACTTTGACATTGCACCGAAAAATACTTTAGCAAATCCGGGGTCACTTTGTAAGTGCTCTACCCAGCTGTGACCAAATTCAAGCACAAAGGCTGATTTTTCAGGGTTATCCTTAATCACTTCGGGTAAATGTGACCAAAACTTGTAGGGGACATCATAGTCCATGAATAGAACCAAATCTCTTAAACTTTGAGGGTGGTTTTCTTTGAGATAGGCACCACTTTCATTGAGGGAGAAGCCAAAATCCTCATTTTGATCAACTAACTTGAGGACAGTCAATGCCCTCAAAAGTCTGGAAAGATTGTGAGGATCAATACTTAACTCGCCAGATAACTGGTGAACATTCTTTCCTTTATCTGTGGATAAATGGTCAAAGACACCCAATAACAAGCCAGTATAAAGTAACTTAGTAGCCCAACGACCCAAAGTAATATTGATGACAGTTTGATAACCTGGTTCCAGCATATTTAATTTTCAATCCATTCACACTCATCCCAGGGTGGGCCTTTTATACCCATTTCCAGAAAGACAATAGATGCCTCTCAAAGGCTCAATTTTGTATCTCTTCTGGACAATCCAGTCCGTACTTGCTCCAAGAAGTCTCCAAATTCCACCCCAATATTGTGGCACGAATAATCTCCACTGATAAACCCCTCCTGTAAGCACTACCTCAATGAGCCTTCCATAATCCCAGTTAACTCCATTAGGATTTGTTCCGCGAGTGTGCTCTTTTTCGACTGGAACATGGATAATCCCATTCATAGAGCCCCACACAATTTCTTCATGACCTCCTACAGTTGCAATTTGCACTGGTGAGGCAAGTAAAGGGGGGTTTAAACTTTTAAATGATAATAGACCAATGGTTTCAGCATCTTCCAAGATCTCGATAAACTGATTGATTCCAATTGTTCCACCCATTAACGACATATTGCTACTGTAATAAATTTAAAAAATAAAATAATAATATTCATTATGTTGACTATTTATCTTTGTTAAACCAAACCAAGCATTACCTATCATTAAATTTAATCGACTTCCTCGACAGTTGGACCACTTTCACCACCTGGAGCTGATCCACCTGGAGCTGATCCACCTGGAGCTGATCCACCTGGAGCACCGCCTGGAGCACCTCCTGGGAAGCCACCCTCAGCACCTGGAGCCCCACCTGCAGAATAAGCACCAGAAATGATTGGGCTGGCAATACCTTCTAACTCCTTGTGTTTATCAGAATACTCCTCAGTAGATGCTGCTTGAGAATCATCCAACCATTTGATGGTATCGTCAATAGCAGCTTGTAACTTTTCTTTGTCAGAAGAGTTGATCTTATCTTTCATTTCGCCGTCATTAATGGTATTCTTCAAGGAGTAAGCATAGGACTCCAAGCCATTCTTGGCTTGTATTCTACCCGCTTCTTGCTCATCTTGTTCTTTAAACTTCTCAGCCTCACTCACCATTCTTTCGATATCTTCCTTAGACAATCTACCCTTATCATTAGTGATTGTGATCTTTTGAGTCTTACCAGTACCCTTCTCCAATGCTGAGACATTCAAAATACCATTGGCATCGACATCAAAAGTAACCTCGATTTGAGGAACACCTCTTGGTGCTGGTGGGATACCTGATAACTCGAACTTACCCAACAAGTTGTTGTCTTTAGTCTTAGCTCTTTCACCCTCGAAGACTTGGATCAAAACACCCGGTTGATTATCAGCATATGTTGAGAAGGTCTCTGACTTCTTGGTGGGGATGGTGGAGTTTCTTGTAATCAATTTAGTCATGATACCACCAGCGGTCTCAATACCCATAGACAATGGAGCAACATCCAACAACAACAAGTCTTGTGTCTTGGAGGAAGTGTCACCAGTTAAGATAGCAGCTTGAACAGCAGCACCATAAGCAACAGCTTCATCTGGATTGATGGACTTGTTAGGTTCCTTTCCGTTAAAGAAATCAGATACCAATCTTTGGATCTTTGGAATTCTGGTGGAACCACCAACCAAAACTATTTCATCAACTTGGCTCTTGTCAATCTTAGAGTCTTTCAAGACCTTTTCAACTGGATCTAAAGTTGATCTGAACAAATCAGCACACAATTCTTCAAATCTTGCTCTAGTTATAGATGTGTAGAAATCAATACCTTCGTATAAGGAATCAATTTCCACTGAAGTTTGTGCAGAAGAAGACAAAGATCTTTTTGCTCTTTCACAGGCAGTTCTTAATCTTCTCAATGCCCTTTGGTTACCAGATAAGTCCTTCTTGTTCTTTCTCTTAAATTCTGTAATAAAATGGTTGACCAATCTGCTATCGAAATCTTCACCACCCAAGTGTGTATCACCTGCAGTAGCCTTAACTTCGAATATACCTTCATCAATTGCTAATAGAGAGACATCAAATGTACCACCACCCAAGTCAAAAATCAACACGTTTTGTTCACCTGTAGATTGACTTTTTTTATCTAAACCGTAAGCAATAGCAGCAGCGGTTGGTTCATTAATGATTCTCAAGACATTCAAACCAGCAATTAAACCAGCATCTTTGGTTGCTTGTCTTTGAGAATCGTTAAAGTATGCTGGAACTGTAACAACAGCATCCTTAACATCACCGCCCAAGTAACCTTCGGCAGTTTCCCTCATCTTACCCAAGACCATTGAAGAGATTTCTTCAGGAGTGAAAACTTTGGTTTCACCCTTGAATTCGACTTGTATCACAGGTTTGCCTCCCTTTTCAATGATCTTAAAAGGCAAATGCTTAACATCGTTTATCACTTCAGGGTCCTCGAACTTTCTTCCAATTAATCTCTTAGCATCAAAAACTGTGTTGGAAGGGTTCATAGCAGCTTGATTCTTTGCAGCATCACCAATCAATCTTTCAGTATCAGTGAATGCCACATATGATGGAGTTGTTCTGTTACCTTGGTCATTAGCAATGATCTCAACTCTATCATTAGCGAAGTGTGCAACACATGAGTATGTTGTACCTAAGTCAATTCCTACCGCCTTCGTCATTGTTATATATTTTTCTTTTTGATTTAATTTAGTAGAGTTCTAATTTTCAATTTAACTAGGTTGTACCCCTAGTACTTATATATTTAGGGGTGGATTGCTAGAACCTTCTTATGTAGAGGGGTCGCAACACTAGAATGTTCGAGAAATTACTTAGAAAACTACATTATTTACTCTACAAGTAAATTAAACGACATCGATATGCAGAACACTTTACACCGAAAATGCGTCACAAATGATAGTAGCCAACCTTCTTATTGGCCTCACATTGCTATTTATTGAGCGGATTCCTCGGGTGCAAAAAGGTAGCTCATTACTGTGGAAGCGTGACCTTTAATTTTAGAGGCTACACCGGGTAGAAATAAGGGTTTTAGGGGCTGATCTATATGACATGTTTGGTCTTGAGCAGATCAATCTATACGACATCATCATATATAAGTTCACTCTTCGGGGCACATCTACACAGAAGGTAGCCGACTTCGGGTGGGCAAGGATAATGTACCTTGTAAAGTGCGATGACCAAAAATGGTATACATATTAAGAATCATGTGTCACGTTAAATGTCTGCATGTAATATAGTTTAATAGCTGATCTTTCTGTGTGTCGATCTCGCAGACGGTGCGTATTAAAAGCAGGCGTTGTGTTCGTTTTTCTTCTTGTGTATGCGTTCGCGTGCGTGATATACTGTGGAATAAGCAGTACATTTATGTGCCCTGTTAAGTTTAAGATTGTCTAAGAAACGGGAGGCTTGCATTGTTAGTATCTGATAGCACTTCATTATTGAATCTATAATCCGTACCTTCCTTCCATGGATACTCTCCTAGTTAAAGAGACGTATATAACCACTTTACTCTAACTAACCATCGTAAAATGCAAGCACACGTTAATTTTTCAACCGAGAAAAAAAAAATTATTCCATACACGTCTTGCTCCACTTTTTTTTATACTCAAGTTTTCGCGGAAAATTGTAACTACTTTTTTCACCATCATTGAGTGTTGTGTATCTTGTTTTCTTCAATTTCCACAAGGTCTCAGCTATCAGAATACTTTGAAAGATGAGTGCTGATAAGGTTGAACCAGAATTTGGAAACAAATTCGAGATGGACTTGAACAAGAGTTCTTCATTCTCTTCCGAGCTTGTTGAGCCACAAGAAGGTCAACTTACCAGAAGATTTTCCACTTGGTCTGTGCTAGGGATAGGGTTCGGATTAACAAACTCGTGGTTTGGTATCTCAGCATCTCTTATAACTGGTATCAGTTCTGGTGGCCCCATGTTGATTGTCTATGGTATTATCATCATTGCATTCATATCATACTGTATTGGAATCACCCTTTCCGAACTCTCATCTGCAATCCCTTCGGCTGGTGGTCAGTATGTGTGGTCAAGAGTCTTGGCACCAAAGAAATACTCTAGTTTTTTGGCGTATTTGTGTGGTTCATTAGCGTGGGCAGGTGCTTTATTTACTAGTGCTTCAATGGCTTTATCTGTTGCTAACGAATTGATGGGTTTTTGGGTATTGATGCATCCTGATCATGTAATCCAGAAATGGCAATTATTTGTCATTTATGAACTTATAAACATGTTTCTTTTCTTGTTCAACTGCTCCGGAAAACTTTTGCCCATACTTGCAAATGGTGTGTTGTATCTTTCATTGTTTTCTTATTTCACAATCACTATTACAGTCTTGGTTTGCTCTAGAGGTAACTATAGAAGTGCAGAATTCGTTTTCTCACAATTTGATAATGGAACTGGTTGGGCTTCGGCTGGTATAGCCTTCATCATTGGGTTGGTTAATCCTAATTGGTCTTTCAGTTGTTTAGATTCAGCGTGTCATTTAGCTGAGGAAACTTCGAGACCTGGAACCGATATTCCAAAGGCAATTATTGGTACTATCACTATTGGATTCATTACTTCATTCACTTATTCTATTGCAATGTTTTTTTCGCTTCACAATTTAGAGGATATTCTCAATTCCACTACTGGTATGCCTATCTTAGATATTTATTATCAGGCTTTGAATAATAGAGCTGGTGCTATTTGTTTAGGGGTTTTGATTTTCTTAACTGCTTGTGGCTGTACTATTTCTTCTCATACTTGGCAAACTAGATTATGCTGGTCATTTGCTAGAGATAAGGGTTTGCCATTTTCAAAACATTTGTCTGTTGTGCATCCAAAATTAGGTATCCCATTGAATGCCCATATTTTCTCAACCTTTTGGGTTGCTGTCTTGGGTGTACTTTATCTTATTTCCGATGCGGCTTTTAATTCTATGGTTGTTGGTTGTATCACGTTCCTTTTGTTAAGTTATCTTGTACCAACCGTTTGTTTGCTCTATAGAGGAAGAAATAATATCAAACATGGACCATTTTGGTTAGGCAAAATAGGTTTGTTTGCCAACGTTATGACTTGTTTGTGGACCATCTTTGCTTTGGTGGTTTTCTCGTTTCCAACTACAATGCCAGTGAAAGCAGGTACAATGAACTACGTTTCCGTGGTTATAGCGATCTACATGGTTTGGTCGCTTGGATATTGGTGGTGCCCCATTAAAAAATGGAGTGCTAGAGAAAACTTTGCAGGTGGTCTTGGTAACAACGAAGAGGTTGAGTTTCCTGACGTTTGTCTTACGGACATTTGAAACAAAAGCATTTTTTTTCTCTTCTGATTTGGTTGTCAAAAAAAATTACTGTCGCTTATGGCATTATCCAAAGGTATTTTTAATTTAATCCTTAAAAGTTGATCTTTAAAAGGTATAGGTTGATTATTAGACGTTTCTTTTAGAGGAAGATCATCCTTATTGTAAATACTCATTTAGAATATAAAAAGAATATGCAAAGATTAGTAGATATAGTTACAATATTTTTCATTACATAAACATATTTGGATCTTCTGACACCTCTCTTTCATTTTAGCATCCAGACAAGCTCTTATAGATCCACAGTTGTTCTTTCCATCAGTTATCGCATGTTCTAATGATAGAGTGATTCTATTTACACTATCGAATGTGTCCCAAAAACTGAGACATATTCACGCGTGCTCATAGAACCCATAAAAATGCACTGTCTAATGTGATGGATTACTTTTGGACAAAGTTAATAAGAAGTAAAACTTTGTATGAAAAGTTCTCAGAATTCTCTTTAAATAATCAATGTGGGTTACCCGCGTACAGATTTTTGAAGCAAAAAATATTGAGTACATGCAGGGAAGGAACAACCCATGATAGATTCAGTTTGAAGGTATACTGAAATAACTTGGTTAGAAATGATTCATGGTGGTTTATTGTCTTTTTTTTTATTCATTAAATATTCTTTTATCATTCTATTCATAAGATGTCTCATTTCTCTCGTTTCACTTTTGTCTACCTTATGTGCTTTTCGACCTAAAATTGTGATTTATAGTCTGAACTTCGATGGTGTAGACAATGAAAAGATTCTTATAGGCCTTAGCCAAAACAACAGAGATAAGGGTCTTCTATTGATTAAGGTAGCATAATTGCACCCATAGACTGATTTCGCTGAAAGAGGGCTTACCCGCCAAACCGTGCGAAGGTGATTTAAAGCAAAAAATATCAAATCTCAAAGTACCTAGTAAACAAGAACGAAAACTCAAGACTTCGAAGTTACTAGTATACCTCTTCGAAATGTTTGGAAGCAGTGGTAGCTCGGGCTTTGGTGGCAGCAATTCATTGAATTCTGGCGGTTCGAAAAGTTATGCTACAACGTCGAATTCTCAGATACCATCCAATGGTACATCGGGCAAAGGTTCGTCTAAACTTTTAAAGGATTTATTGGAATCGGCAAGTAATTTGCCAACGCCAAATGAACTAGAGTTTGGTAGCATCCATTTGACCCTCAATGAGCTACAAAGAAGATCTCAACAATTAAGGAAAAGCCATGATCAAGATTCAAATTATATGAAAGCACATTATTTGTTAGCCTCCAGTGGAATGAGTGCTGATGAGATTGAAAGTGAATTAAATCAAATAAAAGTCCCTGAAGCAGATTCAAAGACTTCCATAAATATATCAAATAATTTAGAGGGATATCTTAGCACGAAAAAGGATGAAAATATTTTGAACTCGATCGAACAATCATTGAGTATCGCATCGAAAGATTTCGATACCTTTATTAATGCGAACGTCAATATCGATTGGAAGACTAGAAAGGATGAACTCAGGAAGATCATAGGCTTGAAGCCCGGTCTCAGTGACGAAAGGAAATCATCACCTGTTTTGTGGAATAAGTTAGTTCCAGGAAGCTATAACATCTTAAGCCCTTTGAATGGATCTACCCTGACTTCATTAAAGCAATTACCACGAGATAAGTTCGAAAGCTACTCTAAGATTATATATGAATTGAACGAATCTCGCTTGGCTGAAGAATTCGTGCCATTGTTACTCAACTTTGAGGAACTCAATAAACTTTCAAGCAATTTAAAATCTAAGCAGATGAGTGAAGTTTATAAAATTTTGGTGGAATTAACCGGTGAACAACTTGCAAAGGTAAACCAAGAACAGAAATTTTATCATGAGAACGAATCGAAGGTGCTTAACAATAAGATCATCAACAGTAGTAAGGCATATTTAGAAACCCAATTCCTCAACTACCTCAACGAGTCATTTTTCAAGGATGAGAACGATACACCTTCTAAAGCTTCAAGCAACGTTGATAAGGTTTCGCATTTGATTAAAAACATCATTAATAAAAATGACACCAACTTGTTGGAAAAGACATTAACAGTCAATGGGTCTCCTGTGTGGGCAATCATATTTTATTTGATGAGGAGTGGATTGTATAAAGATGCGGTTGAATTCACGTGGCAAAACAAAGACAATTTCAATAAATTTGATAAGAATTTTCCCGTCTACATTAAGAAATATGTCGAAAGTAAAGACGGAACGTTACCCCAAGATTTGAATGATCATTTACAACAAGAATTCAATCTGCAGTTTTCATTTATAAGTGATAATGATGACAGCTTTGACCCATACAAATATTCCGTCTACAAAATCATTGGCAAATCTGATTCAGGTAAAAGAAGCCTTCCTAACTCTGTGAATCTCAGCATAGAGGATTGGCTTTGGTTCCATCTTTCAATAATCAATGAATCGCAATCATCGGGATCGAACCTTGTTTTCGAGAATTACACTCTTCAAAGTTTGCAAAAGAAAGTTATATCATTGGGTGTGAAAAAATTCAATTCGCTGTCGAACAATCCAATGTACTTAAAGACATTAGTCTTAGTAGGTCTTTATGAATTGGCAGTGCAATATGCATACGAATATATTAGTGAATACGACGCTGTCCATTTGGCCATTGGGCTCAATTATTATGGGCTTCTTCATGTCTCGAGCTACAACCCTAAAGACGAATTGATCGTTTTTGGTAAAGAGTATGAAATCAATTTCGCTAGACTAATTGGATCGTATACTAGGGGATTCAAAATCAGTGATCCTAAAGTGGCTTCTCAATACTTGATTCTAATTGCATTGTCAAAGGGAGGCAATTCAAAAGATGAGATATCCAAATGTCATGAAGCTCTAAGGGAATTACTCTTGTTATCTAGAGAGTTTTCAATGTTATTGGGAGAGATCAATCAGGTGAATGGAGAAAAGAAACCAGGAATCTTGGAGAAGCAAAGGTCACTCATTCAATTACCAGAATTAGGGGACTTTTATCATCAAATTATCGAGATCAGTGCCTTACGCTGTGAGGAGGAAGGTAGAGTATTAGACGCATTAATACTCTATCAATCTTGTCAAGAATTCAGTACCGTGATTTCTCTCATCAATAAGCTACTCGGAGAACTTTTATCATCTATAGATTTGGATGAACCATTGTCAAAAGCTGGAAACTACGAGGGTATGGATGGGGAAGTCCGAAAGTCAGAGACTCCAGAAAATAATGTCATTTTACTTTCTAGTCAAATAATGGGAGTGTTTGATCATAACAGCTACATTTCAGAGAAGATTCCTTCTCAAAAAAAGGATACTTGCAGGTTATTACTTTCCATAGTTGATATAAGGGAATACTTCAGAAAAAGAGATTTCAGGGATGTCCTTCAGAGAATTCAGGCCTCAAACATCCTTCCAATTAGCCCCAATGATGATCTCAATCAAATAAGAAAACTCAGCGAAGTAGTGAAAGATAACTTTTTGGATGAAAATCTCGTCAAGGTTATACCATCCTTGTTGATTATGACCATGACTTCTATTTCCCAATTGAGCTATCTCATATTGATCAAGAAATATAAAGCCTTGAATGATGAGAGAGTTGAGCTTCAACAATTGAGAGTGATTGCAAAGAATTGTATGATTTACGCCGGTATGGTCCAATACAAAATGCCCAGAGAGACTTACAGTCTCTTAATCAACTTAGAAGCCCTGTTATAATTGTAATATAGACTCATTATTTAATATATAGTCTAGATAATGAATACTCAACTAAAGATTAAAATTTTATGGTCACCTTTTGTTACTATCAGATTGGTCGATCACATTTTATATTTACTCTCGCGATTTGAACAGAAGTTTATATCAGATCCACCAGAGGCGAGAATGCCACCAAAACGCAGACCAAATCCTGTTTCTTATTCGTTTCCTAACAACTTCCATAGCTTGGCCAATGTTTTGGATAAACAATATTACAAGCCAGAGCCTGAAGTCTATATTCAAGGGCAAGTCATAGTGATCGAAAACTTTCTTACTGGCCAACTTTGCGATGAGTTGATAAAGTCCTTCAGAGATGGCTTGAAGCTAGAGACCACTCCTTTGATCAAGAGCAAGGACTATGCTACGAGGGTGAACGATAGAAGTCTTGTTAAAGATGACAAAGCTGCACTTAATTTGTGGAAGTACTTAAAACAAATATTGATACAAGAATTGCCCTATGAGGATCAGGAACTAGAAGAGGTCAAAGCTGAATTCTATGACGCTATTGGTCTCAATGATTCCTTAAGAATATATCGATATAGAGAGGGACAGCATTTCAACCAACACTATGACGAATCAGTCAAATGCGAGGTCATGGGTCAAAAAGGTGCAACTAAATGGACTTTATTGATTTATTTGACCGGAAACGAAGACTTTAATGGAGGGGGTACGATATTTTATCCTGAAGACACTAGAAAGGAACCTTTGAATGTTCATCCTAAGAGAGGGATGGCTCTTTTGCATAAACATGGAGACGACTGCTTATTGCATGAAGGTGAACGGGTGAGAAATGGAGAAAAGTGGGTATTGCGTAGTGATGTCGTTTATTCAGTAGCGAGATAATTACATCAAGAGTTTATCAAGACTATCTATTTTGAATTTTTCACGATCTTGGCTCCAAAAAAGTCTTCTGTATGTTTAAGAACCATCTGATACTCCAAGCCACTAACTAAACGTTTCTGAACCCAACCACTAAGCTTGTGTTTGATTTTGGGCGTCTCATATCTTCTGTCAATCAAGTATATGGTAGCATAATCATCTATGTGTCTTATGCTTCTTCCTATACATTGATTCACAGCCCGCATGCATACATTTTCATAATAATCATTAGAATTCTTCTTCGCATCTTGTGTTGTTCCTCCCATTTCAATGGTTCGGGTCTCTATGAACTTTTTTCGGGTAATCATTTCTCCTGAATATATGTTGGGATAGGGCAATCCCACCATAAGCACGGCCCTTGCGAGATCATCTGAGAAGTTGATGCCCTCAGACAATCTGCCCCCTACTACTGCAAGAAAAATTGCTCCTCGCCTTTCCTTTCTGATTAAATCAGAGTATTGGTTGAGAACAAGGGTCTGATCTGAGGATTTAGATTCCATGAATATTTGCTTACTTTTATTGATTCTTTCAAACGCGTCCGTCTTCTTCCATGTCTCCACAACTAGATTAAGAAACTTATAACTTGGAAAAAAAGCAACAATTCCATATGGAACCCTCGATGAAATATCAAAAATAGAATGGCCTAATCCATGGATGACGCCGCTGTCGTTTCTCTTTGTGTACAGAAAATCGAACGTTATTCCATTGATAGAGCTAACTGGATACGCCTTCAAATTTTCCGGAGGAATGATGTGGTCACAACTAAACTTTCTAATTTTTTCATTTGGGACATAAGGGAATAAATATTTCAAGTAGTCATCCATTGGTTCCATAGTTCCACCACACAATAAAACGCATTTGGCATTCTCCACAATATTTCTGAAGACTTCACTGGGATCAACAAGTCGATAACCAATAGCCCTGATATTGTTCGTTTCATCCCAAAAGAATTTCCCTTCTTTTGAAGTGTTATTGAGGTATTTAAGAAACTTTGTGATTTTAAAAAGTAGAGGATTCGATCTACTGACCTTGTATTCCACATTTTTTAATTTCCCCATGTACGTCTCGATTTTATAAGCGATTTTTGATTTGTTTAAATACAGTTCTATGCGGTGAATATTGATCAAGTCACCTGTGGTACTCTTGAAAATTCCCTCTGTGTTTATCTCTGTACCTACTGGAGCAGGATCTGAGGAATCAATAAACTTTGCTACCACTTGACATAGTTTCATTAACTTCATCAAATTCACTCTATTCCCTGTGTTGAGCCTCCTTGTGAACTTTTTCATGTATGCCTTCAAAGATGCAATGACAAGGTTAAGTTCATCAACGGTAATACTTATCGAGTTCATCGCGTTTATAACATCTAATAAGTTATGTGCCTCATCTACGACAACGATGGAGTTTTTAATGTTCAAATTAAATGTCTTCCTAGCGTTATCCTCCAAGAGAATTTGGTATGGCAAGGATAATACCTCACTGAAGTCAATACCTTCTCGAACATTGTAGTAAGGACAAATCTTCATTTCTTTACCTATATCTGCCAAATCTTCGATATCGTTTATCTTTGTTAATGCTGTATCTGCGAACCTTCTCTTAGCATCTGACTTCTCTTTAGATAAGAACTCGCATCCGTCTTTAAGGGATTGTAAATCCAAGCATGCATCACCCAAGCTCAGGTCGTCGCTATTAAATCTATTGACCTTAGGATTAATGCAAAGCTGTTTTCTTGATCCCAATGCTAAGTATTTTGTTCGTTCTGGTAAATCATCCAATGAACTCTCAAAGTGAGGTAAACTCAACTGGCCCGCAAATTGATTTAGTTGTGAGTGAGTCCTCGAAGAGAAGAATATCTTTGTGGAATCCTCACTTATGCCTTCACCAAAGTTTTGCAGGGTTTCCGCCTTTTGGATTAATCTTCTTATCTCACGTTTTAAGTTTGATGATGTTTCCTCGCTTGTGTCAGCATCGCTATAGTAATCCTTCGGAAGTAGGTCATCTTCGCTGATTTCTTCTTTCAGAACCCTAGGTCGTTTTCTTTGGGAGTCATCTATAGTCTTAGCTACTACAATGTTATCCTTGAACTCTTGCTCCACTTTATCTAAGTGTTTTTCGTAATCTTTTAATTTGTTCTTTGCCCTCGAGGTGATTGACTTCTGATAGGCATTCTTGACCCATTCAACATCGCTGTCGCTATCACTTTCATCACTAGAGCTATTTCCGTCATGGTCCATTCCGTATGCATCTTTTTGTTTATAGTGTCTAAGCCATGTCATTGTCGAACAGATAATGGAAAGTGTCTTCCCAGTTCCTGTGGGACTCTCAAAAAGTCCTATCTTGTAATTTTTATCAATGGTCTCATAAATTGCATTCATGAGTTGCAACTGAATCCCATAAGGTTTAAAAGGATGATGAAAATCAATATAGTTAGCCTCCTCGTTTGTCATCTCATATCTTGAAATACATCTTTCGTTATCCACTGTTAGTGTAGTCAATAACTACGCGTTGTAAGTATCTATATGTGTGAACTTTTTGCAATTATTACGTAAGCGATGAAGTATGCAACTGAAGATATGAGAAGATCACTTCTATTTAGTACCCAGACAAAAGTTTACAAACTGAAACAACCTGTGCAATGTTAGTCGATTATTAGCTGCAAAAAATTCAAAGTACCAATGGCAGAAGAGTGTTCAAAAGAGTCACGTATAGCTCTTTAAAAGAAAAAAAAATGCACGTATAATGAAGTCCTCTCCTAAACTATCTATCACCCAAATATCAAAGTTTATAACCCAATCTATTTATGATACGATCATACTGTTTAATATCATCCAAGGTCGAACATGATCCTCCACAAACTACAACTATGACGATATCATCATCCTTAAGTTTGAAATTCTTTTCCAAAAGATCCAATTGGTTATAAACTACTGACAAAGCTGTACCACATGCTGGCTCTGTCACTAAACCTGTATTTTTGTAGTATTCTACACAAGCCCTCATAGCATCTGTATCATCAATTGACTCTAAGCTTGTCACAATGTTGGACCTATCTTTGAAATTCGATAATGTCTTGCTTGGAACATAAGAGCAAGCTAGTGATGAAGCAACGGAAGTCACATTACTCAACCTTACTATTTTATCAGCTTTGATAGTATTCTTCAAAGTAGGTGCCTGGTTAGTCTCCATGAGGAGAATATCCAGATTCAAGTCATTGTTTTGCAAACCCTCATATATACCGTTGTAAAGGCCTCCTCCGCCTACAGAACATACAAAACCCTTGATTTTACTGACCTCTTGAGGCAGAAGCTGATTCACGACCTCATCTACCAAAGACGAGTGGCCCTGCCATATTAATGGATGTTCATATGGGTGACAGTAAATTGGGACAGTAGTATTAAGGTCTATGCATTCAATTAATGACTTTACGTGTTGGTCTGCGTCGCTTATTGTTCTCCCAGAAACAACTGTGCTAGCGCCATATGACTCTAATGTAGCTCGAACTTGTGGCTTGGAGACCACGGGCACAACCACGGTACATTTAATTCCATAAAACTTTGCCAGGTATGCAGCGGCCAACCCAGCGTTCCCCCCACTGGATGCGAAAACTTGTATTTCTTTTCCAGGATATAGTTTGTTAGCTTTAGTTATGCATTTGTTAATTAAATACCCTATGCCTCTTAACTTGAAGCTATGGCTAGGCTGCTCGTGTTCATTTTTAAAGAAGACACGGCAGGGTGGTTTTCTAGGAAGTTTGGATGTAACCTCTTCCAAAGAGGTTTGACGGAAAGGGAGAGTTCCCTGGTGCTTAGCGGTTTGCGTCTTCAAAAATATCTGCTCTTCAGTCTCCATTTTCTTTGAAAGACTAAACCATTGTTAAATTTTATTCAGAAGCTGCTACATCAATGCCTTATAAACAAAGGTCTGGCGTTGCCTACCCTTTAGCCATACTTTTCTTTTTCTTGAGCTTTTGAGTTCGTCTCTCAAGTGACTCGGTTTTTGACTCTTTTGGAAGTTTTTCTCAGTGTGGTTGCAGTCCAGGCTAGACTCGGTGACCGGACTGAGTCAGGATCAAAGGCACTATTGCCTTAAAAGACGAAAGGGGATACCTTAGAAATGCCTATTGAGCAGGGGGCTGGTGTCAACCGTTCCGAGCCCTTTGGACACTATCCGTCAAAAACCGCTTGTGTACAATATAAGATAAAGAGATAAGCCTTTTATCGCTTTTGTGCGGGACTATGCGCATCCCTGGAAGAGCTGAAGGTTTGATGAGAACATTCCATGATCTACATAAACTAGATAAGTCTAGAAATGGCATGTCCTATCAGTGGAAAAGACAGAAGAGAGGAGGGAGTGCAGGTCTAAATATGCCCCGCAACTCTTCCTTTTTTTTTTTAATTGCCTTTCAACTTTTCGCCGCTACGAAGATGATAACATAGCAATGATTCGTGTGAGATTTGTATAATGTGTTCTATGTGTAAAGACTTGGAGGTGAAGTAGTGATTCCGCTTTTTTCATTCGCTTGTTTCTGTGAGGGTTGCTTAAAAGAAGAATCGAGAATATACAAAAACTTGTAGCGACAGCAAGCTTTCCAAAGTGTCAAAGGGTATAATTGTAAATATGACAATTGTAAGCCATCTTTTAACTAGTCTGAAACCTAAGCGCAAGAAGAGGGTAACTTACGTTTTCCTAGACATAGATCTACATTAACGAGAACATCACTTTCCTATCTTGGTTATTATCTGTCATATTATGTACAGGAGCATCATATATTGATCCAATGTGCTTGAGAAGACGATCCATATCTTGAAGCAGCAATAAAAGGTCTTCTTTCTAGATATGGCTTCTCCTATCTTCATGTCAAAGCCTCCACCGGGCTTTTCACCAACTGCTATAATAAGAGGGGTTCAGCTTGCAATATTGGGAGCCTACAGAACTCTTCAGAACCCTGAAGTTTTCTCATCACAATTTTACCAGAAGGTCGTGACAGCCGTGAAATATTCTATCATCATCCAGTTGGTGGTTTTGGTTCCTCTTTACACCTTAAAGTCTTTTCTATCAGTGATAAGCTTTTTGTTAAGGAGACATTGGAATCTAAGCTCTTTGACATCAGACATCTCTCTTTTTCAAAGACATGTCTTAAATTTGGGTGTCTTTTTGGTTTCATTCATTCGATTCTTCAGAAATGAACTTGACGATATCTTTTTCATTGCTTTAAAGTTTACTGATGAAGTCACTTTGAAAAAGCACCCTGAGAGAGCCAATGCTCTCTACTTCAAACCATTGAACATGTTGCCAGAATTTGAGGAGGAGAAGCATCTGAAGAGGTCCACTTTTCAAAATATGGGGCAAATTTTCACATCTTTAAGATTTAAGCTTGCTAACTCAAATGAATTTGAAGGGTTTTTGAAAAGATATTTAACTAATACAGCGACTAACTTGTCGGTCTATTTATTAACAAAGACTCCAAAAATTGGTCCTGTCATCATGGCTTTAATTACATTCCAGACTTTCAATGACAAAATCGGAACTGTTCCATCATCGGCATTTGTGTTCATATTGAACATTGTTCCCAGGCATTATCATAGACAATTGCTTTATACCTTTTGGGGATCAAATAACTTGAGTTATGATTTATTGATGCCTTATTTCAGTAAAATTAAAATCACGAACTTTCAAAAAAATCAGTGGATTAAATCTAGACAAGGAGTTCTATTTGGTTTCGGGTTGTTTTTCTTTTATCTAATTAACAAATTCCCCTTGATTTCTATTTTCACATATGGCGTCGCCCAATCATCCGCTGCATACTTGATAACGAAAGTGACTGACCCGCCACCATCCCAAAGGAGCACTTTGATAGATTGGAACTCGACCCAGCTCATTTGGAACAAGGAAAAAGAGAACTATATTTTAACCGGGAACTTTTTCAAGTCAGATGAAGGATTCAAACCTTTACCTGGATCATTCTTGTTTTTCGACCACAAACTCAATGATCCCAATGTCCAAGAATCTGAAGAATCTTTCAAGAGAAAGTAATATTGTCATTTCAACAAAAGTTTAACTAAAAGTTTAATTGAAGGGATAGATCCTGTTCCCAGTTACAATACAGTAACGTATTGACCGTAATAAATCCTTTGCATATTCAATGTCATTTTGCGGTGGGAGCTCATATATATAGTTGAATTTTCTTAGCTCATCAATTTTATTTATCATCTCCATTAAAGGAAGCAAAGTTAGATTACACGTTGACCATCGATGATTAGAAGTAGACTCGATTAAATTATTTTCTTCCTCTCTCTTCATGTCCTCTACCGAAATGTCAAAGTTTTCCGTAAAAAACTTAGTTGCAATGGAAATTGTAGCACTGCTAGGTATCTTGTTTTTGAAATCACCTTTGTCTATATCGGCCCCTCGGAGACTTAAGTAATGGCTTATAGCTAAGAACTTATCAAATTCATTGAAAATTTCTTTATTTTGCAAGAAGTTCAAAATAGTCAAGCTCAAATGCCTTTTGATCTTCTGTAAAATCACATTCTGTTCACTGTTGATATATGACTCTAAAGCATCTGAGTCTTTACTATTAAATTGCTTGAAAAACTTGAATGTATCTTGGATAACCAAATTGAAGTTAAAGATATTCTGTAATTGTTTAATGTTACTGTTATTTATGAAGTGCTTCGTTAAGTAGCTTTGGAATGATGGAAAACCTTCATGAAAGGAATTAACTTCAATCTTCTCCACGTCATTGAAATAACTTTTCTTAAAGTCAAGTATAGATGTTGCAAACTTCAGTATCTCCAGATGCACATCCCCTGAGAGCTTTGGAAACTGAGGCAAATCCTGGAAAGTTGAGAAAAACACTTGGTTCAAAAATTGCAACGAGGTTTGTCTAGTATCCAATGCTTGATTTTTGTTTGAACCAAGGTTCCTTCTAATGAAGCCAATTTGCAATTCACTTTTCGAAAGAATGGTATAGTTTAAAATGTTGCGTGGTATAATCTTATAAAGGATACATAAAATGTCTCCCATCATAGATGTCCCATACATTACAAAATCACCCTCCACTGATTGACTCAAAAATGGTCTTGTTAAATCAGAATTGGTTTTTGGGCCTCCCAGGGAGGCAGTGTCTTCTTCAGTCTTTATTTCTTGGCCCTCATGAGATGAAAAAGTGAGCTGGTACTTGTATAGATTTCGAGAAACAAAATCAGGTAGCTGTGGAGATATTGCCAGGGATGCAAAAGCAAGTTTGTCAATATCATAAGACCAGCTGTCAAATCTACCACTTTCGAATGCTAATGTAATCTGCAAAGAACTACCTTCATAGCTTTCGACCATTCCGGTTACTAAACTTAAGTCTGGAAGCTTTTGTATGCTAGGCTTCGGATCTTTTCCTGCTGTAAGTAAAGAGATAGCCAAAGAACCAGTGGAACATGTTATTAGGATATCCGTATCATTATAAGAACACCATTTGATTTGACTTACCCAAAATCTAGACTTTTTCCTTAACCCACGAATCTCCAGTATAGACAACACATTGGGCCCTTTTAAATTAATAGTACAGTACCCTACCGAGTTATCATTAAAGGCAAATGCTAAATATGCAATATGGTTTCCTCCTTCATTTCTCCATTGTGACCAAGATTGCTTGGAGACACTGGCGCCCAAGTCTGTGCTTCCGATTAGGTGGAGGTCATCTTCATCGAGTTTATAAATTTTCAAGCTTCCATCTTTTGCTATCGTACTTAAGACTAGAGTTGGTTCTTCCAACACTTCTATTAAAGTGAAATCAAAAGTTTCTATCTTAAGCTTATCGAGGCCAGGTCTATCTACAACAATCTCTTGATCTGTTTCTGATGCTCCAATGTCAGCCACTAAGCGTGGGAAGAGATTATATTTTACCGAATATTGTTCAGGCTGACTGTTTGCTCTCTCGAAAATAAGAAGTTCATTGGTATTGAAAAGTACCCCTAAAAAGCAGTCCTTCGAGTAAGGATTGACTGGAGACCACCTATGAGCTGTGATTATAGGTTCACTTATACCACCAAAGCTAAAGTTTTCATCGAGTGATTCAACAAGTACCCTTGAAAAGTTTCTTAAAGGTAAATTTTCGAGTGCCTCTGGAAACAAAATTGAGCTTACTGTGTACAATTCCTTTGGTTCGAGTGCCTTTTTCTCATTAATCACTTTGATGCTGCGATGTAGGAGCGGTAGCTTGGGATCCAAAATGGTCAATTGATTATTGTTGTTGATTGCCAACTGGGAATTCTCTGATATTTGGAGCGGATCATTTAGTGCATTAGCCGAATCTACTCTCTGAATAGTTATATCTTTTATCATTCCAGATACGTAACTCGATCGGGCTGATTAGTATATTTGCGTGTGCTGATATGTTTATTTTCTAAATGGCTGCGGAGTCTAATTTTCGTGCATCACCAGATTCGAACCAACGAGTGAAACACAAAAACAGCAAAACAGAAGTCGTTGGATAGAGTTGATGTATCTAGCTGAAAGATAAGGAAGAGAATTAAATTCTACTTATCCTCTTCATGAAAGTCCAAAATTGCAAAAAAAAAAAATAGTGGAGGATGCGAGGTTCGAACTCGCGCGGACAACCGTCCAACAGATCTTAAGTCTGCCGCCTTAGACCACTCGGCCAACCCTCCCAAATTTCTGAAAAATTTTGTTTGCGAATGGTCATATGCTGTAGAATTAAAGAGATTTAGTTGTGATTTATTTATCGTCATGTAGAAATATTAAGTACTTTCTTACATATGGAAGCTCCATTTATATTTTCTGATTTCCTGGTAGCCTTCTGTTTAGGAGCATAAAAAAGCTTCTTGAGGCAAATGATTGTCTGAGGAAATCGTGTACTAATAAAGCTGTTCCACCATTTTGCCATTTTGGAAGCGACAAAAAATATAGAGAGAAGACTGATACAATCAGCACTAGCTGAAGTAAATAATCTTCAAACATTGTCGTACATTTTATAAAATTATATCCATGCTAAGCTAACCGGACCAAAATTGGTAACTCTTTGGTTGCACAACACTTATTGGTAAATTATCGGTAACTGGTTCTTGATTGGTAGTCGAGTCTATAACCAGAGGTCCCCCATTGACATGAGACTGGTTCGCATTTGCTGAACCTGGTGTTCTAATTGAGTTATTTATTTCGTTAATGCTAACTGGTTGCAACAAAGAATCAAGCTCATCAGCCAACTCTGGTCTCTGTTGTTTCAACTTGTTGATTTTTTCAAACTGTAACCATCTCTCAAAGAGAACTTGCTTCCTTTCTGCATTACGTTGTTTCTCGATTTCCAAAAGGCTTGCCTCTAAGGAATCCACAGTTTTCAATTTGATATCAACTTTTTGTAAAGTCAATTCTATAACTTGGTTAATCAAATCAGATTGTTCTGTAACTGATTCGTTCAAGTTCCTAAGTGAATTCTCCCTAACTAACTTTTCACCCTCAGCACGAGAAAGAATCTCTTTGGCAATTTCCTGTACTATAGCCGTTTTATCTTCTTTGTTTTCCTTAGATTTTGTGCCACTGATTAGTTTATTTAAATATCTGTCTTCTATTGGTAGCTGGATAAATTTAATCAAGCATTGTTCTTGAGATTTTGTGCCAACAAACTCGCTTATCTTACTCCATTGGCCGTTGGCATTTGAGTTCAAGGAAGCATCTTGACCACTTAAAACACCGTTGTTTAAATCGAACGTTCCGAATATTTCAATTGCTTCTAAAAGAAGTAATATTTCTTGTTCACTCCATGCGGAATTGGTCGATTTATTCAATTTAATAAAATCAGATGCCTGAAAGTTCAGGGGGAATAATCCCTGTTCAAAGCAATTTGAACATAAAATTGAGGCATTGTTGAATGTAGAGTTAGGATTACTCGAGTAAGATTTCACCTTCAAGTTATGGAACCTTACTTCACTTGTGTCCTTCCCGCAGATGTTACAAAAATATTGGATAATATTGTTTGCACTAGCATTTTCGCTAGATGAGGTGTATACGTTACGCCTTGCTTCTAAGTTCAAAGGTATATCATTTGAGCTATCAACTGGCTTGCTCACCTTGTCATTATTTGATTCTTCAGGTTTCGTTGCTTTATGATCTTCCGTTTTGATATTTGTTACTTCCCTATGTTCGGGAATAAATGGGACCAAGCCCTTTGGAGTATCCAAAGTTACTTGGAAATGACCAGTGTACTGAGGCCCAACTAACGAGGGCTTTGTTCTGGGATCAATTTGATAATTAATCAAACCCCACCTCTCCAAAAACTGGTGTACCCTGATAATACTAGTAACATCACCAGCCAAACTACGACGGGTAGCCGTTATACTCAAATACTCTAAGGGATTTATTCTATAAGCGTTAATCATAAAATCTCTCATATTCTTATAATTTTCACTGGTCCTGTAAACAGATTTTACGTTATCTTCCTTAGTCGGAAAAAAGTCAGGAAACAGTTTTTTTTCAATATGGTGTATATGGTTCATATCAAACCATTTAGCATATGAAGGAATCACAACATGGCCACTTTGATCGATTAAATAATTTCTAGCTTTTTCCTGGAAACTCTTCGCTATTTTCTCAGCATCTATTGCTTTATTCTCGGATTCACTATTTTCTGTTGTCTCTTTGATGCTATTGGGTTCAATGTTACTAACTTCTTCGGACTCTTGAGGGGTCTCCACGGCCGGTGTATCTTCATCCATAGACGACATCAGGCAATTTATATAATGATTGATTCCCTTAAAAAATTGATGTGTAAGTCTATACTCTAGTATTTAGCTAGATCCTCTCTCATTTAGTTTGTTCAAGCTTTTGTTTCCATTTTCGATTGGTGAACTTTTCGACGAAAACACGACATCTTAATACTGATACCCAGCGCGACATTAATGTTTCACAAAAACGCGCTATTATCGTTTATTATCATTGCGACTTTTGAGGCTAAAAGAAATATCAACTAATATTTACCTTAGAAACAGCTTCTATTATACTCAAAGTGTATTGCAATGGCAACTGTTGATCTTGCTACTCCTCACGAGGTGAGGCGATCAAAGCGTGTAGCTAATAGACCTACTCAATATCGAGACAGTTCTGATTCTGAGCAAGATGATGATCACGCCGAGATCGAAAGTATGGATGACCAGGACTTTGACCTACCATCATCAAGAAAGCGTGCTAGAGGTAACGGAAACCCTGGCATAAATAAACTGAGATGTGGAAAAAATAACAAGGCTCGTAAACTCAATGCAAGATCACTAGAAGAAATGGAGGCAGAATTGCCTGAAAACATGCTATTTAAAGCTCTTTCCTACGAAGAAGTGCATGTAAAAGATATTGCATTGGAGTGGTTGGAATCTTATGAAAATGATGAAGATCATGAATCAATGACGTTGCTAATTAATTTTTTGTTGAGAAGTGCTGGAAGTGTCCATCTCTTCCGACCACATGATTTGGCCAACCTCGAAAGCGCATCAGAAACCGTGTCTGAGATGTCCATTGCATTTTCCCAACAACAGAGTCATAGGTATCCATTCAAGACATTACCACCTTTCAGAAGGAATGTCGTGAAATTCTTTGAGGAGCTCATCGACCTCTCACATGAAAAGGGCCTCTTATACAAGCAAACAGGTAATGACAGCAAAAAAAGAAAGAAGAGAAATAATGATGAGTCATTCTTGTCATCTACTCTAATGAAGGAGCTCTTAACTTGGGTGTCGTTGTTAAGTTCATGTCAAATAAGACCCTTGAGATACATATCCACAATAGTGTTATTCGCTATCCAAAATCAATTGAGTGAGATAATCAATTCAGTCATATCAAGTTTGGAAAAAGTGCAACGTCAACTATCAAGAGTTTCTAAAAGTGGTAAGCAAAAGCAAAAGCGAGAAGATCTAGGTAGAACCATAGAAAGTTTTTTCAACCAGAAGGATACTATTTTGGAGTACTTTGATGATATAAGCAACACCACTTTAATGCATAGGTATCGTGATATCGATCCCCTTATAAGACAAGAGTGTATGAAGCATTTAAGCTCTGTTATGGTGACGTATCCTGACTATTTCTTCCAAGCTACCTTTTTACGATTCTTCGGATGGCTCCTTTCTGATCCTTCAGTCTTGGTGAGACTTGAAGTCTGCAGGGTACTTCTTCGTCTTTACAGAAATGCAAATAATAGGGGCAAGACTTTTGGTATAGGATTCAGGCAATTCACTGAAAGATATAAAAAGCAAATTATAAAAATGAGTATGATAGATAATGACGTCCATGTCAAATTATCCTGTGTTAGCATATGTTGTGAGTTGTTACGAGTAGGATTCTTGGACAAACCAGATATTGCCCATGTCATATCTAACTTTTTCCATCTAATCAATGAGACTGAAGGATCTATAACTAACTCCAATGATGAAAAATTGAAGTTAGAACTAGCCAGATTTATTAGCATAGCAAACTCTGAGTCTACCAAAGTAGACTTAGAAAAATTCTCCCTATTCTTGGAGAAGCACAAGGCAAAAGATTGTGAGGATGATGAGACAAATTTCACATTCAAAAATTGCTTCAAATACAGAAACTTGATTACAATGTTGTCTTCATCATTTGAATTACTGAAAAACGAGCTTCAATTCACAGTTGATGACCCAGTCAGTGTTATCTTTAGGTATCTATATCAGAGTCCATCATTTAGTGGAAGCTGGGAATTTCTAATCCGCTACTTTTTGTTTGATGTATCTTCAATAAGCTTTGAAAATGATGATGAAATTGCGCTTTCAGAGAATGAAGTCGAAGACTTCAGAAAACTGTTGGAGTTGTCTGAAGATGTTGGAAAGTACTTTTTACTCGAATTCATATTAGGCGCAATCTTCCAGATATATGACAATAAGAAATTAAAGATTCAAAGTGAATTGTCCGACATTTTGGTTAAGTTTGTTGGTTATTTGCCCAAGATTGTTGACGCTCTGGCAAAGTCTGATAAACTTTTTACTGCCTTTTTGCCTCTTTTCACGTTGACACTTAACTCGAATGATGACACCAACAATGTTTACTCTATTTTTATAAATCTCAATCAAGAAAACACATTTGATGAGATCATAAAGGGTATATTAAAATACTTCAGAGGCTTTGATGATACGCATACCCAAGAAAGTGAAATCCTTGGGAAATTTGGTACTTTTTTGGAAAGGTTGTTGGTACACTACAATTCTGCCCCAGGTATCAACACATCACATCTAAATGTGACCAATTCTCAAGTTCGTATGGATATTCAGGCTTTGACTCAAGACTTGGTTGAGGAAACAAAGCAAGGAATTCGTGAAATGACAGAGAATGGTCAAGATATTTTCAGGATAGTAGAAGTCGCTAAGCCAATCGTCAAGTTGAACATGTTGGGTGAACTGTTTAATATCAACGGTTATATCGAAACGAACTCCTTCAATTTAGTGGAGGAGCTCTTTGACAACTTGGCTAAATCAAATATACAAGACTTTTTTGAAGAATCAAATGCTACATTCTTAAAGTATTCATCGAGATTCATGGGCTCGTTTAAGGGGATACTAGATTTGCTATTGCTTACGAATAGCTGGAAATTAGAGGAATTGCTATTTGTTCCAAATAGTGACACTAATAACGAACAAGCTGGGTACAATCTAGTTCGCATTTTTGGTCACGTCGATGAACACATAAGGATAGTGCACAAGATGATAAATCAAATTGGTAATGTCATCCAGAAAATAAGAGAAACGTATGGAACTTCATCAGCTTTTTTTACTGACCCCAAAGTATTAAGTAAAAAGTGTAATGATTTGAGAACCCTTTTCGCAGCTAAAATAATCGATCTATTATCCTCATTCAAAATATTTTACATAAAGTTCAAAGATCACAATCAGTTCGGGCGCTTTCTTGAGTTCTTTGATGAACTTGAAGAGTTTGGAATGACCTCAAGCTTGATACTGCCAGCAGTAGAACAGAACTTGTCAGACATATTTTTATATAAAGAGGCCAGGCTTGCCAAGCTTTTAAATGTCGAGTTGGAAAGAAATAGCAATGAGAGTGCGCTTTGGGATACTCCAGACTATGAAGACAAGACAGAAGAAGCAAGATCCAGCTTCTTTGATTCAGACCACGAAGAAAATATAGATGATTCTGAGGACACGAGTATTGTCTACCACGATGTGGGTGCGGACATTGTTACCCAAGCCCCGGCCCCTCCTAATGGTGCTGACAAAAAGAATAGTAATGAGGAAGAGACTGACAAAAGATCACAGGGGACGTGGGAAGCTGAAAGAGAGCTTTGTGTCTACACAATCAAGCTTCTAGCATTAGTTAATTTATCCATGGTTCTGCTATCATTTCAACAGCGATTAAGGCTTAATAGTGATAAATTGGGAGGTTTATTTCAAGGCATTCTTAGCCAGAAGCCACAGAATGGTACATAGATATTAGATATTTGCTAGTACTATTATAGTTAACTTGTAATATAATTACCTAAAATAATTTGTTCATCATTGTATAGTATTAATTATCATTGTAATCATAGGCAGATTCAAATGACTCTCTACCTTTCGTCCTCTCAACAGGAGTATCAAAATTCACGACCTCGTGGTCTCCATCGTGGCCATCTGTTTTCACAATTAATGGAGTATGTCTCTTCTCTGGCGTCAGGGGTTCTTGGAAACTTCCCGTACCTTCTTCAGTTGGAGTGGGTAATGAATAATTAGAAAAATTATTCCCACCATTCAATGAATAGATATTGCGTGACTCTTGGACACTACGCTCTCCTCTATTTGTTTTGTCTTGAGATGTAAACGAAGCATCCTTATCTTCTTCACCACGATGTGCCAGGTCCAACACATTCAAGTTTCCATCTCTGCTAGCAAAGGTACCCGAGTGTTGTGCGGTCTGATTCTTTGTGGAGTTCATCATAGCGCTTGAAGTCAAAACTCTGTTTCTTGAATCCAGGGGCCTCGGTTGCGGTGAATTAATTGTACTTGTCTGAGTCCCCGATCTTTTGCTTTTATTCAACAGAGTTCGTTTTTTTATATCCGTTCCAAGGGAGGAACTTCGAGAGTTTCTTGACTTCTTCCTCTGAAGTAGGTTAGCTGATCTTGTGCTAGGACTCTTGGAAATTGATCCCAAACGTGGGTCTCCTTCGATTATTGATCTTGCCCGGTTATGTTCCTCATGCTTCACAGCTTCTTCCAAGTGTTTCCTAGCATCGTATGCAGAATCTTGTCTAAACACTCGGATTAATCCCTTATCATCTGTTGATACTATGATATAGCCATAACTACTATTTCTGTAAGGTGTCACAGCTTGTGTGCTTGTAGCAAGTGAGTTATCAACTCCGAGATCTCGTTTTGCTAACTGATAAATGACGTCATCGGAGGAGTCGAGAAAGCTAGTTGTGGCAACGGGTGCGAATATGGCAACGTTTAACGATGAGTGATGGGCATGAAACGCAGCACAGCTACTGTTTTCGTTAGCAATCAAATAATGATCCTCGTGCGACCCATCTTTCTTGTTTGCTGGCGAGCTAGTGATCGCCTTGGCCTTCTTCTTGAGCTTATGGAGATCAGCAATGTGATTTTTACTATCTATCATCAAATCTTTCAATGCAACTTTAAGCCTGTTATTTATGATGTCATTATTGTTTTCCCATACATAACACCAATGATCTTCTGAAGCACACAAAATGTATCTGTGATCATCACTTATATCAGCCACTATGGAAGCATCTTGATTAGTATGGCCTTTGAACCTTGTAACAAGTTTTTTCAGCTCCGGGTGAACCAATCTAATTTTAGAGTCATTTGTTGTAATTAAAAAATTCCACTTTCCCAATTGGCCTTTACTTCTTCCTATCTCATTAGAATTAGAAACTTCGAATGCTTTTATTCCTGTAATTTTATTATCATTTTTGTTGTGGAAAGACGTAATTGATTTGTCCTTCACCTCGACATGGTGTGTTACGTATAATCCTTTGGTCTCAAGAGTGTAAATAGACCCATTGAATCCACCCACTATACAATACATCCCATCAGGAGTAAATGCACAAGCAGTTATCAATACATGGTCATCCAAATGTCGTATATATGAAACTCGGTTCTCTAAAATCGACCATAGACGAGCGTTGTTATCCAAAGAACCACTTAGGAAGAATCTATCATCCAATGGATGGAATCTAACACAAGTTACGAAATCTTCATGCTCAAAGGATTCCAAGCATTCATTTCTATCAACATGCCATAATTTAACAGTCTTATCCATACTACCAGTAACCAAGAAGTTATTCTTACTCCAGTCTAGAGATATGATAGAAGATTTGTGTCCTCTAAATACCCGTATAGGCTCCAGGTGAAAAATAGAAGCACTTGGGAAAGTTGATTCTTTATGCTTTGACTTCTTGGTCCCTGGTTTGTCTTCGCTCTCCTGATTGACAAATTCCAATCTAGCCAACGGTGAAGATATTACCTTCCATATTTTAATAGTTGAGTCCCTACCAGCTGCAGCCAAAAACTTACCATCTTTACTGAAATCCATCACGAAAATTTCGTTATTATTACCCTCAGTTTTAAGTCCTTTCGTTCCGTCCTCCAAAGTCTTATTATCACTGTTTCCTCCTATCCCTTCACTGATCGAAGATGCAGAATCTCCGGAAACATCGCTTTTACTATCTTCAAATCTAATCTCTTGTGCTAAAAAGACATTTCTGAAAATTTTAGGACTATGCTTATGCCTCTTGAAATTCTTAAAGTAACTGGGGGACCGTAATGACTCATAAGTCAAGTCTTGAAGTGAATATTCACCAGTCGGCAATAAAGGGTTTAATTTGGAGTTGGAATTATCGTGAAGTAGGTTCGGTGATGAAGTGACAGGACTGTCTGCAATTCCAGACTCCCCTGAGCTCGCAAGAGTCAAAGGAATCCCCGCGGATTCGAAGTCACTATCTCGCAGCTCATCTATGGTGTTACTATCATCATTCAATTCTTCATTGTAAATACTAGATTGACCATCATCAATGTAATCAGGATTACTGCCATTGCTACCATTCTTGGTAGTTGAGGTAGTGGCAGTAGTGCTAGTTCCTGTGCTGGGATATCTATTCGGCTGCGGTCTTTTGACTGAAGACCTCCTACCGACTATCTTATCATCTTTCCCGCTTTGAGTACTCGATAAGCTCTTTCTAAGGCTATCATTCAGGCTAGGTCTTGAAACCGCTTTTCCCGGTTCTCTCAGGTCTTGCTCTCGTGCTTTGGCCTGTTGAGAAGGAGCACCAGACTTCCTCTTCAAAAGCTTGTTAAAGATCTTGATTTTCCCTTGACTCCCTGAGGAAGAAGGAGAATCCAGATGTGCTTTACCAAGCATGTCCCTTTAAATTGAGTGTTTTGTCTCTCTTTTCATCGAGTTTATAAGAGTAGCAATCTCTTCTTGAAGCTTTCTGAATTCCCGTGATACTTGCATTCGCGGACCCGTTATACCATATCCGCGCTACAGCACCGAAATTTACATGGCACCTATTATTATTCAGTTTCAGGTACACATTATTCCATCCCCTCTATCGTAAAGAGCCCGTCTTACATCAGTCATACCGTCTTTGATATAATACTCGATGAATATTTTGTAAGCAGTTGTATTAGAGGAAATGCCAATTATCGGAGTGAGAATGTCCCGAGATTCATGCAGTATGATCATCACGATATATCTATCGGTGCTAATGAACCGAACAATGACCAACTCTCTTTGTCGAGGCCTTATCGTCTTTACATGGGGAAGAAAAGTACCTAACTAAGTATCGTTTATTGCATGTAGAGATAAAGAATATTAACATCAAGCAGGAATACGCGAAGAGTCTATCAATAGCAGACCGCCTTCCAATCGACTTCAGCGGTTCTTAATGTAAAGAATTTCATAACAACACCATTCGATAAGTTAAAATGGCCTCATCTTCGATATTCCTAACAGATAATGTAGCTATTAAATGCTTGTCACCTTAAATCCAGTTATCATGAAATGGCGTCTTTTTTTAAATTCATATCGTTTAGTTTAGTCGCTGTAACCCGGTCTATAACTGCTTAAGCCGCAGGCTTCTTCTTTTTAGACCATTCTAAGTGCAAGATCAATGAATGGTAACCCTTACCGTTCAATGTTTCCAAAGCATGTTCTGCCATGCTTTCAGTTGCAAAACTAACGTATGCAAAACCTCTAGATTCACCAGTTTCCCTATTTCTAACAATGGTGATTCTTTGCAACACGTATTTACGGAGAAGTTCGTTAGCCAACATCTCTTCATCAACGAAGCTGTTCAATTGTGAAATCTTCAATGTAGTAGAATCATCTCTGGTGTTCTCCTTAGGTGGGAGGTTCCCGTTAGCGTCCTTACGCAAGTGCCTTGGAACATATTTGCCTCCTACCATAGCGCCCGAATCAGCTGGTTCAGGAGTATCAGCAGCAGATACATTGTTGGACTCACTCATGAAAGTATCCTTAAATGGACACTTAGCGGTAAAGTGATCACCTCCACAAATTCTACACTTAATTCTTTGACTCGAAACACTTTGAGTTATTTCTTGAGCTCTATCTTCTTCTTCTTGCTTTTCGATTTCCTTCCATGAAGTTCCCAAGTTCAACTCAACTTTTTCTCCTAGTTGGGTGGTTCTAGTATCTGGTCCAGGGGACGTATTCTTTTCTTTACCATACTTTTGCCAGTTCTTTCTTTGAGCAATCAAGGGGTGGACCTTCTCTTTAACCTTGATTTCTCTAATTTTTTGAGTCAATTTTACTTTCTTGCCATCGTTGTTGTATCTATAGCTGACCACAGTCTTTGTACCATCTGGATTAGATGTAATTTCTGGAGCCGGGAATTCATCACCAGCATCTGCCCATGATCCAATAACGGAGGCCGACATACTTGATCTTCCTTTATTACTGTGAACTGTTAATATTATTAGATCAAATTTTGGTGAGCTTACTCTATCACTTTTTTTTAATAAAAAATTTCATTATGGTGCGCGCACTACGACACTCTCTTTTTACAGTTTATCGTGATGTTCTACACAGTAGATTTCATTATGTGGAGTTGATCATCAGCACTAAAATGTTACTCAATTCATGGTTTGAGTAAACTTCCTCATGCTTCCCCCAATTTCCTGTGCTTGAAGAAAATTTAATCTCGTGTTGCTTGAGATATTCTGAAAGAATCTCTGATTGTTTCAATGATAAGAGTTCATCATCTAGAGATTGAAATATAACCAATTGTCTTAGAAATTTGCTGTTGGTGAACGAGGATCCGCTTTCACAGCGACGTGACGTTTGAAATGCTTCTGTGTAATGCGATTTAGAGACAAAAGCATCGTCAATAAAGGACTTGTAAGGCAGCCCATACTCCTCTATTAGCCGCACATTATCGTAGATACCGTCAATGAAGAAAGCTTTAGTGATAGAAAGCGATTCGGACTTCTTCAAGAGCGTTTCAGCTTCATACGGTGATCCCAAGTACATCACAGGCTCCCCAGTAAATCTTTCAAGTTCTCGAATACCTTCAAGAATAATTGTACGAGCATCAAATAGCTGGAGGATCATTGACGCCCCTACTGAATGTCCTATCAAATGTACATTATCACCCAAAAGATTGTGGCTCTGTAAGAACGAGAGTGCTTTCACAAGATCTAGAATATGAACAGGATGCTTAAATTTTGGTGATAGTCTATAGTTTATCGAGAAGAAGTTTGAATCTATCTGTGAAGCCAACAACTCGGCCATCACATTGAAATCATCGTAAGTATTATTTGCATCTCTCCAGGCGCCACCATGAATAAACACAATGGATTTTGGTGGATTCTTTTCTCCTTTGATCACCTTTAGCTCTTGCAAGTCATGCTCTCCATACTTCATTCTTTTGATTGTTAAAATGGAAGTTCTGATAATCAGTATATAACCTCAACAGTATAATGGATTATATGTAGGAATGTGTATTTTAAAAGTATGTATCATTCAAGATCTACTTAAAGATCTACAATACTTCCGTTAATTTGTACAAATATCTATGGTCTAACTCTTGCAGCGAAATTCATTTCCCATGTCTCCAACAAAGGCTTACGATATAATACATCATCAAACATCAAGATTAATCACACACGTTCAATCATTTTCAAACTCTATTGCTCTAACTGAGACCATTTTGAGTATTCTGCAGAATCCGTCGCTCTACTTGAATCCAGCAAGAAGTAGTGACAGATAATATTTTTTTTGATCACTCGAATCGAAATGGTCTTCAAACTTAATATCGGACTTCTAACCAAGTAGAATTATTCAGAATCAATGGACCCCAAGAAAAGAAAATTTTTAAAACAAAACTATGACAAAACAGTTGATCTATCTGTCCCCAGTAAATATGATGTCCATATAACAAAAAGTATGGAAATCCACTAATCATTCCACGAACTTTCCACTTACGTTAAACTTATACAATTAAATATACTACTCAAAACAAATATTTTAACCGATTTCAGGACGAAGTTTGCCAATAGTATTGAAATGATATTTTTTTTAATCAATAATGAAATTTCAAAACACCATGTGAGCTAATACAATGAACTTAGTAACGTGTTGGGGATCTATCACGGACATAAGAATCCCTTTCATAAGAATCCCTTTCGTAAGAATCTCTTTCGTAACCGCCATCATCTCTACGGAAGTCACGATCGTATCCACCGCGGCCGCCTCTGAATCCACCACGGCCACCTCTAAATCCACCACCTCTGAAGTCATCTCTGTATCCACCACGGCCACCTCTAAAGCCGCCTCTAAATCCACCTCTGAAATCATCTCTGAAGCCACCACGGCCACCTCTGAATCCACCACCTCTGGAAAATCCACCACGGCCTCTGAATCCTCCTCTGAATCCTCCTCTGAATCCTCCTCTTCTTGGAGGAGGAGGAATGAAAGGAGAAGTGTCTTCTTCGGCACCAAGAACAGTTCCTTGGAATTCAGATTCATTCAACAATGGGATTGCCTTTTCTAAATCTTCAGCGGAGCCAAACTCTAACGCACCAATAACTTCACCGGTATCATAGTTTCTGAAAACTTTTGCAAATGTAGGAGCCATTTCAGTTCTGTCTCTTACGAAGTCTTTAAAATCTTGCCATGCTGTGCCATCTGGCAAGTTAGAAACTTTTACTCTGAACTGACCACGAGTATCCTCTTTCTTTTCTCTTGCGAATTCAACTTGTAACGGTTGTCCATCAAATTCACTATCATTCAATGAATCAACTGCACGTTGGGCGTCTTCTGGGTTCTCAAATGTGATAAAAGCAAACCCTCTCATCAATTGGGTCTCCTTTATTGGTCCTATGTCGCTGAAGTGGGCCTCAATTTGTTGCGGTTCGACTAAAGTCCTGTTAGTAATCAAGAAGAAACTCTAAATATCATATTCTAACATACCTTCTGGGCCCAAGGGCCTAACAAAGATCTTGTTTGGTTCTGTCATCAGATTAGATGATGTTCGATTAATGACTTTAGTTAAAACACAAACTATTTTCACCTTTTTCGCCCTTGAAGAGAGACGTGCCGTACCGAAAAGCAAAGGAAAAAAAATGCAGAAGCTGCACCAAGCCTTGTGTGCAAAAGTTCTACACATAGTTAAATGTTCCCTCGGAAAGATGTAGTTTAGCTGTTTCAAGTAAATCCGGGATCTTTCACAAGCCCGTAATCAAAGAAGCACGTTCATCGCATACAAAGGAATCATGCAAGAGCTCAATAGGAACATCAGTAAAGTGTTAAAGAATATATGCTACCGGTACTGTCAATTGAATGCTTATTGATGTTGGCAATTACACTACCATTGTCGACTCCTAGTGTGTGTTTCAGAATTTCGCAACAATATACACCATTTATTACAACCTAACTGAAATGTCTTAGTACAACATTTAGCAATGCTAGTTGCCAGAAGACCATATATTTAGCCCCATGAGTTATATATTCTTTTTGTGTATGGATTACGACTTTCATCACTCAAATAATCCATCGTATATTATAAACACGTCTTTAACGTCGTTAAGCGAGAAAGGTCATTATTCTATGTCTGCTTCCCAGGTTTCTTTGGCGTCGTCGTGTTTGACTGTTTTCTTTGATCGAATTCTTCCTGTATCTTCTTAAGCTTTAAGGCCTGTTCAAAATTTGTTACTTTCGGATCTTCATCTAACTGTGTCTCAAACTCATTGGCAGCACTTGTTCCACCAGGATTCTCCTTGTCAACTTGCTCACCATATGCTTTACAAAAGTTCCATGACCCTTGAAGAGCACATCCTAAATTGTTGTTATCGTAGCCAATAGCAAGCATAGTGTTATTTCTATAAGATTCATCATTCATTTTTGCGGGTGGGAGTTTCATTTCATTCCTTGCAACCTCTTCAATATTGCTCCAGTGACTAGGCTCAGAGAAAAACAAGCTTTTATCTTGCAAGTTCATAATAGCAGTTAAAAGACCTTTCATGTTAATCTTGTGAACTGTATAGTCGCTAATTGAGAGGGTCAATGTACAGTAATCATCAGAATCCCATCTCTTTTTGTTCTGGTCATACTTTAAGGATTCAACATTAAAATTGGCAATCCCATTAGGCAACAAAACATTGGGTCCTCCGCATAACTTTTTGGGATGGTTAAGATCCCATCCAATTATAGGAGCATCGAAAGAAATCGATGAACTAACATGAGACAATTTATAAATATCTCTCGTGACATATTTTGTCTCTCCTTGATCCGACTTCTTTGGTCGTTCTACCTCGACTGTATCTTTAATCACAATAATCAAGTTCGGGCGATACATATTGGCACCGCAACCACACCTATCTAGATGTGCTCTAGCAAATCCTATCCAGATTTCTCTTCCGGGTGGAAGAACTTGATCCAAAGGAACCCCGTCAACCGAAGCCAACGCCTCGTTGACGTTCACAAGCTGTGTTCCCCCACGGAATGGACCAACACTAGCAAAGGGATCCAACTTATTGTTAAGTCTATAGGCAAACACACAGCTACCAGATAAGTCACATTTCAAAACATCAAGATTGGCCCATCGGTAAACAAAATAAATGTACTTATCATAGCCAAATTTATTTTTCAGCTCAAAACTGGTGAACGGACTCCAATTTTTCTGCTTGCTAGACCTTGCCAAACCTCTAAATTGTAATTCTTTTATTCTACTGTAGATTTTGTCTGCCAGCAGTTTATCTTTAACACCATCAGTATTTTCTTTGCCCAATTGATGTTGCCATGGCCAGCACATGAAAAGGGAACGATAAAACTCTGGAGTCATGACAATATGGTCATCAACATCATCATCCAAATGTTTTAATTTACGATGGTGAGCATTGAATATAATAAGTGGCTCCTTGTGTCCGCGTTCGTTTGTAACCAAAATCAAACGCGGATCTTCAGGTCCATAGTACTTATTATTCAAATCATCAATATCATGAAAGAAGGGTATAGGAAGGAACTTAGGGTACAGCTCAACCGCGTATTCTTGTTCTTTAGACTCATCATGGTCGTCACTCTCATGAAGTTTGTTAGTGGGAACAACAAGCTTTGTGTTGGTTATTTCCTTCCAATCTTTATTGTATAGTTGTGCATAGGTTAAGGAAACTATTGGTTGATTTCTCAAACGTTTTGGAGCGTAAAGGATACGTGAAATGGAGAAGTAAACTCCATATTCTTCAAGCCATACAGAGGAACCTGCCATACGATAGAAAAACTTGTCAACTACATCGAAATCAATTTGCATCTTCAAATTATCGAAGAACCCTGCCAACTCTTGGAAATAAGGATCATTTTTAGCATTCTTTAAGAATCTCGTCATCACCACTTTCAAGTCTTCGTCCAAACTTTGGACTTCATCAATGGTAAAAGTAGCCTCTTGTTTTAATTTCTCTTCACATTTCTTTAAATTAAAATCGATGTTATTGGTGCTATCAAAGACTGACATAGTATGATTCTTAAATGCTTTAGTTCTTAGCGGCTCCAATTGATCTACATCTGGTGCTTGTTTAATCTCTGGGTTCCCTTCGAGATCGAACTTATCACTTTGTTCACTGACAAACTTGTCGATATCTTCATTAAAGCTCTTGGGGAATAGGATTTGATTTGCAGTGATCTTATTAGATTTCCACTTATAACTTTCACTGCCTTTATGGTACGCGCTCCTGAAGCCCTCAATAAGACTGAAATCATCATACTGTCGTAAGCTGATTGTCACTAACGTTCCTACCACTAGAAATGCAAGCACCACTAAGTAGGTACCTTTCATGGATTGACCACTCATTCCCCAAGTAACCTTCTGTCAGTAACCTTGAGTTTTTTTTTGTACGTATATTTCTTCTTAATTCTTAATATAGCCGACTTGTCTACAGGGGAATTGAAACGTGTGTACCATTGTATAATTTTTGATGCACTACAAAAAATAAATTTAACGCACGGTAATAGTATTCAATGCAGGAGCTTTGGGTTATGCGAATAAAGCTCATAATTTTGGGCGCGAGTTAATTATCTAAAATGATGAGTTTGATTAGGAAAGCTAGTTGCCGTAGAGCATCACGTGCCGGTGCCAAATTCACTCGCCTTTTTAAACCCAATATGTAAATTATCACCCTTTATGGGGTCATGAAGTTGGGTAGATGGGTTCTCAACTAAGGATGGCGGAGATAGTTGAGAATTACTCAATTCATTTTTGTTCTTAGGCTCTTCTTGCTCTCTAGGTAATCCATCGTCTAAGTCAAGATCTTCATCAATGTCGTCACCATGGTCGAGAGTTTCCGCACGATCCATATCAATGTCGTTATTGTCGATATCGATATCATCTTCACTATAATCAACGTCATCTTCATCGACGTCATCGTCATCGACGTCCTCATCGTCATCATAGTCATCCTCGTCGTAGTCATCTTCATCATCAGTGTAGTCCGGATCATCGGTATAATCACTTTCATCATCCGCATTGTCTTCGCTGATAACCAGTGGCTTAGCCTCGACTTTTTCCTTCTTGGATTTATTCACGAGGCTCAGGTCGCCATTACTACCACTGTTATCGATATTCCCTTTCTTGTTGCTATTATTTGCTGATCCAAATGTCATGAAGCTTTTGAGGGGAGAAGCGAAAGATGAACTAGATGGTGCTCGTTCCGGTGAAGGAGCCAGGTGGACAGTTTTAGATTTCTTGCTAGCCGACTCTTGAGTAGCATCAGAGGAACCAAATGAACGGATACTCAAAAGACTCGGTGACTTGGGTTCTTCAATTGGCGCATCTTCTTCATCTTCAATGCTACTCAAATCACTTAAATTGAGTGGCTCTCTCCAATAATTCACATCATTGAATTTTTCGTCTGTTTGAATAGTTGTCATAATATCATCATCAGCAATACTTCTAAGAGACCTGGGTGATCCAGGCGATCCTGGAATTTGGCTATTTTGTGCATGCGACGACATATATTCATTAAATTGGTTGTCGTTCCAATTTGAACTTAAAGTCGAAACCTCTCTAATCGGTGGGAAAAAATGATCAACCAACTCTCCAATATGCAAATAAGATGACTTATAACCCGCCAATTCTAAAAGTTCCATATGCACCTCTCCGTTAGGATTGATAGTGAAAATACGATGACTTGGGATCTTGACAGATCTATAGCTAATCGCATCGGTAATTCGATTCCCAAACCCTGCGTAGAACGGAGTCTTATCCTCTTCATCACCTTCACCTCCTAAATAAAGACTCCTGATATCATTTAAGCATGCCATTTTAAACACCTCTGGCTTTTTAAGAATAACTTCTCTCTTCAATGCAGCTATTGTCCGGTCCGGACTCAAAATAACAGGACCCTTAGGTAACTTCATCGTACCGTCCTGAATTATACCTCTCAAGTATTGTCTAGTGGAGTCAGATTGACCAACGGATCTAGCGGTCAAATAGACTATGTTATAACTATTAGACTTAATATCTTGGAATAGTTTGGCAACACCTTCATGAGTCCAATCCTTTCCGAAAAGATTCAATACATGACCTAAAGCGTCGGACTTGGTAATGGTACCATCAATATCGGAAATCACTAAAGGAGTTGAAGACTTCCAAAGGTACAAATGTGAAACAATATGGGCCGTTCCTTGACTCAATTTAAATGTAAGTCTATTTTCTCCATACTTCAAGTTCATCTTCTGAAGTTGCTCTGAAGTCAATCTCAAAGTCTTGAAGTAAGTTTTGTCATTGATTGATGTTGTAGTTCTTGTTTGTTCACTTTCGTTATCACTGACATCACTCAAAGGACTGGGTGTCTCCATATTTTCGAGATCATCTTCCAAGGTAGCTTCCAGTACAGAACCTTTATTTAGAATTCTAATGTTTCCATCCTGATCTTTACTGATAATTTGTCCCAACCCACTAATTTCATGTTCTTCAAAATCATTTATCTCTTCGATTTCCTTAAAGAAAATCTTTTTGAAAAGTTCATCAGAGCTATCGATATTCTTTTGGGAATTCGGCTTATATCCATCCATATCCAACACCATATCACCATTAATATCAATTTTTGATGGTATATTGAGCTTTTGGGTAATCTTTCTAGCCTGTTCAAAAGCTATCTTTGATTTTAATGCATGGTCAGAGGAAGAATTTTTTGACATTGGCCTTGAAGGCAGAGTGTTTTGTAACTTGATCTTGCTCTCGATATCATCAGCCAAAGCAGAGATCCCATCTGAGTTCAAATCCAAATCATCAGGTTCGGACTTATTTAAATCCATTGTAGAAGATTGTGGAGAGCTATCCGGAAGGTAAACAACTGAGTTTCTTGGAGATCCTGATGGTGATCCTCCAGGAGAACTGGCGGGAGAAATCACAGGTGAAGTTAAAACAGATTTGGATAAAAGTTGGTTCTCGTCATCAGTCTCAAAAACGAAAAAAGCTTCTCCACCCTCCCCCAACTTCATTGGAAGATCTGTCTTAATATCATTAACATAGAGATCAACTTTCTTTTGTGATGGTTTAATAATTTGAAATTTCCCAAATCTGATATGCCATGGTGAACAGTGGAGACTACCGTCAGGTTGTTCGATAACTATCACATCAATGGCTCCGGAAAGTGTGGCAGGGTTCAATTCCTTCCATTGATTATAGACATAGCCGCCAACTTTTTCAACGTATTGCATGTCGACTGCCTTTCACACTTTGATTTGAAAATATGCGTACTATTAACCTTTTTGAGGGCCCTCTATCTACTGGTTTCTACTTTTGGAGTTTTGTGTAATGTCCAACCCCTCAGAGTGTATGGATGTCTTGAGAGCGCTGTTCCGGAATTTTTCACCTGTGAAGAAAGAGAAGTACTCAGAGGCAGAGGGTTTTTGGAGAGATTACAACTTCACCCCTCAAAATTCGGTTTAATGGAATATGCTTTGATGTAAAATAAGCAACTGAGGGTTACCCAATCTCAGTGCGCAAAGTTCTCCAAAAACCCTTGTTTCAATCTGATTATGATTACCAGAAAATGATATTCTTTTCACAAGTAGTCAAATCTTATCCATAATTGATTAAGGATCAATTATTGGGGTCTACTGAATCATCGTATCTTAGGTGTCAGTTGTCGTGCAAGGTAGCATTCAGAAGCGCTCAAGTTGACTCGGCCTTGACTCTGTGTAGGACTAACGCCTATCAAATGAGAAAAAAAACTCCTAATATATGAATAGATAAATTCACCGTATTTTTCTTTCAGTTGTACTTCAAAGTGATCAATCCTTCAAGATGTTAAGAACTTTGATTAGACCAACAACTTTTTCTATCAGGCCAATGGCCTCATCATTGCCCTTAAGACAAACTCTTATGAAACCAAGATTCTTGTCAGCAACAAGGATGCAATTTGATTCTGTTAACCATAAATTAAACACTGAATCATCAGTATATAAATATTTGAACCAAGGTCCAAAAGTGGTCAAGTACACCAATGAGCACGAATGGCTCGCGGTTTTTGACGATGACAGTGCCTTTGTTGGTATCACTAGATATGCAAGTGAAGCTTTAGGAGATGCAACCTTTGTTGAAGTTCCGGAAGTTGGTGATAAGGTTGAGGCTGGAGAGTCAATCGGTTCCATTGAGTCTGTGAAAAGTGCTAGTGAAATATATTCACCAGTGAGTGGTGAAATTGTTAGCGTCAATGATAAATTGGAAAGTCAACCAGGTTTAATTAATGAGGATCCTATTGGAGAAGGATGGATTGCACACATAAAATTAAGTGATCCTTCAGCTGTCGAATCAAGCGAAGAGTTATTAACCGAAGAAGAATACGAAAAGTCTTTAGAAGATATTTAAGGATTAACTACATTCTTTTTCTGTACCTAAGTCAAATCGCATTCAATATAAACTCACATATTAGAATTGGCCATATCGGCATATCTCTCTAGTATTTTGAAGTAAACCTCGAACTAGAATCGCATTTGCAGTCATGAACTACTAGATAATTTTGTTTTTGAATTTCTTACAGTGCTCTCATATCTTTTTAAGTCATTCAGGAGCATTTTATAAATCACGCACACGATATCTTCATAAGCTCTTGCCTATTTCACTTTGCATTTCCTCTAAGGACTGAGTCATAGATCAACTAGTGATTGTCGTTAAAATCACTTAAAGTGAAAAAAAAAAAAATAAACATCTAACTGAAGTGAACTGCAATGGGGACGATAATGACAATCAAAATAATGACGATACCCAAAATAAGACACATTCTCATCTTAAAGTCTTTCCACCACATATCTTTACGAACTCTATTCGCTCCTCTTCTGAAACCTTGAGCGCTTATTGCTAAATTATCAGTTTTATTTTCAATCAGATCCAATCTTTCACCTCTTTCAGCGACCTTATTGATATTGTCTCTCATTATTCCAACTGTATCATCGATTTGCTACATCTTGTTAATATGGTGCCTCTTTTTTTTCAGTCCGGATCAAATTATACTTACAGCTTGAATAGCAGCAGTCCTAGAGTTGGACTGATCCCCAGTGGTTTGGTTGGGGATGTATGGATCATAAGGTACTGAAGACGACATTTCGGTTTTCCCTTTGATGGATGGCTCCAGAAAAAAAAGCGGTTAATTCGAGTATATTCCTACCGTGGCCGGTGTTAACTTCATATCATTTGAGAGTTCATGATTATGGATGTATTAAAGTTACACAAAAGCGCCTGTATGGGATTTACGTGTAAAGGGGATATTTAAAACATTATAATTTAAGTGGGCGCTCGGCAGTTTCCGGACCTTAGGCGAGGGTCATTCCCCCAAAAAATGGCGGGCGCAAACTTGTAGAATTATGGATCATTGCCCCCCTATCAAATTCACTGACCAAGTCAAGGAGGCAGAGTGTACACAAGGAGGGAGAATCACAAAAATAGAGAAATCCGTCCGGGTAATCCTTTTCGCGCTTTCAGCAATTTTCCCCCTTTCGACCAGCAAATCGTATACCGCTCGGTCGTCTCAATCACATCAACGTAAAAAGTCCTTTCGAAATTTCTGGTTTTTCTTCCTTACACCATTTCAACGTTTAATACATAGTTAACGTATTTTCATCAACAAGATAGTAGATCAAGATGGACGGAGGTATGTATACAATGACTGGAACATTAAGGGGATAGATTGATGGATAACCTATCAAGAATGATTGATTAATGTGAATGATTCGATTTCGGCAAAAGATCTTGTTGATTTCATGGCAATCAATTACAACGTTATCAAATCAATTACAGTTAAGTCACGATAGATATGTGCAAAAGCATCCGATTGTGTTTGAAACTGTATTTCTCTCTTTAGGTAGACCGATCTGGTGTTTGATCCTGATTTCAGATCTGTCGGCCATGAAATGTTATTTAGTCCGAAATTACTAACATCAATTCTTGTAGAAGAAGTTGCTGCTTTGGTTATCGACAACGGTTCTGGTATGTGTAAGGCGGGTTTCGCCGGTGACGATGCACCAAGAGCTGTTTTCCCTTCAATTGTTGGTAGACCCAGACACCAAGGTATCATGGTTGGTATGGGTCAAAAGGACTCGTACGTTGGTGATGAGGCTCAATCTAAGAGAGGTATCTTGACTTTAAGATACCCAATTGAGCACGGTATCGTTACCAACTGGGATGATATGGAAAAGATCTGGCACCACACTTTCTACAACGAATTGAGAGTTGCTCCAGAAGAACACCCAGTTTTGTTGACCGAAGCCCCAATGAACCCTAAGTCTAATAGAGAAAAGATGACTCAAATCTTGTTTGAGACCTTCAACGTTCCAGCTTTCTACGTTTCTATCCAAGCTGTTTTGTCTTTGTACTCTTCCGGTAGAACCACTGGTATTGTCTTAGATTCTGGTGATGGTGTTACTCACGTTGTCCCAATCTACGCTGGTTTCTCCTTACCTCACGGTATTTTGAGAATTGACATGGCTGGTAGAGACTTGACCGATCACTTGATGAAGATTTTGTCTGAGCGTGGTTACAACTTCACCACCAGTGCTGAGAGAGAAATTGTCCGTGACATCAAGGAGAAATTGTGTTACGTCGCCTTGGATTTCGAGCAAGAAATGCAAACTTCTTCTCAATCATCCGCTATTGAAAAGTCTTACGAATTGCCAGATGGTCAAGTTATTACTATCGGTAACGAAAGATTCAGAGCACCTGAAGCTTTGTTCAGACCTGCTGACTTAGGTTTAGAAGCTGCTGGTATTGACCAAACCACTTACAACTCTATCATTAAGTGTGATGTTGATGTTCGTAAGGAATTGTACGGTAACATTGTTATGTCTGGTGGTACTACTATGTTCCCAGGTATTGCTGAACGTATGCAAAAGGAGATTACTGCTTTGGCTCCATCTTCTATGAAGGTCAAGATCATTGCTCCTCCAGAAAGAAAATACTCTGTCTGGATCGGTGGTTCTATCTTGGCTTCCTTGTCTACTTTCCAACAAATGTGGATCTCCAAGCAAGAATATGATGAATCTGGACCTTCTATTGTTCACCTTAAGTGTTTCTAAGCTTTTTGATAACGTCACTATTATCGTTATTTCATTTCTTAAAAATTATAATCTAGATGTAAAATTAAAGTGACTTGTTAAGAAAAATGGAGCAATATGGTGAAGGTTTTGTCAAACCTAACACAAGTGAAGAACGAGAAGAAAAAGTGTACTTTTTTTAGAAAATTCTATGAATTGGAGGAATCAATTCCTTTATTTAGGATTTATCTGAAGTATAGTTAAGCTATCGAATGAAAGAATAAGTCCTTTTACGGTTGAGTGTAGAGTTCGCATTTAATAGATTTATAAGCTCTGGGGATACTTACATCATTGTAAAGTGGGCGTTTGACCCTTTAGCCTTCCAAGAACACTATTCCTGACATATTTCTCGATGAAATTGTCTTCATGTAACATTTCAAAGCTCTCAGTAGCATCTCTTCCAGCGTAATTCAAAATTGATTCTCTGCCACCAGGGTGGTTATCCAAAAAAGATGTCAAGTCCACGATGACATTTTTGATAATGCACCAACAATCATCAGGTTTATTGTGCTTCGCGACCTCTTCCTCAGTGAATTCTTTATCTGGAATGACAAACTTTCCCACTTGTTTATTTGAAGGACTTGCAGCCGGTTGTTCACTCTGATTGGAAGTTATCTTATCGCCCAAATCTGTAGACGCATTAGACGCACCAGAATCGGCCCATTCAACAACGATCCTACCAGGATTCAGTGGATCAATATGAAGACTTATCTGATTCAATCTTTTAGCAGCAGTCGTGGAGCCTCTGTTATTTAAAACCTGCTGAAAGTGGTAACTAGATGCCTGATCTGCTGCCAATCTTCCAAACACAACACAGGCCAACAAAGATGAACCTCCAAGTCTGTTGTGACCATGGATACCGCCTGCTAACTCCCCTGCGGCATATAATCCTTTGAATGGTTCGAAAGAGTTAGAAGACGTTTCATAGAGTATTTGGGATTTGTCATTAATCCTGGCTCCACCCATGGTAAAATGGACGACTCTGTTGATAAAGGAGACATAATATTCGGCATTTTCATCATAGTCAAACGGAGTATTAGGAAAGAATTTTTTACCAAATTTATCTTGGGAATCGCCTTTTGCCGCTCTATTGTAGTCTTCGAGTTGACCAACAAAATGTTCCTTAGACGCATCAAACTCTTTTGAAAGTTCTGTTCCTTTGATGGCCTTCATCAAGTTTCTCGATCTATAATGTTTGACATGAAACTGGAGCTTTTTTTCAGCACTTGAATTCAAGACAAGTCTGATGGGCCCATTTCCTGCCTTTACTTGCTTCTCGATCTCACCAGAAACGTAATCTCTAGTACCTAGTTCGTCAACAAATCTTTCTCCGTGTTTATTGAAAATGAGTCCTCCTTCACCTCTCAAGGCCTCGGCACCTAAGAAAAGGAATCTAGGGGCCTTTCTCCCATAAATGGTGTCTTTATCATTAATATCAATCAACCCAGTGGGGTGTACCTGTACTTTGTCCAAGTCAATTGCAGCACCATGGTTCTTCAATACTATCTTTTGACCATCACCTGTAGCATGACTACCATTTGTGGAAGGCAAGTCATAAATATCAGGTCTATACTTTCTCAACAAAGAATTTTTAGTAAAGTCAGCAGCGTATCCACCTGTAGCCAAAATCACTGGTCCTTTTAACTCACTTTTCTGCTTGTTTTGTAAATTCTTGTACTTGACACCTACAACAAGGTGCTCATTATTTGAATCCTTCAAAAGATCAATAACTTGACAATTCTTGAGAATCTTCACTCTCTCTGGTTCAGTATCGTTGAGAGACTCTAATTTTTCAAGCAATTTGTAAGTGATGGCCATTCCCGGGAACTTAGCGTCCTTTCCTCTATGAGTTCTAGGTTGAGAATGACCTCCAAGTCTCGAGATTACAGAAAGATCCAAGTTAAATATCTCTTGAAGCCAATGTACTGCATTTGCAGAGTTATATGTCAATACCCTTATCAACTCAGGATTTGCTCTGTCCTTAGCAGTTGCTAATGTGTCCTCATAAAATTGGTCCACTGAGTCTTTGATCGAGAGCTCGATCTGGGTACGTGTTAATGCCCCATTAATACCAGATGTGGCTTTTCCACTATTTCCACTGAGGAAACCTTGTTTATCGATAAGAATCACGTTGCCTCCTCTTAAGAATGCTTGGTGAGCTGCAGATAAGCCTGCCAAACCTCCACCAACAACAATAATTGGGTTGCTTGGGAATGATGTACCTTCACTGTGTTCCATGATGCTATTGACCAGTGTTTTTTAAGGGAATTCTCTTTCTTTTTTATTTATGTATTAAATTATCGTTATCGTGCTAAGTTGCTTATATAGGAAGGATTTATGATTGGCCCCAAGGTCCAGAGAAATGCGGGGCCACACAAATGTTTCCGAATGTATGTACGAAAACGCAATCGAGGTGCGCATTAATGCGAAACGTACTGGAAAGCAAATGACACATCTCCAAAATTACTCTCGTTGTCAATGAGTACATCTTCGTTGTCTTTCAATAATTTAGGATGCAAATGATTCCAGGTAGTAGCATCTCCATAGAGCATTGCTGGTGCCTTAATATGTTGTATATTGTCTTGACATCTTTTGCAGTTGTAGGTATCGTGAGTGTCGCAACTGGTTTCTGGTTTAAATTCGAATAGCTGCTTTAAATTATCTGCACTAAAAAGTCTCTCCACATCTTCCTTCTCATCGACAACACAACTAGATAGAGAAATTTTCATCGATTGACGTTGAAATATTTTTTCTTCAATAGTACCAGTAGAGATAAATCGATAGATGAAACAGTCCTTTTTCTGACCATCTCTCCAAACTCTCGCCAATGCTTGCTGATCTGCTGCAGGATTCCAATCTGGATCAATAAGTATAAGTCTGTTAGCTCCAATTAAATTAATACCACAACCACCTGCTTTCGATGACAAAAGAAAAATGAATTCATTACCTTGTGGATCATTAAATCTATCTACAAGCTTCTGTCTTTTGTTTATATTCATCGTTCCATCCAATCTGAGGCATCCATATCTTCTGCTACGACAGAGCTTTTCTATCAAGTCTAGTGTTTGTGTATAGTTCGAGATCAAAACAATCTTATCATCTGTCTCAGTGTGAATCTTGTGAAGAAACCTCTCCAAAATCAAAAATTTCCCACTGAACCACGATTGAAATTCTCTATTACGACCTCCACCTGCTGATGATACATATTCATCGGGCAAAAGGTCTGCGGACCCTTCAATATCGTCAGGGAGCGAAAGCAAATCCGGATGGTTGCAAAGTTTCTTCAAAAGACCGATGGCTTTTAATGGCTGAGAGCCAACACCTTTAAGAAGCTTCTTAATTTCTGGCGACGTTATGAAATGATGATAAAGGGCCTTTTGCATCGGCGATAGGTCAACAAATACGACATACTCATATTTTATTGGTAAGTACTTTGACAAAATGTCGTTGGTTCTTCTAATGATGAACTTCGATACAAGCAGAGACAATTCAGCCAACCTTTTATCACCTACCTCTCTCTCTTTGTCACTTGCTTCGGCGTCTCTTCCTCTTAATATTGCGTTCTCGAAGTTCTTTCTAAATTCATTCCTAGAGCCAAGAAAGCCAGGGTTGGCAAAATTTAGCAACGAAAAGTATTCTGACAAATCATTTTGTATTGGAGTACCTGATAAAATAACTCTTCTTTCACATCTTAAGGAATTTAATGCAGTAAACGTTAATGAATCACCATTTTTGAGTCGATGACCCTCATCTGCTAGCATTAGGCCCACCTCTGTCCCTGCTAGCTTATCAATATTTCGTCTCAATGTTTCGTATGATATGATTAAAACAGGCCTTACTATATTTCTGCCTCTAGCTGTTGACCATTGCTGGAGGGCGAGCCCCAAGTCATTCGACTTGGTACTCTTACCATCTACCGCAAGAGGAGTTAGAGCTCCCTCTCCTAGCCACTTTATAATTTCATTGGCCCAGTTTCTCACAAGAGACGAAGGGCACACAATGATACACTTTTCAATTGTCCTTTTTCCTCTGGGACTTTGCCTTAATAGTGTCCACATTAATGTCAAACATTGCAATGTTTTACCCAACCCCATTTCATCAGCCATTATGCAGCCCTTGGCAGCTGGATCTACCAAGCCAGCTGAACATCGATACAAAAATTTAACACCAGCTACTTGATGTGGCCTCAAGATTTTAGAAAGCTTAGGATCGATCACAACAGGCACGTCGGGGTACTTTGCTGCTTCCTCTTCGGGATTTTTAATTATTCCTAATATTTCTGCTAATGACTTGTGCACTCTTCTCTTTTTAAGTGGTCTCTCAGGTTGGTTCTCCTTATCATCATCTGCCGAAATTTCTGGTGTAGACTCTTTATTTGATTCGCTCAGTGGTTTTTGTTCGGAAGTCTTCGGGATACTATCTACAGTGGGATCGTAAAGCACTATTGCAAACTCACTAGTGGGATCGTGTAACGCCCGAGGAGGCATAAACACCCTTTGCTTAGTACCCAATGGAGGAGGGGGACCACGGTTTAAAAAGTCCTCCTTTTTCTCATTAGACTTTGAAAAAGGGACATTAAAAGATTTCTTCAATTTAACTTCTGTGTTTGCCATGTTGTCACCCTGTAAGATCAGCCTTGGTAGGAGTGATCCAAATCTTTTGTTACGCATTACGTTGCCACCATCGTCAACTGCAAAGCCATCGGTCTCATATATTCCATCTTCTCCGATATTATAGCTTTTGACTTTAGTTCTTGCTTCTCTAATCGGCACACCTCTGGTGCTTGACTCTGCACCAGTACCATTATCCCTTCCTAAAAACGGCACCTTAAAGGGACGCGATAGCCTCTCACGACCATCCTTGATGGGTGGCGGCCTTTTATCTTTGGGCACTCCGGCACCAGATCCTAGTGGCGTGGTGAAGCCTTTAAGTGGTTTTCGGTGCATTTATCCTTGAGATCACCTAGTTTGCTTAAGGGTTTTGGCTTACAAAGGCTGTTTCTTGGAATATAAACAACGCGCGAATTTATATGCGACTATAGTTTAGGATGAGATAAGATTTGGCTGTCAAATTAGTTGCTGTATATTTAAAAATGGAACAGATATTAGCAAAGGCAAGTAGCCAGGCTGTGACCTTCGCAATAAGATCAGGGATCTCTCTTGCATCTGGGTTTGCTATCAAGGCAGTAACTAAGTTTTTAGATAAAATCCCAGATCACGAACGGAAAAAGATACTCATCAAAAGAGGTAAGATCCAGACTAAAATTTCCATACTTTCAGTGACAATAGAATTGATAAAGATTGCCGCTGCTAGAGGTAATTCTTCATTGGAATACACACTTGATCTAATTAAAGATTTAAATAATGAGTTTGAGTTATTTGATGAAACATTGGATAGGATTACCAATGACTTGAGTCATGCTAATGAAACTGAGTCCGTTAAGCAGGTAGAAAAATATATGGATGGATTGCTTGAGCAGATAAATGAAAGTATTCCAATTCTTAATCTATCGTTGGCAACTTGTGGAATTAGCTTGAATGGTAGTTTGTCCGATACCGTCTCACCTGGCAGACTTCTTCAGGCATCCTACTACGTCAATGAATCAAATGACAAATTTGACTCAAAGAAGCAATTGCAAGTGGGTAAGACGTTTGATATGGTGTTTTTTACTATATTTTATAATCCTAGTCGACTTAATTATGCCGGAGAGAAAGATAACAAAGAGGTCGATGAGCTATCAACGATTTCATGGAAGGAAGAATATGCTAGATGTCTGGTGAACGTGATAAGAGAGCATAAAAAGTCTAAAAAATTTAGCTATTCACTTAATATTATTGAGGATTTCAATGACGGAAGATATCATGAAGATGACGAAAAACCACAGTCTAGGAAGATTGACATGGACAATATTGGAAGGCTCTTCTTCTCGGTCTCAGGGAAGCTTCTCAGGTTAGAAAATAGATCATCCTCTGTTTTAGTTATAAAAACAATAAATGAGAAGGGGGCCGAATCCTGGCTCGCACTAGGGGAGCTTGGGAAGGGAGAATTTGATGATAGTGATCTGGAAGACGATGCTGATGATAGCGAAGAGTTTAAGGATACGGTCGAAACCCCTCCTAATCAGAAAGACAGTTCACTCTCTTTGCTTGAATATATGATAAGGTTAGCCAAGGTACAACAGACTGAACAAAAATCAATATTGAATATTCCTGATGAGAAGCTATCTCTATACTTGAAAGACGAAAAGGAACAAGATAACAGCTACATATTACCTCAATCTAAACGAGAGAAAGAAAGGAAACAACTCCAAGATCAAAAGGTTAATGACAGCCTCACCTTGACATCGAACATGAAAAGATTAAAAGATCTTGATTTGGATAAATAGTATATTTGTATATACGTGAATATGTGTTCTACTTATACAAAGAAATCATCCAAATTAACTAGACTAAAAAGGGATGTCGCTTTTTGTTTCATATATAGGGGGCATCAAATCATTAAATAAGTCCGTATTCATGTCAAATTGCTCTTGGTCTGACGGAATCCCTTGGCCCCAACTATTATCGAAAAAGTAGTCTTGACCATTGGGCATCTGCTGAATACCCGACTGGATCTGTGATTTGGGTTGTTGCGTCCTATCAGATCCGGCACTTTTCCCGTCATTATTTGTGTTGACATCATAGCTTGTTACATTTTCCTTTAGCGAAAGAGGTTTGAAGTTACTTGAAGGAAGCGAGTAGCTCTCATCACGACCACCATCATATTCTTCTTCACTTAGAGGAAAATTTGCTCCCAGGTCTGATTTTGTCCAATCTGGAACACCCGATGATGGAGGGTATGCCGAGGAATTGGGCCCTGGGAAATAACCAGAGGTTACATCATGATTTTTGCTAACATTTGTAGCAGTGGAGGAATTGGAGGTTACTGATAAAACACTTTCAGGTCTTTTTGGGCGAATTTGTTGATAATGGTAAGGATGTGGATAGTTAGGTTTCACTGGTCTAGGTTCAACTGCATTTGCGGAATGAGCGGATAAACCAGGCGATTGTGGAACTTGGGATGTATTTCTATTCATCGTCGTTTGGTTAGGAAGGGCCAGTAACGGTCTCGAATTATTGTCTTCGACACTTCCATTTCCGACTAACGGAAAAAGAGGAAACATCGTAGTCATCACATCCAGAGGTTCCATTTTTTCTTGATCTTCCTCTTTAGTTAATGCACTATTGGAATGGTCTCTGCCATTTTTTCCACCACTCCCGTTATTATTATTTGCCCCATTTGTCAATGAGCTTGGAGGAGACATTGACGATGAATTTTGGAACTCACCTGCACTGTGTAAGTTGATGTTAGAATCAGATTTATCCGACTGCGAGAACAAGTCGAACAATCCGTTTGATGATTCCAATGGGCCCATGACATCTTCGAAAACGTAGCCCGAATTTAAATAGTTACTAGAACCTATTCCGGGCTCATTACCTTGAGATGGTACAAACCCTTTTACGTTTGCTTCAGATGGACTTCTGACAACTTTTCTCTTGGTCTTCTCGCTTTTCTTATTTGATGCCGAAGAACAAGTACAGTGGCTATTCTTATAGCAAAGGCAAGATGCCAGATGCATCGAGGGAGATTTGCCTTTATGCCCACAGGTGCAAGTAACATGCAAACTCTTATGCTTCCGCTGATCACGGCAATGCTGACATTGTGAAGCTGGTCGTCCCTTAGGTTTGATCATAGTAAGCAGCTGGTCTGTGTGGCTACAAGTTGTAACCCGATGCCCTCTTATACATCGTTCGCAAGCATACTTTACACCATTAATGAGAACCATCTTCGCAGATTATTTTGTCACCTATTTAAAGGTTCCCAAAAGAAAATTTGTTTCCTATTTGACTGAATGAAAAGCCACTGAAATGTTGTTTTGATTTGTGAATCTATCTCTATTACGTTGTCTTGAGGACAGGGATTGAAAGAAAATTGTCAAAAAAGTTGTGTATTTAAACTTCGGGATTTTGTGTAACTTGCGTGCGCCATGTTTTACGTGTATAAACCATAAGATCCACCATTAGTATGAAGCACCTGATATACAGTAACTTCGTTGCTTAAACCTTCGATTTTAAAATCATATCAAAGTATTTAGGTCAGTTGGAGTTCTTGTTGGAAAGTTATATAAGACTCTCGTATTTTTGAACAACTATATTTGTTATCTAGTTCTTGGCATCGAAAGCTCATCGTCTATACGCTTTATTTGATTTTGCACATTTATGCAGTAAGTGTTGAAAACGCAACAAATGCGTGACAGAGAATCCTCAAAAATGGTTTATTTTTTGATACCAGCCCATTATTCCTCTTTAGATTATTGCTACAGTTCGTAAATTGTAGTGGGTTACTAGTATGAATTAGCGATTTCGATGTATAAGTTGCATTGCAACATTCTACTTTCATGCCCTGTAATGGCTCGTCTCTTATAAGCTGAGCGCGCAATTGATATGCAGAACGAAAAGATAAGAGCGACCATGTTCTTTTGAACCCCACCGAATTGGAGATTTGGAGAATTGGCCGAAGCATAATATTGGTAGACAATAAAGTATAATGGTTCATATTCAAGAGGTCAGTAAACACAACACAAAGAAAGATTGCTGGGTTATCATCCATGGGAAAGCCTATGATGTCTCCGACTTCATAGATGAACACCCTGGGGGGTCTGCGGTTATCTTGAAGTTTGCGGGAAAGGATGCCACCAAACAGTTTGATCCAATACACCCTGGGGATACCTTACAGAAGTATTTGGCTCCAAAGTATCATAAGGGAGAAGTAGAGGGCTTAAAAGAAGCAAAGGCTTTGCAAAAGAAAGAAAAGAAAAATAAGGCACAGTCTGAAGCTAGGGCCACCCCGCAGCAAGAAAGTGTCACGATGAGTTCTGGTCTGGATTCAAGTAACAATAATATTGTCGATGAATATGATGTCGAATATGATGAGCAAGATGATTTGGAACCTTTACCAGTGGATACGTCTGCATCAGGGCCAGTCAGTATCGAAGGAAGCCAAGAAGCTTCGACCAATGATGACGAGGAGGAATATGATGACGATGAAGATGATCCTCCGAGCGAGGAAGAGCTAAATAGACGTCAATTGGTTAAGAAGAAGCCCGAGTTATCTTTCATTTACAATTTGAACGATTTCGAGTTCGTTGCACGTCATACTATGGAAAAGACTGCCTGGGCATATTACTCTTCAGGTAGCGACGATGAAATAACTCTTAGAGAAAATCACCTTTCTTATCATAGATTTTATTTTAAACCCAAAATTTTGGTTGATGTAACAGAAATTGACCTATCTACTAGAATGCTCGGAACTCAAACATCTGTTCCATTTTACGTCACGGCAACAGCTCTTGGAAAATTGGGTCACCATGAGGGAGAGACTGTTTTAACTAAAGCAGCAGCAAAGCAGGATGTCATTCAAATGATCCCAACTTTAGCTTCTTGCTCATTTGACGAGATCGTTGACGCCAGTGATGGAAAGCAAACACAATGGTTCCAATTATATGTTAATAAAGATCGTCAAATTTGCGAGAGTATTGTTAGACATGCTGAGGAAAGGGGAGTCACAGGGCTTTTCATCACCGTTGATGCCCCTCAATTGGGAAGAAGGGAGAAAGATATGAGGTCAAAGAACGTTGAGGAGGTAAGCCATGTTCAAGGTGATGGTGAAGATGCAGACAAATCTCAAGGAGCTGCTAGAGCAATCTCTTCTTTCATCGACACAGGACTTCTGTGGAAAGATATCGCATGGTTTAGATCGATCACCAAAATGAAAATTGTCTTGAAAGGTGTCCAAAGAGTAGAGGATGCTCTTCTAGCCATCGAGCATGGCTTAGATGGAGTTGTTTTGTCCAATCATGGTGGGAGACAATTAGAATTCTCCCCTCCACCAATAGAGGTGTTAGCTGAGCTTATGCCTATTTTGAAGGAGAGGCAATTGGAACATAAACTTGAAGTATACATTGACGGTGGGGTTAGGAGAGCGAGTGACATTTTGAAAGCTATTTGCTTAGGAGCAAAGGGCGTAGGTATTGGTAGACCTTTCCTATATGCAATGTCAACTTACGGCGTTGAGGGAGTCTTCAAAGCTATCCAAATTTTGAAAGATGAAATGATCATGGATATGAGATTATTGGGTGCAACATCCATTGACCAATTAGATGATTCGTACATCAATCAAAAAATTGCCGCAAGATTTATTCCTGAAGATAAGCTTTTCCAAGGAACATACCAACCTTTGGTGTCTCCCACCTTCAAGGATACCAAATTATAGTTATTTAGCATTTATAAATTACTATCGGTATCTAAAGTTGATATCCGTGTATACGGATCCAAATTTCAAAATCCGCTTCCAGGCCATCATTTACAGTAGTCTAGAATTTGCAACTGAGACTTTGGTCTTCATCGCGGTGTCACCTTTGTCCATTAGCACATGCTACCGCTGTCACTCCCGAAGGCTTTTTTTTTTTTTGCACACCTTTTCCTCTTTCGGCGCTGATGTGGCGAGAAATTATCGAATCGAACTTTCTCACTCAACAAGCTAGAACCTATAGAAAAAACACTTGTACCTGTATATTGCTCATTGTAACGCGTTTTGTTCAAGGCTCAACGTCCAAATTCGTAACAAAGATCAAACGCTTTCAAAACATCAGCAGGCATTCGACTAACAAACAATTTAGAGGTACAATTTTTAGATTGAATCTAATATCAGAATAGCGAAGAACCCTCGGCCTATAATATATTAAAAAAGGAACCTGAGTTTAGAAGGGGAAAAGAAAATTTTTGAAAGAACAAGTGTCAGATTTAAGGGTACGTGAGATTACCTTGATTTCAAACTTTTTCGTCTGGTTAAGAGGCAAAAATATTTGAATCATTGTTGAAGCTTGTTGCTTGATTGTTAGAGAGACGTATTATTACATCTTTTTGTTTTTCTTCCCGTCTGATTGATTTCTTTTCCGCTGCGGGAACTCTTTAGTGTCCTTTAATTTTTAATAAGACTATCTAAACGATGGTCGCAGTCTATGACGTTGGGACTCAATGTTGGTATCCTGATAAGACCTATGGTTGGATCGGTGCTACTGTCAAATCCAATGTGAAGAAAGACGACAAGTACTATTTGGAATTTGTATCTGATAATGATGAGTCCACGGTATTCAAAATAGAAACGGATCATTTAAGTGAAGATAATGAAAAACTTCCACCATTACGAAATCCTCCCATATTAGAAGCATCGGAAGATTTGACAAGTTTGTCATATTTAAATGAGCCCGCTGTCTTACATGCCATCAAGGTGCGGTACTCTCAACTCAATATCTATACTTACTCAGGTATAGTTTTGATCGCCACCAACCCCTTCCAAAGAGTCGACCAGTTATATTCCCAGGATATAATTCAAGCTTATGCAGCAAAGCGTAGGGGAGAACTAGATCCACATTTATTCGCTATCGCGGAAGATGCATATCGTTGTATGAAAATGGATGGCCGAAACCAAACAATAGTGGTCAGTGGTGAATCAGGAGCTGGTAAAACCGTAAGTGCTAAGTACATTATGAGATATTTTGCTTCTGTAGAGGAAGAGTCGGAGCTCGAGACAAATATAGGTACAGAGCATAAATCGGATATGTCTGATGTTGAAAAACAAATATTGGCTACTAATCCAATCATGGAAGCTTTTGGTAATGCGAAGACTACTAGAAATGATAATTCATCCAGATTCGGTAAATATTTGGAAATCTTGTTCGATAAGTCTACTTCTATTGTTGGTGCTAGAACAAGGACCTATTTATTAGAGAGGTCCAGGTTAGTTTTTCAACCTGAGATAGAACGAAATTATCATATCTTCTATCAGTTGCTTGCAGGTATGCCCGATGATGACAAAGCCAAATTAAGCTTGAAGACCGCAAAAGAGTACCATTACACCAATCAAGGAGGTAACCCTAAAATAGAAGGAGTCGACGATGCTAAAGAGTTTAATTCAACTTCTGAAGCAATGTCCTTAATTGGATTAAGTTCATCTAAACAGTTTGAAATCTTCAAGATTTTAGCTGCTTTATTACATATCGGTAACATTGAAATCACTCCTTCCAGAAGCGATGCAAGATTGTCATCAGATGAACCAAGCTTGGTGTTGGCCTGTAATCTTTTGGGTATCGATGCCGATAACTTTACAAAATGGTGTGTTAAAAAGCAAATAACGACAAGATCAGAAAAGATCGTCAGTAACTTGAATTTCTCCCAAGCTATAGTTGCTAGAGATTCTTTTGCAAAATTCATTTACTCAGCTTTATTTGACTGGTTAGTCGATTATATCAATTCTGACTTGTGTCCTCCAGATGTAGCTGAAAAAGTTTCTTCTTTTATTGGTGTGCTAGATATCTATGGCTTTGAGCATTTTGATAAGAACTCATTCGAACAGTTTTGCATCAATTATGCCAATGAAAAGTTGCAACAGGAATTTAACCAGCATGTCTTCAAATTAGAACAGGAAGAGTATGTGAAAGAAGAGATTGAATGGTCATTCATTGACTTTGCTGATAATCAACCCTGCATTAGTTTAATTGAAAACAAACTTGGTATATTATCACTTCTTGATGAAGAATCCCGTTTACCCTCTGGAAATGATAAATCGTGGATTGAGAAAATGTATCAAACCCTCGATAAACCACCAACTAATAAAGTTTTCAAAAAGCCTAGATTTGGAGAAACAAAGTTTATTGTTAGCCATTATGCTCTTGATGTGACTTATGACATTGATGGATTCATTGAAAAGAATAGGGATACCGTTGGAGAAGGCCATATTGAAGTTTTACGAAACTCCTCCAATGAGCTATTACAATCAGTTTTAGCTATCATGGACAAGAATGCGGCTGCCTTGGAAGCATCAAAACCACAATCAGCTTCTAAAATAAAATCAATTGCCAACAAGAAACCAACTTTGGGTTCAATGTTTAAAAATTCTTTGATAGAGTTGATGAAAACAGTAGACTCCACCAACGTGCATTATATTAGGTGTATCAAACCCAATGAACATAAAAAGGCTTGGGAGTTCGACTCTTTAATGGTTTTATCTCAGTTGCGTGCTTGTGGTGTCTTGGAAACTATCAGAATTTCCTGTGCTGGGTTCCCTTCAAGGTGGTCATATGTTGAATTCGCCGACAGATATCATATTTTGGTTCCATCTGACTTGTGGATCTCAGTGATGAGTGGCGAAACTACGCAAGAATCTGTTACCGACTTGTGTAATAAGATTTTAGCCACGAATGTTGAGGATAAGACTAAGTATCAATTGGGTAATACCAAGATATTTTTCAAAGCAGGTATGCTTGCCTATCTTGAGAAGTTAAGATCAGATAAGTTATATAGGTCGGCTGTGATGATCCAAAAGAATATGAGAAGAAGACATGGCCGCAAAAAGTATTTGGAGACTAGGAAGTCACACATTGCTTTGCAATCTTTGGTCCGTGGACATGTCAGAAGAACACAAATTAAGCGTGATCACGAGAATGAAGTTGCCACAATGATCCAAACAGCTATTAGGGGACAACTCTTACGTAGAAGAATCAGGAACAGTCTTGAATCAATTGTTGTTTTACAAAGATCCATCAGAGGTTTGCACGCTAGAAGAAATTACAAGCAATTGAAGTTGGAGAAATCTGCATTGGTTCTTCAGAACTCATGGAGAGGATTTGTTACCAGAAAAGGTTACAAGAAAGAGGTGGGATCTGCTGTTGTTCTTCAGTCACATATCAGAAGGAAGTTGGCTTACAGAGAGATGCAGCAATTGAAGGTTGACGCAAAATCGGTGAACCGTTTGGAGGAAGCCTCTTACAAGTTAGAGAATAAGGTCATTGAGTTGACTCAAAGCTTGACTGCTAAGATACAAGATAATAAGAAATTGGTCACCGAGATCGGTAGTTTGAAGGGCCTATTAGATCAGTCGAATAATGCTCACGAAATATTGAAAACTCGTGAGCTAGAATTTAAGGATAAGTTTGATTCTCATAATGAAGACCACCAAAAAGAAATCACAAGCTTAGGCTCTGAATTGGAATCAATTAAAGGTGAATATGCTTCTGCGGAGAAGAAGATTGAACAATTGACCAAAGATCAAGCAGATTTAAGGCAAGAAGTGCAAAAGAATATCGATGAGTTGAACCGCGCAAAGGTTGCGTTGGTAAAGAGGGATACGATTGAGGTTGATTTGAAGACGCACATTGAACAACTTAAGTCAGAACTCGCATCTTTGCAAGCTCAACAACTGAAAGGTCCCTCAGGTCAAAGAAATGTTAGCGGCAAAAGACCTAATAGTGTGGCATGGAATTCTGGAACTTCTGTCGATCAATCGAATGGTAATAGACCTGTGTCTGTTATAGCAGTTTCTAATGATGATCAAACAAATGTGGATGACATCAATGATGAACTCTTCAGATTGTTACGTGACTCAAGGCAATTGCATTCAGAAATTGTTGAAGGATTGTTGAAGGGATTAAAGATTCCTCCTGCTGGTGTTGCAGCCGATTTGAGTAGAAAAGAGGTTCTCTTTCCAGCAAGGATAATGATAATTATATTATCAGACATGTGGCGTTTGGGTTTGACCAAAGAAAGCGAAGAGTTCTTGGGAGAAGTTTTGGCCGCAATTCAACAAATTGTTTCGGGTTTGAAGGACAACGATGTGATACCTAATGGTGCCTTCTGGTTATCTAACACACACGAACTTTACTCCTTTGTTTCCTATGCCCAACAGACTATAATTGCCAATGACTCTTTATCACACGAAATGAGCGAAGAAGAATTTGATGAATACTTAAAGTTGGTCGCAGTGGTCAAGGAAGATTTCGAATCACTCTCGTATAACATTTATAACATGTGGATGAAGAAAATGGAGAAGGATCTTGAAAAGAAAGCAGTTTCTGCTGTTGTTTTATCGCAGTCATTACCAGGGTTTATGGCTCCAGAGAGCTCGCCATTCTTGGCCAAGGTATTCTCTCCTGGCGTTCAGTATAAGATGGACGATATATTGAGTTTCTTTAATTCTGTATATTGGTCGATGAAATCTTATTTCATAGAGAATGAAGTGATAAATGAAGTTATTATTGAGTTATTACGTTTTGTGGATGCCTTGTGTTTCAATGATCTTATCATGAGACGTAATTTCTTGTCGTGGAAGAGAGGTTTACAACTCAATTACAATGTCACTCGTTTGGAGGAATGGTGTAAAGGTCACGAAATACAAGAAGGTTCAGGGTATTTGAACCACCTTTTGCAAGCTGCAAAACTACTTCAACTCAGAAAGAATACCCCAGATGATATCGAAATCATTTATGAGATTTGTTACGCATTGAAGCCTATTCAGATTCAAAAGTTAATATCGCAATATTATGTTGCTGATTATGAGACACCAATAGCACCAGATGTTCTTCAAGCGGTTGCTGATAAAGTGAAGTCGACTGATGGCGCTGCTAATGAAGATTTGTTTGAAGTTGTATCTACTGACGGTCATTTTAATGACCCATTCAGAACCGTCGATTTACGTCCCTTTTTCAGAGTCGAGGCATATGTACCAGCATGGTTGAATTTACCAGTTATAAGAAGAATTGTCGAGTTAGTAGCCAAGAACGCTTCAGTACAAGAGTCAAACGGCATCGAGCACCCTGCCGGAACGACCAATGGAACATCCCACGCATAGCTATATAGTACAGAGTTTGTCTTTTGGAATGTAATATGATTCGAAAAGTATTATGTAACTCGTTATACATTAGTAACTATTTCTCTATTTCTTTCTGTGTCTTCGTTTTCATTTGTAAAGCATGCACGCCTCTATTTTTCAATTCTTCGTCTAAGATTTGATAGATGAGTCTATGTCTGGAGGGCATATTTTTACCCTCAAATGCATTACTTATGACCTCGATTCTAAAGTGGGATTCAGAAACATTTGTTGCACCTCTCATTCCAGCATGATGTGAATGCTTGTGAGAGTCATTTGCTATCTTCAAGAAAGATGGGTGCACTTGAGTTGTGAGCTTATCTATTATGGATAACTCAACAGGACCTGGATTTTCCAGTGATTTGATAACTTCCATTGCCATTCGTTGTATGATACGGGATGTCGAGAATAATCTGCCCTGAGAGAGAATATTTTTCATTAATGACTGTTTGTTCTTTTTATTTTTTCATTTCTACAAGCTTTTTTTTTTCCTGAATAGCTCTCGAATATTCTTATGATAAATCTAAATTCACACTACTAAGTAGCGACATATTCTATTAACAAAAAGGGTGCTATGGTAAATGGAATATTAAGACAGCTGGTTGGATATTTATTTAGCGACATTTAACGCTAGGTCCCTTTTCCCTTCTAGCCTTAAGTTTCGATTGCCTCTTGCTTTCGGTAACTTCATTAACTGGTTCGCTTCCTTTTGCATTTTTCCCTTTGAATATAGGTAAGAATGGTAGTACTAACAGCGTAAACTTGAATGCTGCGTAACTAGGGATAACCGCGTACAAGTACCATACCTTATTTGAACCAAAGATAACCATTAATACATCAAGTAGCCATGTGATGTACAATATATCAAAAAAGTACTCGTAAAGACCTTGGCGAGATATATCATCACCTGATGATATCAACTTCTTCTTCTTAGAATATTCGTCGACCGAATATCTTGGACGACCATTTTTCTCTAAAATATATTCAATAACAAATGATGGTAGGGATAAAAGTAAATAGGGCTTCAAGGAGGATGGCCTTTTGAAAACGAGCAATATGGCTAAAACAAGTACATTCAATCCTAAAGAAATTAAATGTGTGTTCTTTAAGACCTCCACATTAGTGGTTGCCAACTTTTTCAAGCTCAGAGAGGCCATTTGGATACTCAACGTCTGATAGTAGCTTTTGACTCGTAGATCAATTTTGACGAAAACGCAGCATTCGCAGTTCTTAGTTTTCGTCCAGCAAATCAAGCATATTCTACGATTCCACAACTACGAATATTTTAGCTACTAGGGCCCTCCCCTTATAAGATTACTTGGCCATATCTTCTTACGGTATTACACCAAGGAGTGCACAGTGACAAGAACTCGTGCTAAACCCTCTTAACCAGCTCTGCTACGGTCTTGTTCCAACTCGAGGACCACGTTTGTGTAACCTGCATAAATCCCTGAAATAAGCTTGCGGGTTTTAGCTTGCGTCATTTGTCGTTTGACCAGCGGCCCCAAGTATAAAAACTAAATGAACCTAAAAGAACTAGACTTGGGAAATCCAAATAATATAAGAATTTAGGCATCATGGATTTCTGTTTCTTTTTGATTGGATGTAAGTATATAATATCTGATCCTTAATCCACACTTCGTTTATACGGGGATCGCCGGCAATGAAAACGAGACAATCGTCGCCCGGATCGAAAGATGGTCATGTTTAAAACTCATTTCCTAATTGTCGTCGTACAAATGTGTTAATTTTTGGAGGCTACTAACATCCAAAGTTAGAGAATTCAATAAGCCATTACCTGACGTAGGTAATATAGCTTGCTATTGTGGTAATTGTCACAATCAATCTGCTTATGCGATAAGGACTATTAATGCAGTAACGTTATTTTTTATTCCGGTCTTACCTTTTTACTTCTCGAAGAGACTAAAATGCTCAATTTGTGGTGCTTCAGGTGACATCGACAATACAGTCATTAAAAGATTGAAGCTGGGCCAACCGGTAGCTATCGGGTAATCAATCGTATATGCTCGCAGCAATTTCCGCACTCGATTATAGCACCTACGAAACTTTTTATTCTAGACATGACTATATTGGATCTTTTAACAATGTAAACGAGAGATAAGTCATGACCCCCCTCATTCCTCAATAAAGATTACTATTCCGCTTGTAGTTAATACTTTACAACGCTATGTATTATAAATTGAAAGAGTTATCTCATCATTAATGTAATGTAATCAGTTGAAAGTTCGAAAGTTAATACTATGGTTTCTATCGCAAATTTAGTACGTCGCGATGGCGGAAACCAAGCACTTGAAATTAATCCCCCGGCTGCGTACATTGATATCCATTTGACTAACCACGGCTCAGATTGGTTGTGGGCAGTGTTTTCCGTGTTTGCAACATTTGCAGTCGTTCACGCATTTATTTTTGGGTTTAGCAGTTCAAGGTCGACCGGCGTCAGAAAGATCTTGCTTCCAATTCCATTGTTCACTAATGCTATTATGGCCTATGCTTATTTTACATATGCTTCTAATCTAGGTTGGACGAGTACTAAAGTTGAATTTCATCACGAGAAGACATCCCAGGATCTAAACAGAAGAGAGATATTCTATGTGAAATATATTGGTTGGTTTTTGTCATGGCCATTTGTTCTATTTTCATTTGAGATTGCAGCTACCAATATATTTAATGAATCTAATCTTTCCGCATCTGATAGCATTTTGAGGATTATCAAGAAATTGCATGGGTACTTCACCAAACTTTTGGCTACAGAAATATTTGTTTTGGCTCTCCTAATTGGTGCCCTTATTAATTCTTCCTACAGATGGGGTTACTTTACTTTCTCCATGTCAGCACAGCTCTTTGCTATCTTCTTAGTTGTAGCTGACCTTTCTAAGTCGTTGAGGGACAATGCTTCTAACTTAGGGGTTTATGTTGTGCTCTTCGAGATCGTGGTGTGGATTCTTTACCCTATTAGTTGGGGTCTCAGTGAAGGTGGTAATGTCATCAGTCCTGATGGTGAATCAGTATTCTATGGTGTTCTTGACTTGATAACCTTCTCATTTGTTCCTACCTTCCTTACGTGGGTCGTTATCTTGTCCTTGAAATCTTTTGATGTCAGAGACTTGTTTGGCAGCAAAAAGGCAAACTCACCTCCCAGAGTTAGTGGTGAGACAGCAGTTCCATCTCACGAAGTCACCGATAAATTCGAGGAGCCGGCTAATGGTTTGCCAGAGGAGCAAGTTTAAGGAGTATTTTGTGGTAAGTCCTTTCTTGTTCCAATTTGCAGTCAATTTTAATTTTTCGATACCTTTCGCAATTTTCTACCAAAACATTACAACCGAAACGAAAATTAATTTCAATTTAATACTACCCTGAGTTGTTTTTGAGATGATAATCTAATGATAACTTGATAAATAATCTTAATTAATTAGTTTGCTTTTATATATTTTCTAAGAACACATATTAAAAATTAATTATTCTCATGGTGCTGTAACCGACCGTCACTAGGATGAAATATACGATGAAAGACACAGGCACTCCTCTGGTGATGAAAGTACCGACAGTCAAATATGGTTTTCCAAATTCATCAGTCATACAGATAGCAGTAACGTTCGGGAAACCGGATGTTGGTAAGCCCATTGCTGCAGAACATAAAAGTGCACTAACCATGATCAACAATCTCGGATGAGGATCTGCCATTTGGTTACCAATTTCAGAAACCAATGGTATGATAATCAAGGCGGCAACAGTATGAGAAACAAACGTCGCAACCGTCAAGATCAAAACACCGAACGTTAATGTTACACCGAGCAACGAAAAATCCTCAACCTCGTGTTGAATTGCTACAGCAATAGTCGAAAGAAGTCCTGATGATGCGACTGCTTTACCCAAAGCTGTACCACCCATCGCCAAGATAACAATATTCCACGGGTAGTTGTTGAAATCTTCAGCAGTAAGAAGCCCAGGGCCAAAAAATAATATCAATGGAATCAAGGCGATGATACCCATTTCTCCAAAAAAACTTTCAAGCTTGGAAGCTATACACCACAACAAAATTGTACCAATAGAAACTGCTACCACATACCATTGTGTTCCGGTGAACTTATTGTCTAAAGTTCTAAATGATACAAGAGGGTTGGAGCGTGAACTGCAATTAAAGGTCATCAATAAAAAGACCCATGTTAAAAGCAACGACAAAACGCAGACAGGTAGGGATATAATGAACCACTGTCCCCATGAGGGTGGAGGATCCATTGCTCCTATGGCAATCATATTCTGTGGTGAGGCAATTGGAGAGGCCATGCCTCCAATATTAGAAGCTAAGGCTATTCCTAGAATTAATGCATTCACAAACTGTGAACCTCTAGGTAAAGTTCTTAAGAGGGGTTGGATAAGCGAAAAGCACAAAACAGGAGCAGCCACATTGGACACCCACATAGAGGCGAACAATGCCACTCCCATTATAGTGATTAAAACAACGGAGGGTGTAGTTCCCGCTTTGGATAATATCCACGTAGAAATTAACTTCGCAATGTTATATTTAGAAAGTGCAGCTGCTAAAGTAAACCCTCCCAATAATAACAAAATCACAGAATTCCACATGGTTGACAAGATGTATTTTGAAGCATCGGGCGCCTGCATTATGTTTCCATCATCATCCTTGATAACTTTAAAGCAGACAATCAATACAGGTATGAGTAAAGATGTCACAAATAAAGGAACTGTCTCTGTTGCCCATAACAACGAGGCACAAATTAATAAAGCGAGACAATTTTGTTGTGCTCGATCATTGAAAAATGATGTGCTTAGTACTATGCCTGTTACAGCTGCAATAAGGGCCCCCTTTATGGTTGCTGGATTTTGCAATGATATATTGAACTGAAGTGCAGAGTTTCCGAGGCTCTTCTCGTTATTTACTTGTTCTATGTTTGTGTTGGCAGCTTGTGTTTTCCTTTCTAAGCCAATCATATCTCTCCAAACTGTGTTCCTCTCCCAAACAACATGCTCTCTCAAATGAATCGACAACTCAGATTTTGCTGCCTCCAAATCATTTCCATGATTGGAAATCAAGGCATACAACCTCACAAGGGAATTTAAGTTGTCACTTACTTTTTGCTTCGTTCCAGCGCTGAATATGTAAGACCTTAGTGGTAAGTTATTGATGTATTCATCTTTCAAGTTCGTGTTCAATGACTTATCAAACTTCTTTAATGCCTTTTTGAAGCCCGTTTCATTGAGATCAATGAAAGATGAAAGCTCATATAAACTTGTATACAACCCAATGACTCTCTTTCTCAAAATTATTCTATGATCTGAAAGCAATGCTGCCGTAGGAGGTAATGATGACCTATTTCTGTACATGTTACCCCATACAAGAGGTGATTTAGGAGACTTCAAGTATTCGTCAAGAGCTTGGTTCTGGTTCGAAACAGAAGTCCTAGATTTTCTTCGTCCTCTTGTTCCTAACTCTTCCCCTTCCTCTTCGTCTTCATCGTCATCATCATCGTCATCATCTTGGGTAAAGTCTGGATCAGTTGTAAGCGTGCTATTCATTTCATTTGTACTCACAGGTTTAAGTTTGTTAGGTTTACTCCTAGATAGAGAAAAGTTTCCTGATTCAGGGCTTCGGTTTGACTGCTCATTTAATGAGTGGATTTCACTTTCGAAATCTTCAAAATCTTTCACTAGTTCTTCAAGGCTCTTGAAGATACGCTCCTCTTGAATTTTATAGAAATCGTCGACTTTCTTCAATTCAGCATCAAGAGCAGCTAAAAAGACGACTGAAGGATCTCCATTAGTATCACCCGAAGATGGATAACCTAAGATTAAAGCACTTGATTCCAAATCTGCATCTCTAGACTTTAATGCATCCCTTTGCAATGAATATATGAGCTTTTTAAGGGTTGTATATGCAATGTACTTGGAAGACCATTCTGGTACGGCATTGAACTGCAAAGAATGTGAGAACTTCATTTCGCCACTTACCGTGGAGTGCTCTATCAAGTGTCCCGCTGCCTTCTCACGTTTATTTCTGGAAGCGTTATCAACTAAAGCTGCTGCGCTGAACGAATATACACATTGGTTCCTACACGTAATATCTAAATATCAGCATATATAGGGGCATGAGGATTTCTAAAACTGTAAGTACTTTGTCGTATCCTAATACAGGTATTTCATAGAAAACTCATTGAAATCATAAACTATATCCGTTACTGTTCTTGGTGCCACAGTCTTCAGTCTAATGGCCCTATCTTCCGCTATTTCGGATTCTGCACCTTTCCGAGAATAAGAAAAAAAAAAAAAAAAGGTCAGAGCGCACTATCGAGATAAATAATCAGTCTTTGCCCGCATGTCCCTTTTGGAGGATTTACGTGCCTTAGTTATAAATAGACCTCATATTATACACCGACTGGAACCATATACATCACTTGAGTTTTCAAATAAGCTATTAGGGAATAGGTTTCATTTTAAAGCAGAGCAAAGAAATAGACTACTTTTCGGCGGCCTAATAATTGCTGTAGCGCTTTACGTTATTTCACCTTCTGTTAGGTTTGCAAGTCAAAGAGATAATCGAAAGGGAGAGATGCTTTCTAAAAGGCCAGATAGATACACCACAGGACTTATAAACCTCAGAAATGATTGTTTTGCTAATTCATCTTTGCAGGCTTATCTGGCTTTACCTGGCTTTACTCAATATTTGAACGATTTTATCAACGCATTTAATGAAATAGAAGGGTTTATGGCGGATAACAGCATTTCAGAAGACGTTTTCAAAAAGGAAATAAATGATGTTCTGTCAGGAAAATCGAAGTCGAAAGGCTTCGAGATACCTCTACACATTGCTATTGCAAACATTGTTAAAAAATTACAAGCAACCCAGACAAGCTCCCGTACTATCTCAGTATGGACATTCTTGCACTCAGTTGAAAAAATTTTCAATGCTAAGATTTCTAGGTCTCAGCATGATGCTCAAGAGTTGACTCAATTAATCAATGAAACGCTAGAGAACGAAAATCTTAGGGTTCAAAAGGCACTTAAGAAGCTTCAGGAATTGCATTTAAATAAGGGGACAATTTCGAACGAATTAAACGCGTATGAGGTCCCTGAATTTCCTTTCAATGGTTTAATTTTGTCGCAGATGACTTGTCTTACCTGCCAACATCATTCCAAGCCACATTTTGCGCCTTTTTTGATGCTTACTTTGCACGTCCCTGAGTCTTATTCCGCAGATTTAGAAACAATGCTAGAGAGCAATGAAAAGGAGAAAATCTCTGATTACCAATGCTTGAACTGTCGTATTCTGAAGATAGTGGATAATGAAAATCATATTAAGGAAAAGGGCCTCTCAAGAAATAGTGAGGATGAAAATACCATTGCTAGTCGCGTCTTCGAACTTCACAAGAATGAGCTTTTAAGTATAAATGAAGATTTACCAAAGGACTTGGAAGAGTATGTTAAGCTGTATAACAAAGGCGGCTTGGATATCTCGAAAATCACATCCACAGTAATGCGTAGGGCACAAATCTTGAAACCTCCAAAAATTTTTGGGATTCACTTATCAAGATCGAGTTTCAATGGGGTCGAGGTTACAAGGAACTCATGTCAGGTCACTTTTAACGACAATTTGAATTTATCAATTGGTAAGCAATACTCCGATAAGATTAAGCAACTTCAGCAGACCGCAGAGGAAGAATTGGATGCAGACATTTCTAATATAAAGTCCAAGGTTTTGACAACAGACTCGAATGATGTGGAAGATGAAGATGTACAAAGAGAGGATATTGATCAGCAAGGTAATGAAGACGAAGATCAAGATGATGACGACACCTCGGGGTCGGAAACTGAGGGAGAAGATTCCGATAGTTCCTCAATAACATCAAATGAATCTGATAGTGGTCCTTTCAGTGAAAACTCGGTCAGGAACTCCGCAAACACGGAAATGACATCTGGCTCAGCTGTTTCAAAACCAAGGGAAACAATAGGCAAGTCTACAATTAGCCAAGATCAAACTGGTGAACTTGTAGAACAGTTTAAACAATTTAGATTCAATGACAATGATGTCTACAAGTATAGATTGAAGGCTATCGTTAAGCATCAAGGTTCACACACCCAGGGCCATTATGAATGCTACAAAAAGAAACCACTTTACGTTAGAAATAAAGATGGTACCATATTCAAGTTATCGCCTGAAATACAAGATTCTGTAATCGAGTTAGTTGATACACCTGATCCAGATGCAAGTAATTCAACTTCCGGCGACGGACTGGTCAAAAGAAAATTCTCTTTGCTAAACAAGAGGAGAGGTACTTTGAGTAGTAGTGGGTCACTGGAAAACCAAGATATCCTGTCACAGGAGGCAAATGGTAGTGATGATCAGATCTTGAGAAACGTAAGTGAAGACGATGATGTGTCAGGATTACGTAAAAAGCTTTCAACAATGATGGGGAGACGTCCTTCTATTTATCAAGCAGATCCTGCCCGTGCGAACATTCAAGAAATCATCCCTTCAGGTCTCACCACACCTGCTGAAGTTTTGGTGAATGACCTTGAATCAGATTATTTTAGTAGACCTCAGAAAGGTGAGCAGGAACAAGAGAAGAAACAAGAAAAAGTGAAAATGAAGAAGATTCCTTCTTTGATCAAATCACCTTATTGGCGTATTAGTGATGCAAACGTAAATGAAGTTTCAAAGGCTTCCGTATTGTATGAAAAAGCATCAGTTTACATGCTCTTTTATGAGAGACTGGATAGAAAGCAAATTAAAAGGGAGCCCTGATAATTCGCGCTTAAATAGATAAATATATTCATGTAGAATATTGGATCAATATTTTTGACATGCCTGATAGAAATCCAGAAGGATTTAGGAAAAATGAAAACTTTCGACGTCCTCCTTCCAATATGAATGCTTTGAGGGTACCTGCTTCGTCAGGTCTATCTGTTCCGCAAAGAGCTCCTAGCAGAAAAGTGGTACTTGAGCCGGGGCATTCACCTCTAGATTGGGCCATATTGAATAACAAAGTGACGAAAAATGAGTTGAGAGGGTTACCACCAAATGCTCCACCTCCTCAGTATATTAACATAGATCAGGAAAATCTTAAATCGCATAACTCAGTGTCTGATTGTTGGACATGTATAAATGGGAAAGTTTTCAATATCACACCTTATGTGAGTTTTCATCCAGGTGGGGTGGATGAGATTTTAAAGTGTGCCGGTAGAGATGGCACAGCGTTATTTAATAAATATCACCCTTGGGTTAACGTTGATAGGATGCTAGAAAATTGCTTCGTTGGGTTATACAGAAAATAATAGAATTGTATATTATGATTAACATGCTATGTCATTTTGAAAATATTCCTTGTTCACCAATAACAATACTGTGCAACAATTGATCATGCTTCTCTACTGGAATATCGTCTACCAATTGCTCGTTGAAACCTATGCCCAAAAGATGGGGCAACTGGCCAAATTTTCTTTTGTAAGATTCAAAGAAGCTATCGTAAAAGCCTGCTCCATGCCCAAGTCTTCTTCCATCCCTTGTAAATGCAACACCTGGTACAATAACCAAATCTAAACCTCCCTCATTCATGATATCATCTCCATTAGTAGGTTCAAGGAGAGAATATTTCCCTCGAGGCTCTAAATTCAATACACTTTCAAATGATGGCACTTTTAACATTCGGAGACGATTCTGTACTCCACCATCAACTATTTGCTCTGTTCTTGGTAAGTAGACTTCCTTTTTCAAAGAGAAACATTCTTTTATCAAAGCAATCGTTTGTACTTCCAGGTTTGGCATGTTCATGTAAAGCGCTATCTTCTTCGCTTCTGCGAATGGTTGTGTCTTTTTTACTGCTTCAGTAACATCCTGGGATTGTGATAATATCTGACTTCCAGATATGGCTACTAACTTCGATTTTAGCAGCTTCCTGAGCCGACTTTTAGCCGCTTTTAACGAATCCGCTCTATTCATATGTTTTCTTTACTGGATTTCTCGCACAGAACTTTAAACTGCATTTACTACAAATTTCTAATTACTTCTTGAAAGTACTCTGGCATCAAATCTAACTGATTTCCTTCTCCTGCCAGTGCCTGATTCATCAGAAGGATGCTCCAATTCCAATTCATCAGTACCTATCTCTGATTTTAAGTCAGTGAGCATACTTCTAATATTAATAGCCGTAGATTTGGAAAAACTTGAGCTTGATTGTCTTCTATGTTCAAATTTTAAATCGTGGTGGCATTTGGCACACTCACATAAGAACCCCCAATTAGCTCTAAGCTCCCGTCGCCTTTGCTGTACAGGGTGAATTTGTTGTACATAAGATACAGTAAGTTCCTCCCCTTCATGGATTTTCCTCGCGGCATACGCCTTTAAATTTTTAGTATGTTCTGTCGTCAATTCTAGTCGTAAATTGGGATCACAATCATGATTTAAGTTCGACTCAATTAGGTAGATTGAAGAGTCTAAATTGTTGATACTAAATGTTCCTAGCATCTCCAAGAACGTTGAGTAATCCACAGTATTCGGGTCACACGACTCAGGAAAGCAAGCCTTAAATAGAGTGAAGCCCTCCAACCAAAGGCGTTCCTGCTCTTCGATAGATGTTAGTGCCCCACCTTGAATAAAATCAAAAGTTCCGGCAGAGGAGTTAATTAACCTGTGTCTAACATCTTGAGAAACGCGAGCTAAATGGTCAAAATGGCTTCTTTTTTCCCCTGAATTATCAATAAGAATAGTGGCATATATAATAGCAATAGCATACAAGCCATTCCACTGCTTCTGTAAACAAAATTCTTGAAGTTTGAGGAACCCTTCTGCCAGGATAGGCCCTCGTCGAGAGGAGTTGCTCAAGTTGTGTTTCAATAAAGGATGCAAATTTGAATCAAGCTTTTTACATGATTGAGAGCACCAAGCTTCCGAGCAAACAGAGCAGTCCAATCCTTTCATTAATGATGTACTGGGCCCAGATTGTTGTAAAAGAGAGCAGCAATGCGCACAGGCATCGCCGTTGCAAATCAACTTGGCTTTGTCCAAAGATTGAGTATAAAAAAGAGGGCGCTCATTCCAAAGTAATTCACCCTCCTCAATGTCCATCTTTGCAAACATCCCTTTCCCTTTGGTCAGAGTCATTTTAATTTCGACCCCATCAGGGACTTCAACATCATTCAGTGGCTCAAAGAAAGATATGTCATCGGAGTAACTAAGAGCTGACAGAGAAACATCGTTTGCTAGTAACCCATTAGCCCTTAACAACAATTTAAGGCGCTTCTCCGAGAGCACCCAGTTTTTATGTTCTTGCTTCAATAGTCCATGCAATTTATTTAACCCTAATGACTCTGTGGAAGGATCTTCTTTCCATAATCTGATGACCTCCTTTATAATACAACCTTCCAGAGGCACAAAATTATCGTCTAAAACTTCATCATTGGTATCGTTAATGTTTATTATCTCTAGTTTAGGGTATGTTGCCATGATAAGCTTTTTCAAAAACTATCCAGAGTCTCACGACTACTATATGAGATCAATCCTGCATATACAAAAACTAAAGCAGTAACTTCTTAGATCCAAACCAAGATCATCAGCATGGCAAGAGGGAACCTTCAAAACACACTCAATCAACGTATATAGTAAATATAAAACAAATCTTAAGTTATATTATTGTCTAGAAGTAGAAAATAAACAAATGTAAAAATCAAGTTAACTTGTATCGATACCCAAAATTCCATTAAAAACCTCATTTATACAATGGATATGATAACAATTAATCGTTTCATAGGGGAAAGGAGAAGTTATCCAATTTTTTCGTCCCTATGCCCGGCCAGTGCAAAGCAAAGTGAGCTTCACGTTGACTACAAACATAACTAGAGAATTCATTTCACTACAGAAACAAGTTAGTCTCATAATTCCAAAGGTAAAAAGAATCGAATCTGAGATACAAGCTTAAGATGTACAAGTAGTGCGTTCAAAACTGGAACACTGTTTATTGCCAGGAAACTGGGAGTAAATGAAAAATCCAAAAAGCTTCCAAACCTTGGCTCCAGCTCATGATGGAAAGTGGCTACAACTTATACTCAGGGTAACCCAGTACAGAGCGAAATATTCTTCTGAACAAATTGAACTTCAGAAATGTCACACGTAGAGACTAATAAGTAGAGAATATTTTTTATAGTTAATGGTATGTAAAAGATGTGAAACAAATCTCATTTCATGGCTCGAGGGGTATGTGAAAATACCGTTGGGCATTAGAGTTGCGCTGACTGAAACCTACAATTAATACTTCTTGTGACATACTTGATACCCGAAGAAAGTAAGTTCATGTGTAACTAAGATTCTGTAGTATGCAAACGTTTTGGGTTTCATTTGACACCTACTCTATGTGAGATCCGGTATTCCAATCCCATTATGTTTTTGCGTCTAATTAGTTCTTGCCCATATCATTGCACCATAACGTATGAAGAAATAGTTCATTCCATAGGTAATATCTCTGAGTATAGATACACCTAAAGAAAGCTAAGAAACGTTTATGCTAAAGGTTTTACTTTAGGTAACCTAGGCAGTAAGCATAAGTCCAGAAGCTGGTGATGTCAATAGTTTATGGATTTACGAAGATTAAGATAGCTTGAAACATCGTAAGTTGAAGCGAGATTGTAAAAGAACATTGCCTCTTTCTCTTTTCTTGTTTTTCGTCTTTCTTAGACGAGCTGCTATGGGATGATCGTGAGGGATGATCGTGAGGAATGAGGAAGGATTTGACTGTTGACACCATTTTCGTTGTTGATAGATAATTTGAGATTATTAAGGAGCCAAAAAATGATGAATAAATTTGAGAAATAGTAAGAAGTGTAGATGTCAAGTGCGATGAAGTTTACGTCCTTACGAAAGCTCCTTTTTAGGTCTTTCATGTATCTATTGCACAGATGTGTTTATTCGGTTAGAATGTGACGTTCTCCTTCTAAACGTATTTTCTGAAGACGGATATGGATGTTGTGGTTGTGACCCTGTCACAATGATTCCATGGATATAATCGTCTCGTTCTTCAATAGTCGTGCCATTAAGTTTTTGTCCATAGTTCGATATGTAGTATATCTGTAACATAGATTAACATGATCACGTCAGCTAAAGCAATTATAAGATCTACAAATGTAAGTCAGTGGTTGTATGGGAGAGAAATCAATGTTCGAGTATAGTTTTTGTTTTCCTCAGTTAATTATTGCAGATACAGTAGAGTAGTATGGAATTCAACTTTTTGTTTCATCGTGATGGCTGATTTCTACTTGCGCGCCTCTGTTCTCCGTTTGGTTTAAGTCCTTGATTTGTAAGGATTTTGTTGCATCCTTTGGATCTATGACATACGAAATTTTAACTTTTTTTTACCTAAAAGCTGTTTAGTGCAAACTATTCAATTAATCTTTAATTTTGCGGAGTTGTGTGTTCAGTTAGTTTCTTTGCTTTTTTTGGGTTCAAATTTCGTATATGTTTTTAAATATGACTACTATTGTAAAGAGAAAGTTGACATAACCCACTTTATGATTGTTTGAAGCCTTGGGTTTAAGCGACCTTTTCTTTCGTGTTCAGGAAGAAACTACATCTTATCTTAATCTTTAATTTATTCTTAATAAGTAAATAAATCTTGTTATTTCTCTTATATCTATATCTATCTTATTGTTTAATTTATTTTCAATATTTATTTCTAATAAATAACACAAAAGTTATTATACTTCTCTAATATCTATCTATTGATCTTGGTAAAAACCTTCGCTTTTGACCCTTTTTAAAATTCTATCTATAACTTCGGTTAAGTCTCCCTCTGATGAGTCTTCTATGGCATCAGTAATGACAATTGTGTTAGATTGACCGACAACATCAGTAATTTCCTTAGAGAATTCCGGGGTAACAATAACACCTGCACCGGATTTGACTAATTCATTAACAACAAAAGGATCAGCCAAGTTATTAGGTAACCTAGTAATACGACGACCGCCTTTAAACTGGTTCAAAGATGATTGAAGGGCAAAAGACAAGTGTCTAGCTTCTTCTGGATGTTTAGAATCAGATATAATGATAGCAAAACCTTGTTTAAATCTTGGTGGGTTGGATTCTCTTAAAATCTTAACAACTTCAGGATATGAGAACCAATCTGGAATATCTGTTCCATCTCTCAAACGATTCCTTAATTCAGTACCTGATATATTAGCTGTTTTAACCTTTGAAGTGTCTATAGTATCAATAGGGGCATACCTATCCTCATCAGGCAAGTAAGTAACCATTCTAAATGGGACAATCTTGATTTTGGGACTAAGTTCATCTTTGAGCGATGCTAAAAGATCTTGGGCGTCATATGGACCATAGAAGTCAACACCCTTAGAATTTTTTCCAGGGCCAGCGTGATCCCTCCCAACAATGAAATGATCAACTCCATAATTGAGTCTAATCAAAGCATGCCATAACGCTTCCCTATCACCTCCCATTCTCATTGCAAGAGGCAAAAGAGAAATAGTTGCTAATCCGTCTGGAAATTTTTTCAAGATTTCATTGTAAACTTTGACTCTAGTGTGATGATCTATATCCCCTGGTTTGGTCAATCCGACAACAGGGTGGATTAATATATGACCATCGTGCCCTATATCTGCTGCAGCCCTAACGGTTAATTCACGATGTGCCCTGTGCATTGGGTTACGTGTTTGGAAAGCAACGACACTATGCTTGTCCCAACCGAGTGACTTGAATTCTTCTCTCAATTTTGAAGGAGTCTTTCTAAAGGCAACATAATCGTAGTGTTTGGGATAGTTCAAGGCCTGCAAGGAACCACCTACATAATACTCACCTGCTGTTTCATTAAGATACTTTACAGCAGGGTGTTCTGGGTCACCTCTGAAAACAAGCTTTGCCTCATTTTCCTTATCAGGTTTATAAATGGACTCGACAGTCAAGATAGCCAATGGAGAATCATCTCTCAAGTCCTTGAGAACAACCTTTTGATTTTTTGAGAGGCTTGCGGCTATTTCTTTACTCACATCCAAGGTGATCGGCATGGGCCAGAGGGCGCCTTTTCCTGACTTTTCATCTTTCACAGAAGATAGACGCATGTCTTTAACAACTGACTTATAATCTTCTTCATTTAAGAAACCATCGAGAGGTGAGAACCCACCGTTCAAAATCAATTCGAGATCACATAACTGTCTCTCAGTCAATGTCAAACTCTTTAAGTTTTGATCCTTGATCTCTTGCAAAAGTTTTGATCTTACAGAAGCATCTCTAGCAACCAAGTCTTGTAATTTACCTCCGTGGGGCGTTGGTATAGTCATTTCTTCTTATTGATAAAAAATGTTTAGATAAAATTTTGAACAGTTATCGAAGACGTTGCAGCAAAATGCTGGGGAGCATATCATACAATTGCACGTGATCGATCATACCTTGGTAAACAGCGTTTTGAGCAAGATCGCGATTCATGCAGGACTAAACTCTAGATAAATACACCATGATCCAGTATGTATTCCATTGGACCTAAGAAAAATATTCTTTTATCTGAACAAAATGTCAATAAAGTTCTGTAACCTAACTCCTATGCAGTGGAAACTTCGGAAAAATGCACAATTGATATTTCAGCCTCATATTGTAATTTTTGACTCTCCAGCAACCTTACATGGCAATGCATCCAATTGAACTCTAGCGAAACTGAGATAGCTCCCTTTTATCATCAACTTTTCCTTGACTTCCGCTGTAATAAATGCTAGCAAGGTTATTTGTACCAAGATGGCACTGTTCAATATAATTGGCTGTTTCAGTCGTTTTATTACAAATTTTTACAAATGCGTGTCGCACTCCCCGTCGGTTCTCGAATGTCCGAACTGGTACTGGGTTTCGTGGATTTCGGGTTGCGCTAGCGGACGTCCCCACTCGAAAGGATTCCGAAGCACCCATATATATATTGAAATTCCTTGTTCGTTTTGAAATATTTCAAGTACAGCAATAACTTATACAGAGAAAGCTAACACATAATAGAAGATGACTGCTCCAACGTAAGTATCAGCAATATTTAGCTGTCAATGGCCAGTTTTGATGCAATGTAGGGACCGTGGTATAATTCAACGGAAGAATCAATTTATAAGGAGGGCAATTTCCTTGAATTAGAATTTTAAAGGATTTCATGATCTTCATATGGAAAACATGGGCGCAAGCGAAATGGCATTGAAAAGACTAGTGGCGGTTGGGGAACACATCAAAGGTTCTAATGATCAGGTTACTAACTCGAAATCTAGTGGTGATCTCGGTTTAATTGGATTGGCCGTTATGGGTCAAAACTTGATTTTGAACGCCGCCGACCATGGTTATACTGTTGTTGCTTACAACAGAACCACCGCTAAGGTCGACCACTTCTTAGCTAATGAGGCTAAGGGTAAGTCAATCATTGGTGCCCACTCTATCGAAGATTTGGTTTCTAACTTGAAGAGACCAAGAAGAATCATGTTGTTGGTCAAGGCTGGTCAACCAGTTGATGATTTCATCAACCAATTGCTTCCACACTTGGATGAAGGTGACATCGTCATTGATGGTGGTAACTCTCACTACCCTGACTCTAACCGTCGTTACGATGAATTGAAGAAGAAGGGTATCTTGTTCGTCGGATGTGGTGTTTCTGGTGGTGAAGAAGGTGCTCGTAATGGTCCATCTTTGATGCCAGGTGGTCACCCTGATGCTTGGCCACACCTTAAGAACATTTTGCAAGACATTGCTGCCAAGACTGATGGCGAGCCATGTTGTGACTGGGTTGGTGAAGCCGGTGCAGGTCACTACGTTAAGATGGTTCACAACGGTATTGAATATGGTGACATGCAATTGATCGCTGAGTCATACGACTTGATGAAACGTGTTGGTAAGTTCTCCGATAAGGAAATTGGTGATGTTTTTGCCAAGTGGAACAAGGGTGTTTTAGACTCCTACTTGATCGAAATTGCAAGAGATGTCATGTACTTCAATGACCCTACTGATGGTAAGCCAGTTGTTGAAAAGATCTTGGATTCTGCAGGTCAAAAGGGTACTGGTAAGTGGACTGGTATCAATGCCTTGGATTTGGGTATGCCAGTTACTTTGATTGGTGAAGCTGTTTTTGCTCGTTGTTTGTCTTCTTTGAAGGATGAAAGAGTAAAGGCTTCCAAGGTTTTGGAAGGACCTACTCCTCCAGCCGAATCACCAATCAAGGACAAACAGACCTTTGTTGATGACTTGGAACAAGCTTTGTATGCCTCCAAGCTTATCTCGTACACTCAAGGTTTCATGTTAATGACTGAGGCCGCTAGAATTTACGGTTGGACCTTGAACAAGCCATCTATTGCCTTGATGTGGAGAGGTGGTTGTATCATCAGATCTATTTTCTTGGGTGAGATCACAAAGGCTTACAGACAAAACCCCAACTTGGAGAACTTGTTGTTCCATCCATTCTTCAAGAATGCTGTCACTAAGGCTCAAAAGGGTTGGAGAGCATCTATTGGTAAGGCTATTGAATTTGGTATCCCAACTCCTGCCTTCACCTCTGCTTTGGCATTCTATGATGGTTTCAGATCAGAAAGATTACCAGCAAACATGATTCAAGCTCAAAGAGATTATTTCGGTGCTCACACTTTCAAGGTTCTCAAGGGTGAAGAAAATGATTTCTTGAAAGGAGACTGGATTCATGTCAACTGGACTGGTAAAGGTGGTGATGTCTCATCTTCAACTTATAATGCATAAGTGGTTTAGCTGCTTTAGCTGGCTACAGTTGATTCGTTAAGTAAGATAGTCCAATATAAGTAAAGTCTAGTAATGTTTTGATCATAGATTATATAGATTCTACACTGATAAAGGGTCTCTTTTCTTCCACTCTAAGATTAAATCGTCCTTTGGGAAAATAGTTGCAAAAACCTTTATTTCCTCGGACAAAGGAGTTGTATGGTGAATTAAGTCGGCATTCATGACAAATTTACCCAACATACCTGTGAACATCATCATGACATAGTTCTGACCCAAACAATGGTGAGGGCCAGTGCCAAATACCAACCAATTCTTTCTGTTCATTTCACCGGTAGTGTTTTCCCATCTTTCAGGCTTAAATGTATCAGGATCAGGGTAAACTTCAGGATCGTGCAAGGCCGGGTAGGTGGTGGGGATAATCATACTACCTGTAGGTGCAGTGTATGAATCGGTGACCGGGAAGCTCTTTTTGACGACATAAGGGACCATTAAAACAGGGGGACGGTACCTCAAAGTTTCTCTAACAACATTGTACGAGTATGTCATTTCGTTGATCAATTCCAAAGTCAATGGCTTATTGACATCACCCTCACGAACGCGTAACTGCTCCTCTCTGATCTTTTCAACGACATCGGGTCTATCAGCCATAATTTGGAACAACCAACATGCTAATGACGAGGAGGCATCCTGTGACGCGAAAAGGAAAGTAAAAATTGCTTCGGAAATCTCTTTATTACTGAATTCACGGACCAAGACTTTAGCATCAGGGTCAGTCGAAGAATGTTCTCTAGCTTCTTTCATTAAAAAGATCCATTCATCCATCACACATCCTGGCTTACCATTCTCCTTGTTGACAAACTCTTTAGACTGAGCAGCGCATTTTTCAAAGATTTTCATTGTTTGATCCGCAATCTTCTTACCATACCATGTCTTAGTATAAGGAATAATAATAGGGAAATTTACTAACTCAAGGGCAGCAGTCACTCTAAAGTAGTTGTCTGCAATTTCTGCTATTTGTTGCTCAGTGATATAATCTCCACAAAAAGTTCTAAGAGAAAGAGCACACATGAGCTCTCGGAACTCAGGGAAAAACTCTCTTGGCCCATCATAGTTAACAAATCTTTCTAAGTATTTATCCATATACTTTTCTTGAACAGGAATATAAATTTCCAAGGCCTTCTTAACAAATAATCCGTTCAAACCTCTACGATAGTCAACATGCTCCTTTCCATCAAGGAAAACCCAGTTTCCAGGTCTTAAAATTTTTCTGGCGACGTCAACAACACAAGGCTTGACAAACTTGGGAGAACTAAAAATTTTTCGTGCAAGATCCCTCGATGATGCAATAACCACAAACTTATGAAAGATTGAAACACATGATAACGGGCCTGAATTCCATTTATCCATATACTCTTCAAACTTTGGGTCCAAAGACTCCAAAAAAGGGCCAATAATAGGCCATACTTTAAACCTGGGCCCTTCTATTGTTCCCTTCTTAAGCAAATATGAAATTTGATCATAGGCCAAAACCAATGCAACTACAGTGCTTAACGCGGTAAACCACAGAATTTCGCTCCACCTGTAATTTGAGAGAGCGTCAAGGCCACGATAGCTAAGGGGATCGCCGAAGTTCAGCGTTCCGTTGAGATTCATTTTCAGAATAGTCCCGACTTTCAATAAAAATACAAATAAATAATGGTTTACAGTTCCAAGGTAGTAATAAAAAAAATGTGTAATCGCGACTGTCTTAAACGATCGTATAACTGTTTTTTCTTCATACGACAGCTATTTGAAATGTCGCTCTTGGCGGACATTGAAGACATTTTTGCTACTATATTTTTTTTTCACACGCAGGTCCGATGAGTGTTCTTTACCTTATCTATGGGAAAGCGAAGCAAAAAGGAGGACGCTAATTTGAAGCGTAAAAAGTTAAAAGAATCTAAGGATAATGAGTTATCCTTAGGACTTTTATCTAATGCAACTTTAGCAGAACAAGAAAATAAAACTGGTGATTGGGATAATGAGGAACAAGAGTACGAATTGCGGCTGAGGTCTTCAGCAGCTCAAAATGACTATGTCGAGGGACTTCCCATCAAGACAAATGAAGGTAAACTCTCAAGGATGGTTAGAGAAGTTCAAGTAGATGAGCAGGCTGATGAAGAAGAGAAAGGTGCCAGCGAAGAAGAAAGAGAAGAAAGAGAAGAAGTAGAAAAGACTGATGATGAAAATGAAAATTCGAGCCCGGAGGAGCAACTTTTAAAATTGAAGGAAGAGGTGGCAGATCTAGCATCAAAATTGATTGAAAATCCTGAAGAACATGTACTGAGCTTAAGTAGACTTAGAAAGATGTCGGAATCTCGCAATACTGTGACAAGTAAATTAGCTTTATTGGCATTGATTCCCGTGTTCAAATCGTTAGCACCATCTTACACCATAAGGAGTCTTTCTGACGCTGAAAAACGTGAAAAGGTCACTAGAGACGTTGCAAGGTTAAGGCAATTCGAACAGTCTTTGGTTGCTAATTACAAGTTGTATGTAGATAACTTGTCACGTTTAGCGACTGTTTCCTTTCTGAACTCCCAAAATAATAAGAGTATCTCTTCTGAACGTATATCATTGGGTCTGTTGGCAGTCAAGGCATCTTGTGAACTTGCTTCATCGTCACTTAGATTCTTTAACTATCGAACTGAAGTATTTATGATACTATGCAGGAGACTTAACAAGAGGCCAAACAATAACGATGATCTTCAGGTCTTTTTAAGGTGTATACTGACGTTGGAAATGCTATTAGCTGAGGACGAAGACAGAGGTGACATTGCTTTTGACATCAGTAGGATATTAGCAAAGTCGATCCGGGATAAGAAATTTAGAGTTGATGAATCAGTCATAAATATCTTTTTATCATTAAGTCTCCTTAATGATTATGATCCTAACCATATAAGTAAGCCAGAAAAGCCCAAAACGAAAAAGTCTGATAGAGTTCATCTTTCTAAAAAGCAAAAAAAGGCGAGGAAAGAACGGTTAGAAATTGAAGAAGAGATTCGCAAAGCAGAGCAAGCTATAACTGCAGAAAAGCGTGAAGAATACCAGGCACAAACCTTGAAAACATTGTTGGCTTTATATCTTGAGATTCTTAAGGCTGGGACTCAGTCTGATAATAAAGAGGCCAGCCTTTTGATGGCCCCAGTATTGGAAGGGTTATCCAGGTTTGGAAACATGGCTAATTTAGACTTATTAGGGGACTTTTTGGAAGTATTGAGAGAAATTTTAGAGACGATTGTTAATGAACATTCTTTAGAAATTGAGAATCTGGATAGTATGGGGGCTTTCAAAGGGCCAGAAATACGAAGCATCTTATTGTGTATATCTACGGCATTCGCGTTGGTCCTTAATCACGTCTCAGTGGGAAAGTTACCTATAACCATAGACTTATCGAAATTTGTTTCCTCACTTTATATGATACTTGCGGACCTTTCATTGGATACAGATCTCGAATTGTCTCATAAGAGTCTCAGGCTTGCGGATCCATCCACAGGAAACGTTGGAAAACCCCACGTAAATGTATCAACTAAAGCTGAGTTACTTCTTCGTTGCTTGGATTTCATATTTTTCAAGTCAAAGAATGGAACAATCCCAATTGCCACGTCTTTCATTAAAAGACTCTATATTGTTGCATTGCAAGCGCCTGAAAAATCTTCTTTGGCTATTTTGAAGTTTGTGGGAAAATTAACTGGTCGATATGGAGACAGTTTAAAAGACTTGTGGAACTCTGAAGAAGAAGCAGGTGATGGGTCCTACGTTCTAGGAATAGAGCACAAGGAAAGAGAAGTTGAGCTAGAGAGATCAAATGGGGGTGCTGCAACATTGTGGGAAAACATACTTCTCGACTCACATTACTCACCAATGGTAAGAGATGGTTCTAGGACCTTGATGAAGTTCAGTAAGTCTGATGATAGAAGATAGCACGTATAAGTCTTATAGCATTTCTCATTAAAAGCTAGTCACGGTATTTTTTTTTTTTTTTTGAATTTTTTTTCTTGGTATGCAAACCACACTTACTTTTCAAGGAGCTTTATTATACTTCGTCAACTGCATATCGTCAAAGTTTTACTAGAAGATTCAATTGAGACAAATCTTATAGTTTTGAAGGTTGCATGGGCTTCATTTAAAGCAATATGGATCAAGGTAGCATTGTGGTAATCTCAACGTTAGCACCTTTAATCGTTTTCTTGCTTTTTTTGATATTTGCTTACAGACTCTTCAAGAATAGTAATGAGAGGAATGGTTACTCCTTACTTGATCCTGACATCAGCAGTAGCTATGTTGTTCCTACAGAATTTTTAAATGATGAAGAGGCTTTATTGCTGCTTGAAGATGAATTTGACTTTACTGAGCTTGCGCCAGAGGAGCAATCAGGTTATCTTAAAGGACAAGAGTTTACTCGGAACAACCCACCAGATTTCAACAACACCCGAGGTAGGTCATATTCAGTGGAAGATGAAATGGCTGTGAAAGAGCGTGGTATTACTGCATTTGAGTTCGAACAAGATCATGACCCATTGCATTCCAGATATTTAGTTGCTGATAGGGTAGAGATCGACTTTAATAATAACGAAGATCCATATTCAACAGCTTCTTCGATCCTCAATTTGCCTTTACCTGTCAAGAAAAGGGCAAATTGTGATATAGTATACTTTGAAACGAAAGTATATGAAATCCCTAGTGATAATGTAAATGGCCATTTTTCCATTGGTTTAGTGACAAAGCCTTATCCTTCTCATTTTAGGCTTCCAGGATATAATAACTTCTCAATTGCCTATGAATCAACTGGTAATTTGAAAATTAATAAGCCGTTCCCAACACCCTCTCAGCAACACCGGGGAGAGAATAGTCAGTATAATGCTTTTGTATTACCACCTTTACTGCAGAGTGATGTGATAGGATTTGGATACATAATTCCAAGTGGAACAATTTTCATAACAAGAAATGGGAGGAAACTTATGGATATCATGAAATCCTGTTATCTTGACTTGTATCCTGCGGTTGGATGCTTTCTGATGAATGGTAAATTCCTGGTAAATATAGGGCAACTTGGTTTTGTTTGGGTAGAAGCTAACGTAAGGAGGTATGGTTTTATACCAACTGGTGAATACAGGAAGATTAAAGGTGAGAGGGGATTAGCAACATTACCTGAATATAGTAACGTCCTAAAGAACGACTCAGATAAGGTGCTCGAAAAGGGTGAAGAGTTACCTCCAAGATACCCAGAGGAAGAGCTAGACTTTTTTGGTAGATCAGCTAGAGTTGGTGGATCATCTAACCTTGAAGCTCCTAAAGGGGATCATTACAATAAAGAGTCTAAGGAAATCAGTAGTTCAACACAAGTAACTGATGAGTCTGAAGAAATAATGGACTTGAGAGAAAGACTCTATGAGCAAACGATCACGACAAATATCAGTTCTGAGTCGTTTCCTAGGAGAGATTCTCAGGCGCCTGAAAGTGATAATATAAAGGCGCTTAGTGAAGCTAAGCCAACTAAACAAGCAACAGAGGCTCAAAGCTCAACTGATGATAATACTGAGGGTGATTCGAGATCTTCACCGTCCAATGATGAGGTTCCAAATGTTAGTTCAAACAACAATACAAGTTTACAAAACAATAGCAAGGCCAAATCTGGATCGAAGAACAAGAAGAAGCTGGGAAAGAAGTCTGGTAAAAAATCAAAGAAGAAATCAAAAAAATGATCTGGTAAGTATACTACAATAGTAAATATTAATTTCTAGAGCATTAATTCTATAATGATGTACTAGACTGCTTTGTACAAATGCATGACAAATTATATTTTAGACTTCAGAATGACTAGAGAGTGTGGGAAAAAAAATAGCGTCGCCAGGTTTCGATCCTGGGACATCAGGGTTATGGGCCCTGCGCGCTTCCACTGCGCCACGACGCTGTTCGATGAAAAATATATCTTCGCATTATATATAACCATGCACTTATTGAATTTAGATACTCTTAAGAAGTATTCATTTTGACCTTTGGTTACTTGGTAAACTTGTCAACGAAAGTCCATTTATTTTACTTATGGCTTTCATGATCACCATTGTGGTATATATATTTTTGAATTTCATCACCCGGAATACGTTATCTACCATAGTAGGTAATTCTCTATAAGGCTATTCTTTCTAGCGTGACTTTTATTCCTGCAATACTGTATCATAAACCACCTACGGGTTTGAAAAAAAAAAAAAAAAGCTGTCTGGGAATATAGTCATATATACGTCGCTCGATTTTCTAATTTCTTATGATAGAAAGGCTACAAAATTACATTCTGGATAGGATATTTTAGAGCTTGTGTGAAATAATTATTGTATTACTGCATAGGTTATTGTTGTTTAAGTAGTTTCGACAATACTTAGGGTATCACAGATAGTGTGCTGTTTTACTTTTTTTCGAAAAAAATGTGAAACCTCCAGATTTTAACTTTTGGCCGCAAAAACAAAACAGTAGGAAACTAATTCAAAGAGCTAAGAAAAAATTGTGGTTTTATGGATTATTATTAATATACAACTGAGTACTGTAAGATACGTGATCGACTATTTACGAAATGTTTGACATTTCATTACTGAATATTTCTGAAGGCAGGTTCATCTTGCGCTCAGCAACGTTTGCACTATATGCAGAACTAGGGACTTCAGCATAACTCTGTGTTTTCTTGGGTCTTCCTCTTTCTCTTTTAAAACCTTCATCAGCCAACTCACCATTTCTCCTTTTCTTTTGTTTTACAACACCATTTACCCTTATTCCTTTGATGGTGAGACCAGTCTGTTCCACAGGAAACTTCCTAGGTCTACCTCTTCTATCCTTCCTCTCTAAAAGTTTTTTTACAGCTTCATCTTCGAGTTTTCTTAACGACACAGGCTGATCGAAAAGTTCCACGAGATCTCCTGCTTTTGACATAACTATTCTGCTTGGAGAGTTCAGAGATTTGACAATCGGAGGACTAGATTCTCGAAGAAGTTTGTTTAACTGCTTGAAATGAGGATGTTGAGAATCGATATAGGTATTAGTAGAAGGATCAAGAATAAGTTTCTTTGGGCGCCCTCTTTTCTTTTTACCATCGCCTTTTAATTCTGGTGGTTCATGTTTTGCAAGATTCGAATGTTCCTCGTCCAAATCAGTTTGTCGTATGAAATTACCTCCATGAGCTGGGTTATAAGGTGAACGCACATGATGACCTAGGTAATTCAAACTTTGTAAATGTGGTTTTCCCAAATCACTGTCAGTGACTGTTGAAGGATTATGGACACGAGATTGATAGCTCTGAGGAGGTGACTGCTGCCGCAAATCTTGATATGGGTTTAGTTGATTAGAGTTTGCATAAGCTGGATTAGTGATCAGCGTATTCTGAGCATTAGGTATCTGTGGCTGTAATGGATGATAACTTTGTTGAAATGCGTTAACTTGCTCGCTTTCCTGGGTATTTTGTCTCACAGCATGAGTATGTGGATGCGGTAAAGGTAGCGCACCATGCACATTAAAAGAAGCTGATGGGCCTACTCGAGATCTTAAAAGGTTTTGTGAATCACCGTCTTTTGAGGGATTTCCAATATTGGAAACGGGCCCAGGACCCTTTTCTGAAGAATTAGAATTTGGACTAGCATTGGTGTTTGTATTACCATTTGTGTTGTTGGCCGAGTTACTAAAACCAGGTATAGGAAGATACATTTCCGTGACGTTTTGCTCCCCCCCAGTCGCGGCCGATAAAAGGTTACCTCTTTCTTCGTGGAATCTATAGCTGGAAGCCCAATTTAGCCCTGCCTCTATGTTTTGCAACAAGGACCCAAGCTTAATAGAAAAATAAAAAAAAAAACGTAAAAAAAAAAAAAAAAAAAAAAAAAATAAAAAAAAAAAAAAAAAAGAAAAAAAAAAAAGATGAAAAATACAGGATAAAGCATCTCTTACATAAAAGTAAATACTTGGATGGAGCGTCTTTCTATAGCATGAGCAAAAGGGCATTGAAGCAAGTATATGAACCAAATAAAAGGCTGTCCAAAGAATTTCTGGAGGAGGAGATTAAAAACTTTTTCAACAAGAAAATTTGGGATGCTAAACTTCAAAGGACGTTAGCTTTAGATGTGCAAAATAGTCTGCCATATAGATGGGGTACTATTACAGAACTAATTGATGATGAACTTTTGAGAAACGTGAGACAGGAAGTTCTTACACAAATTGCATTTACTAAAAAGGAAACGGATATCTACAAGGTGTTCCAATCTGGTGATTTGGCAAACTTATCAGGCTTGGATTGGGATGATTTATCTAAATTACCTTCTTTGTATAAATTGAGGGCTGCAATCTATTCGGAGGAATTCAGAGACTTTATTTCCGAGATAACAGGATGTGGAAAGTTGAGTGGAGTTAAAACAGACATGTCGATCAACACTTATCTGAAAGGGTGCCATTTATTGACTCATGATGATGTGATTGGCTCAAGACGAGTTAGTTTTATTCTTTACTTGCCAAATCCAGACAAGCCATGGAAGGCAAATTATGGTGGTGCTTTAAGACTATTTCCTGCAATAATACCCAATGTTCCGAGAACAGATTATGAAACGAAATTGGTGCCTCAATTTAATCAGATTGCCTTCTTCACTGTGCAACCTGGACTCTCTTTCCACGATGTTGAAGAAGTGAGAACTGAGAAAAAAAGGCTTTCAATACAAGGTTGGTTTCATATCCCTCAAAAAGGTGAAAAAGGATTTATCGAGGGTGAACAGGAAGAAACGGAAGCTAAGTCAACCCTACAACAATTACAAAGTAAGGAGCTTCAGGATTTTGATTTCCCCAAGCCAGTGAGAAATGCATTTACACCGAGGGAAATAAAAAAGTACTCTGATTTTAAGGAGTTTAATGATGAAGAGATAGCTTACTTGTCAAAGTTCCTCAACCCAAAATATCTCGATAAGCAATTTTTAGAGAAAGTTAAAGATACTTTTTTGGAAGAATCTGTAGTGGAGTTACAGGATGTTTTGAATGAAAAATACGCTTCAGAATTATGGAGATTAATGAGAAAGACAGAGATTGAAGACGATATGCCTACACACTCAGATGACATCATGGAGCCTTGGAAATGTGCAATACCACCTCACAAACAGAGATATATGTATATTGATGGTCGAAGTTCGTTTAAAGCTAATGAGAAGGAGATAAATTTTGTAAATAATTTGGGCCCTCAAGAACCTCCAAACTTTAGCTTAATCAAGGGATCTGAAACTGACAATCTATTATGTGAACTAGTTTCTTTCATGAAATCTATTTCATATAAGAAATGGCTAAGTGGTCTTACAAGCGTTATCCCTACAAGTGATCAATTATTGATTAGACGCTTCAGACCTGGATCAGATTTTATACTTGCATCTACCACTGAAAAGAATGTTGGAGGTAAGGATGACTTGAATATGCTTCTTGAAGCGACCTTCAATTTGACACCTACTGCTACTGACCCCAGAAACTGGGAATCAGGAGAAAATGGAGGATATGAACTTTGCATGGCTCTTGATGATGGTGAAAGTGATTTTGAAGAAGACGATGATCCAGCTATTTATAAAGCAAATGACCCTGATGATGATAGTATTCTCTACACTATTCAATGTAAGTGGAATTCATTAACACTTGTTTTGAGGGATCCTTCTGTATTGAAGTTTGTGAAATATGTTAGTATAAATGCAAAAGGATCGCGGTGGGATATCAGTGGTCAATGGAATATTCGCTCTGATGATAATGAGTCTTGATTTGTAAACAAGAGTAACTAAATAATGACAGTATAAAAGTATTTTTGCAGCTTATTATTGCGACCGATAGGAAATTTCCATGAGTTACTAAAATGTCGTGCCGTCACCAACACTGTTCCGAGAGAAACATCTAAATTTTCACAGGATATCTTCACCCTAATTAGGAATATTTGGCGAACTTCTCGCATCACAGAAATATCGCCGACCTCGATATTTGGAATATATATAAGCCTTGGTTTTATCAAAATTGTTGAGTGTACTATCATTGGTAAATAAAATGGCTGAGTCAGAACCGAACCCAATTGCAATTTTAGCTACCGTTGTAGCTATTATCGGAACTTTTGTTGCACTTTATTTCATTAGACAATCCAACAAAAATAAAGCTGTCTTGAAACCAGATGCTTTCCAAAAGTTTCCATTAATTCAAAAAACAAGGGTTTCTCACAACTCGAACATTTACAGATTTGGTTTGCCTAGACCAACTGATTGCCTTGGATTGCCTATTGGGCAACACGTTTCCATTGGTGCAACAATAGATGGTAAAGAAGTTGTTAGATCTTATACGCCCATTTCTACAGATGATCAGCTTGGTCACTTTGACTTACTCATCAAGACTTATGACCAAGGTAACATCTCAAGGCATGTACATTCCAAAGAAGTTGGTGATCACATTGACGTCAGAGGTCCAAAGGGATTTTTCACTTACACTCCGAACATGGTTAAAAGTTTTGGAATGATTGCAGGAGGAACAGGAATTGCTCCTATGTATCAAATTATTCAATCCGTTTTAAGAAATCCCGAAGATAAGACTAAGATTTACTTAGTTTACGCTAATGTTTCAGTTGACGATATTTTATTGGTCGAAGAATTAGAGAAGTTGGCCGAAAAGCATCCAGATCAATTTACTGTGCATTTCGTTTTGAATTCTGCTCCTGAGGACTGGAGAGGAAGTATTGGTTTTGTTACTGAAGAGATAATTGAAAGACACTTACCCCAACCGGGTGATGACACCAACTTGTTAATTTGTGGACCACCTCCAATGGTTAGTGCTATGAAGAAGGCAGCCGTTTCTGTGGGTTACCAAAAAGCTAAGCCAGTTTCAAAATTAGGCGATCAAGTTTTCGTTTTTTGAAGTTTATAGGGTATTTATTAAAATCTTATGACAATACTATGTATTGACCTGCATATAACTAACCGTGATCATATCAATTTGTATTATCCGAGAATCCGGATTCTGAGTTAGGGATACCCTTGTGATCTTGTTATAACTTTCTTTTTACTTAAAATTTGATATAGAGGGAATGTGGTTAGACAGGGAGAGGGTCAACCTGGTCTTAATACTTTTGGCTGGTTTGTCACTTTCCGATGCTGCTCCCGGGTGGGCGGTACCTGATCAAAGTTATATCTTTAGTACTATAAAAGACTCACATAATGAAATAGACACCAAGGGGATGTTAGGATCTCCCTCTGATTTCAAACACCTACCTCCAATATCGTCAGAGCCTTCAAATGATGACAGAATCTTACAAAATGGTGAAATACCGCTGTATGTTATAGATTTTGCTCCGTTAGTGCATTTGTACTCTGAAGAAAGGTATTTGCCCTATGATATTGAAAGCTATGTTAAACACTTTCACGTTGAATATGAAAATGGAACATCTATCCCCTCAACCGAAAAAGATATGACATTGAAAAAATTGGCAGATTTAGATAATAGTGAAGATCTATACATGACTCTGAATACCAACTTTGATAGCGATCCAGAGTGGATAACAGGTGTTAAAAACAAACCGTCATTGATTGATGGGAAAATAGAGAAGGCACCGGCAACTTTAATAGTAATGGACAAAGGAAATGGATGGGTAGATGCATTTTGGTTCTATTTTTATTCTTTTAATTTGGGGCCCTTCGTAATGGGATCTGGCCCATATGGTAATCATGTCGGAGATTGGGAACATTCACTTGTAAGATTTTATAACGGTAAGCCTATAATTGTGTGGATGTCTGCTCATGGAGGTGGAGGAGCTTATTATTATCATAACCTTGAGAAGTATGAGCTCGATCCAAGGCACCCCATCATATTTTCAGCTAGAGGAACACATGCCAATTATGTATCTGTTGGTCAGCATCCTCATGACTTGCCTTATGAGATTCTATCCGACTTTACGGATAGAGGTCCTTTATGGGATCCAACAAAGAACTATTTAAGCTATACTTATGATGGAGTGCAAGTTTTTCCAGGAGAAACTAATGCCAATCCAAACGATGTTGGTAGAGAAATCGCTTATGGAAATTGGCTTTCATTTTCTGGCCACTGGGGTGACAAACAGCTCGAGAGTGATGACCCGAGACAAAAATATCTGTTCATAGGTGGGCACCGTTATATTGATGGTCCCCGTGGCCCCTTGACTAAGAATTTGGTTAGATTACATCCATGTGAGAGAAGTAAATGGTGGAATTTTTGGAATGGCTGTAACGTACGTGAGAATATTAAATGGGGAATAGGTATTGAAAGTGAGGGATATAACTGTGGTAACTTATTAATTAATATTAGACCCAAGTGGTTGAAGAGCATTTTGCAAAGAATTACATGGGGAGGAGGCTTCTGTTACCTTGTAGACTTAATATATGGTTAGACTTTTTTTAAAAGAAATTATAATGAACATTGATGTATTCATCATTAACTAATAAGTAATAAATGAACCAGTAGCAGTTAATTTTCCAGTAGGAACAAAAGCAGTTTATATTGTAGATTTTTATTTTTTTAATACTGCGAAATCATATGATGAGAGATGGTTTTTTGCAGAAAATAAAAAAAGAGAACCTTAATCTAATGATTTAAAGTGTGGAATTTAGAGCAGAACTTGATAGTGATAAGGCATGTCGACCCACAGACCTTTCGAGAGGTCAGGAGGATTGGGATTTGTCTTCAAGAATATCACAAAAGCCCTTAAATCTAATTCTGACAGGAATGTTCCAATTCAAATAAATCCTACCGTGGTAGGAGGTGGTGAAGATCAACAAAAGCTTTTTCATAATTTAAGAAATGGGACTATATCACAGAGGGCATTTGCTGCTGAGAAAATGGCCGAAGCTTTAAAAAAATTCTCTATCTCTTCTATTCCAGAAGTTTGGTACTCAGCACGAGACCTTTGTGATATTGGTATTCAATCCAGTTACAGAAGAGCTGGATTAAACCTTTTGATTGAATGCGTTCGCCATCTAGAAGATGATAGTGGAGATCGTATGATGTTTTTTAAAGATATCATGTTTTATTGCAAGCTTAATGGTAAGAGCACAGATCCCGATTATAGATATTTTTTAACGGCACTAAAAGTTTTGACTTCAAATGGCTCTAATTCACATGATTTTGGATTATTAGACAGTTATAATAGTCTTGAGATCTTCTTGTTATCCGGACTTAAAAGCTTGTGTAAAGACTTGAGATCTCAAATGGATAACTCATCAGGAGGTACTAACACCTCCTCCGCTCGCCAAAGTATGATAGAAACAATTAATCTCACAACAAACTCCTTAAGAGCAAATTATGATGTTTTAGACTCTTCTGTTGTTGCTTCTCTTATAAAAGAGGTATGTATTATAGGCTTGCATGATTTCAATGGAGATACGAGTTCTGAGGTTTTACAATTAATTCGGACTGTAACAGCTTTTGGCGAATTTCCACTCGAATCTCACCAACTTATGGTCGATGTTCTTTGCTTATTATATAATGAAAATCGTTTCAAAGAAGAGACTTGGAACATAATAAGTTCTATTCAACTGGTTAGTTATCATGATAAAGCTGTCTTGAATCTTTGTCTGATAATACAGGATACTAATTTACAAGGTTATATCAATGGTGAACATATCAATAGTAGTTTGAAGATGAAATTAGGTGCAATAAGCCTTTTAGAAATGATTCTTGTCATTCATACATTCCAAGAAAGGTCTTCAATGGATGTATTGCTTTTTCCCGTATTGAAAGCAATGATAGCCTCAGTATCTTTGAATGTTGGTATTATTAATTCTGCACTTTTGCGCTCTTTTGACCGGATTTTTTCTAAGCATGCTTATGAAGTGAACTTTGGTATCAGTGTTACAGAGCCATTTGACAAAATCATGCCGTTTCATCTTTGGTACTCCCATACCTTGTCACTTTTTGACGTTCTTCTGGCGATAAAAGTTGACTCAGCACAAGATATAAACTACATGGTATCAATATGTGTCAATTTGGTAAACCTTTATGAAAATCATGAGTTGCCCTCTCCTAAGGATAAGCTAATAGAGTTTCTTTTAACACATTATTCGATTTTGACCAGAGAAACTTCGCTTTTTGTCCTTAGATATTTCAATGAAGAAAATTTGTGTTCTGAATTAAACCCATTATGGAAAGAGAACAGTATCAGGATGTTGAACGCTTTCTATTTCGACCATGAGGATCCCATAGTAAGAGTAGAAAGCTTGAAAGTATTTAAACAAGCCTTTAATGTTTCCCAGGCCCTCTTCGATGGTAGAAGTTTGAGTTACGATATTATTTTTGCTATATATGGCAAGTCTGGTAAAGAACAAGATACCAGCGTTATCGATTACTTGATGAACCATATGTTGCTCGAAATATTATTGACATCTTCTTTGAATATATCAGAAGACCTAATTAAGTCCATTGGTGCTCAATACTTTCAAGTCACAGGTCTTGAGGAAGGGAATATGGTGAACTCGAGGACGTCCCAAACATCATACACGCAATTGAAAACTAGCCTTTCCTCATCTGAAGTTTATTTGACAAGTTTTTCACAAGTACTTTGTACAGTTTTTTTAATATCAACGACAGAAGATATTCAAAAGGCTTATAAAGTTTATTCTGTGCTTATTGATTTATCTTCTTTTTCGTTAAGGTATAGACTTATAAAACCATTATTGGTTATATCCAAAGCTCTCATAAGAATGAGAATCACTGAAGAAGGGTTTGTATATCTCACAAAATCATTGGATATGACTGGTTTAGCTACAGCCTTTAAGAGAAATACGATGGAAAGTGATTTTGTTGACCAAAATTATCTCTGGAAGTATCCTGAGGTTTTAAAATTTTTGCCCGAGAAGTATTTCGATAAGCCGTTGAAGGCAGTTATTTCTGATACCACCTCAGAAGCTGACCACTTAAACGTTGGAGAGTGGCTCAAGATAGTGATAGCAGTTATGGAGAACTTTGTTGGATGGGAAATATATTCGTTTATTTGGGCCCATTTTTGTGAGCAATTATCCAACATGGCACTCTTCGAAGGTGGACAAGAGGATAAAATCACCAAACTCAGAATTTTAATCTGTGATGCCTTAACTTTAAATCTTCCCCCTCAGATCACGCTTCCTGAGAATATTACTAAAGCCGATCTTCAAGTGGTCGCTGCTCGTACATTATCTGCCTTGATAGGATATCATGATTATTTCACTAAACAAGAGCAAGATCAGCTAGTTACATCTTTAATTGTTGGGTTAGGCTCATGGGAAAGGACTGCAATTCCATGCATTAGTAGTTTAACGGTTTGTTGTTGTGAGATACCATTGTCTATCAAAAAGTATTTGTCTGTAATCTTAACCAAACTACAAACAACAATCACCAGTGTCTTTGCTGCGCCGCTTACTTTGGAGTTTCTATTATCATTGATATATCTCCCTGCATTGACAACTAATTTCACACCAGATGAATTCAAACGAGTCTTTGGAATTGCTTTCAAATATATTCAATACTCTAATGATATAAAAAGAAGAACTTCAAAGGAAGAAGCCGAAACTAATCTACTTCAAGAGCACGGAAAGGATGCTTTGGTTGAACAGAGTGCTTCAACCAAAAATATAGAGATCACGGCAAATTTGTCGTACTATCTACTCACATTGTCTTATGGTATTCTCTCGAGCTGGTTCTTGACAGTTAATCTACCTGATAGAAAGCAACTATCTTCATTTTTGGTTCGAAATTTGATTTCAGCCGATGGCAATAACTCTGAAGATAGATTAGACGAGCAAACTGTTGCATTCCTTGATCTCATAACAAGATTCACCTATAGTGACATGCCACTTGTAATTAGTAATCCCTCGGCAGACAAGAAGACAAGTGAATTTATTCACGAAACTAAATTTATTTTGGGGAATAGCATAATGACAATTGAAACAGATACAAGGTTTGGTACTTATCGAATTGGGATAAGAAGACCAACAGGTACTACTGTTCTTGATGGTTCTATTGAAGGATTAAATCCAGAAAGAACTATTAAGACTTCATCAGGTTCAAGATCTGCTCTGAGCACTGCATCATTGAATTCTAATTACATTCTCTTACAGCTATTCAATAATTTAGACAGCAAGAAAAGCGTGAAACCTTTACCTTTGCTTGAAGATGCTGTCACGTCAAGGGCACTATTAATGATTGACAGAATACCAACTGTCGAATTTCACAAGATAGGAATTGTTTACATAGGTCCTGGTCAACAGAGTGAAAAAGAGATCTTGGGCAACAGAGTTGGATCTCCAGCATATCAAACATTTTTGCATGGTATTGGTGATTTACTTAGACTAAAGCATTGCAAAGAATACTATGTGGGTGGCCTTGATACTGAGAATGACACAGATGGTGAATTTACTGTCTTTTGGAGTAGTAAAACTACTCACGTTGCCTTCCATGTTACCACCATGATGGCTCATCACGAAACAGACAGAAACTTTGATATGAAAAAAAGACATATCGGAAATAATTATGTTAACATTTACTTTGACGAATCCAGTAAGCCATTCAATTTCAATATTATTAAGTCACAATTCAACTTTTTGAATATAGTTATCACACCTGTTACAATTGCAAGCACGGCCAGGGCTGGTGGGAGAACTTTGAGTGGGAATGGTTACAACCAACCTCCTTCTAGATTTTTTAAAGTAAAAACATACCGTCGTGCGGGAGTACCAGCTGTGTTTGCAACATCGCATTTCAAGGTGATATCTGAAGAAAATTTGCCCTCATTTATTCGAGGACTTTCCATCTTGGCCCATCAGTTTGCCAATGCATGGCACGCGTCGGTTTCAAATCCATACCTCACCAATTGGCTGCATAGAGCAAAGCAGATAAATACTTTAAAACAAAAGACCTTGACCGGTCACAGAGGCTTACAAGAAGAGAGTCTAAGGACAACCTCGACATCATCTTCTACAATGTTCTCGTTTTTGCTGCAAGTAAGTCCTGAGAGTGTAGTCGATCCAAACGCAGTGGCTGTTAGTGCAAACGACAAATATGAATATCTCGCTGCAGATGAAAATGAGGCCTTTTACAATTTGGAGTTTAATTCTTATACATAGTCTTTATGAGAATCGATAAAGTAGTTGAAGACAACGATGACTGCGAAAAGCAATTTAACGGATTATCTTCCCCACCTGCAAAGTTTGGTATTCGCACCACCGTCTCGTAGCGAACAATAATACGGCGGGTTTAGGTGATAATAAAAGTCCGTCTCTAAGCGTGCGCAGAAGTGTGGATCAGACGAAGCCCCACGTGAAAATATCGAATTGCCACAGATAAAAGTATTATGCTAGGATTATGCGTTTTGCAACAACAGATGTTCCATATATCATGATGTGATGTAGCAGTTTTCTGGTGAAGACACATGAAAGACAATTTGATGTATTTTCACCGGAACAGCTTTGGTCTCCTTACGAAGGTTACTCTATTTGTAAATCCCTTTTAACCTTACAGGTAACGGCTTAATGGTGCGCGACATTCCAGAAGACATTCAACTAGCCATTGGTTACCAGTTTATATTTGGAAAGACTGTAAAAGAACTCCGATGTATAATTGTCAATTCTTAGAGCTAGAGTACCTAGCTTTGTTCTCCCTGATACAACAAACCCTATAAGTATAGCAAAAGTGTCATATTCAGTCAGTAATTTCACTTTTTTTTCTTTTTTCTTGATGAGGCGCACGAGACATTAATATTGATAAATTCGATCTATTAATCAGCGCAACCGATAACGGTGTAGTATATATTAGTTGGGTCGGAAGTTGAAAATAGCTCTTCTTTTCAAACAGTGCTAATTTAATACTTCACTGGAGGGTAGTTAAAAAGAGGATCAAGATGGGTGTTCAATTAGGATCAGATGGAAACATAGTACACGGATATAAGGTTATTCAAACCGTTAGGCGATCTTTGGAATATGATAATAAGGCTTTATCTTACATGATAAATCAATTTAATACGGATAAGTTCACTCAGTATAATTTAATGGGTTCTATAGAAATATTTTCGAAAGTGAAGAAAAGTGGTGGTAAAATTGTGATCACTGGTATAGGAAAATCTTTCAAAATAGCTAGCAAACTTGTTGCCACTATGAACTCATTGTCTATACACTCGACATTACTTCACCCGGTCGACGCTTTGCATGGTGATTTAGGTATCATAAACGATAAGGACTGTGTGATAATGTTAACTGCAAGCGGTAATACTCCTGAGCTCATTCAACTAGTGCCCCATATTTCTTCAACAGTTCCTATCACTCTCCTAACAGGAAACAGGAGATCAAAGCTTGCAGATAATCCCAGAATTGACTCTTTATTATTGACAGAACTTCCTGCGTACTTGAGTGAAGATCTGGTTCACGGAGTGCCTGCGCCAACAATATCCACGACATTGGCATTAGCGTTAGGAGACGCAACAATTCTAGCTCTTCTGGAACTTTTAGAAGAAGATGTTAACCAGAGAAGAAGGACATTCCATTTAAAGCATCCAGGAGGAGCTATAGGGGCTGAATTAAGTTCGCATAATAATAAGTCTGAAAGGAGTAGGTTCTCGTCAGAAACTAGCTCTTCTTCTCTTTCAAGTTTAGATCTGACGAGACAATGGAAGTCCTCTGGGGTTAACGGATTTGTGTCATCGGAGTCAACTACTGATTTTGAAGAACTCCCTGAAAGCCGTGGGGATCTCAAGAGGTTCATGCTCTCGGAAAGAATAAGAACAGCAGAAGCTTCGAAAGTTTTAACGTTAAAAAATATTAGCGATGATCAATGGAGCGTGAGCTCATTGTTTAGGTGGACAGTATTGTACGACTACATCATTAATGACACAGACGCTGCTACTCTAGCGGTGGCATGCGATGAATTAAAAAATGTCATTAGGGATTCTTTGGGTGAAGAAGACTCGGTATCTGAAAGTGGTTGGAGAGATTTTATTAAAGTTTTAAACTCCAAATTTCTTGAAATTTCGCTTTGAATCTAATACATGGGAAACGAACCCATATTTAATATAAACTCCCAAAGGAAAAGTGGATTCTAAGTCTCAGACGAACCTTATAATTTGTCTCAGCAGGTCTAGACAGACTAACAATATTTTAAGGTGGGGTTGGGCTTTGTTCAACAATTATCATTTAGGCAACGATGGTTTTAGCTAGTTTTAAAAAGAAAGCCCCAGTTATTGATAGGCAAATTTCTGTTTGGTTCTCTCGTGAATGAAATTAACGCGAAATGTATACATTTATGATACCATTAATATTTACAACTCAAAAAGTAGCCATTCTAAAAGGCCTTCAAAACTATATAACTAATTCTTGAATGACTTAAATCATTCCATCAAATAACCTTTATACAAGCGAACATAGTGTGAACAATAAATAAGATAAGAAAGGACTTTTAGACACAGTGTTATTTATTTTCAGCCTCATCTAAAGCAGTCTCTGCAACAATTATCATTTTCTCAACAGAAGCCAAATGTTTCCCGTATGTGTTCTTAGAAGAGATTTGTTTAAGATATTGCCTCAATTTTACCACCAATATTCTTTTCTCTTCGCTTTTTGCGTCAAATCCCTCAACTAATTTTTGAATAACGTAGTTAGCATATTGATCTTTCATCATCAAAGCCAACGGAGAGTCACCATCGACAACCTCGACATCAAAGTCTTCGTTACCGATCATAACTTCATGAAGTATCCTTTTTCTTTGATCATAAGAGCCAAATTTGATACATTTTTCAATAACATTAGAGGCAAATTTATGTTTAGAGAAGTCTACCACTGACCCTAAAACAACCTTGAGTATTTCTTCTCTTTCTTCTAATTCACCTCGTTCTAAAATATGTTGCATAACATAATTTCCATATTGATCCTGGATCAAGTAAAAGATAAATCTGTTTAGCTCACTCAAGATTTTTCCTTGGTCTCCTGGACCTGAATACTCTAATAATCGTTGAATAACTCGACATCCATACGGATGTGTAGACAAATGGTAGATATGACTATCCAAGCTTTCTAAAATGAACTTCACATGCTCAAAGGGAATTTTCTCAATAGATTTTTGAATAACATGATTTCCATTTTGATCTTTCGCACAAATCAAAACGTAATCCCTCAACTCTTCTATCAACTTGATTTGACTTTGGAGCTCAACCGCTTCCAATGCTCTTTGAACAACACGACATCCATACATCTGTAAAGATAGTTCATATATCTTTCCTAGCATATGCTCCAACAAGATTTGTCTTTGGGTATCAGAGCCATATTCAAAATATTTTTGTATAACATAATTACCGAAAACATCGGTCATCAAATCATAAGATGTATCCCTGAATTCGTTGAATATGACTTCTTTTTCTTCTTCACTCGCATCCTGTAGCTTTTGTTGGATGAATCGGGAACCATGTTGATCCTTGGTAAATTCAATAGCGTGTCCGTAAATATCTTTCAAATAGTATTCTTTGCTTTTGAAATTGGATCGCACTTCTTCTAACAATGGTGACCGATAAATATGATTACCATTCCTGTTGTTGGAATTCCTAGGGCCTTTTCTCTTTCCCGATGACGCTTGAGAATTTTGATTAAAGCTTGCTGGCTTATCAGCAGAAGGGGACGTCAGTGCCCTTTCATCATTTGGTGGAGCAGCAGCCGGGGGTTGTTCCATTCCTAAAACGTTTGGCGGCAGCGGATAATTAGAGTAGGGATTAAAAAACATATAATTTGAAGATGGTATTTGGCGGTTTCCCAAGCCAATGCCTGGGTGCATACTCTGACCTTTTGAGGAATCCGTTGAATTCTCGGTCAGAGTATTTTTTCCATTACTCTTCCCTTCGATATCGTTTTCAAGATCAGATCCACCCACTTCAAATGGTTTCATATTAGGTGGAATGAACCCAGATCCAAAATTCTGACCTTTTCTTGGTATCTGAGACAGGAAACCTTGAGGAAGTGCAGGTGGAGGTACCATACCAGGAAACATTGCGCCATCCATAAAATAATTATGAGGAGCAGTTGGAGTAAAAGACAGGGCTGTACCTGGATTCCAGAAATTATGTGAGGGAGCATGTGAACTTTTCTTTGATGATTGAGATTCCGTACTTGGCTGTTCAGGATTAATAGACAACGAAGCTCCTGCTTGAATTGGAGAAGTATTGTTATAGTGGTCAATTTTGTCACTAATCGATTGATGCCTCGAAGTTCTTGAACTCGGGATATTCAAATTTTCGTTGAGTGATCCATGCGGTGAACTTAAAATGGCAACATCAGTCAAAGACTTAATACCGCTATCATTATTGAAACTTGTTCTTCTTGAAGGTGGGCCATCTAATGAGATACTTGATAATCCGTTGGAAAGCTCAATATCCCTTGTTGCGTCAGCAACGGAAGAAAACTTCTGGAGAAAAGAATCCTGAGGAGGATGCCTACTAGCAATACCACCGCTTATCGAAGCTGTTCCAAAATTAATTCTCTGGGGCCCAGACCCTCCATTTTGTTGCCCTGGATATACTGGTGCTGTTATGGCAGATAAAGAACCCCTTTGTAAACCAAAAATTCCACTATCCACATCACTATCATCATTAAACGAGAATCTTCTTCCCTTTGAATCAATATTTGATTCACTGGATAGCATTTTGGCTACTTCAGGATCGAATTTATCAAGAACAGTACGATATTGCGTCGGTGTATTTTCAGGTTGAGATGACTTGCTCGACCAAATCGTTTCGGAGGGCATTGCAATATAAAATGAGACAAGTTAAATTTAAATACTTTTATCCCAAGAGTAAAACCACAAACAATAAAATGCTTATTGCACTTTATCACCAACAGGGGTTATACCTCGAACAGTAATAGACGGTAATTTTTTCGAATTTTCGTTCTCAAGTCTCCCACGCCCTTAACTTTCGTAGGTAAACTGATCGATTATTTTGGCAAAAGCTTCTTGTCTTACTATGTGAACGGCGTATCGTTTATATCTGACCTGCAAGTGGTTTTGGTCTCTCGCCTAAGTTTATTAGTGACACAAAACGCTAAGCGTGGTCCGAGGGAGAAAAGATAATAAAACACGGCTAAAACTATGTCATTATTTTTAAAATGACTAAAATCAACAGAAATGTGTCGGAAAAGCTTATGAACTTGCTATATACGACAGCATCAAGAGATGCTAACACCAAGATACCTATAGTTCAGAGACTTTTATATGAGGATACCCGTGATGACGTTGAGAGGCCGAGATCATTATTAGATGATTTGCAAGAAAATCAATGGAGACAGAAGCCCTTGTCTCAGGCATTGACTGATATAGATAAAAAAAGCAAAGTTAAGTCTAACATTTTGAAATTTAATTGCCAGAATTCTTATATTAATGAGCATGATTTTTATAATCTTTACCCTATACCAAGAGAAAGGAAGTACTTATTACCGGTAGAGCTTCGAAAAGGAATCCATTTTCAAGTTGTTAAATCAAGAAATCCCTTCAATCTTTTGCATACTGGGCTGTATTATCTCCTTTTTCCAAATTATCTTCACGCTTGTGTTTACAAGTTAGAGACTCAAATGAAATCTGTCAATGGGTTTCGAATGAAATTGGACTTTGTGGATTCCAATTCTCGGGAGCTCAAATATATGACATCACCTTACTTTGACCCTCATATAAATAACAACTTGCATCATATTAAAAATCCATTTAAGCTTTCTGATCCGGGAAGAACACCAATTAAGGATATCTTCAAATTTTCGAGATCAAAATTACATAAAATCGAGAAATTAGAGGAATTAAGTGGAATAAAGATGCCAGATGAATCACAAAAACATCCTAATTTCGATCTACTTTCAGATCTTATAGACTTGAATTTTAGGAAGAGATGTGTATTGGTGAAAAACATACCTTTCGGTGTATCTAAATTTGCATTACCCAAACTTTTGTGGAATTATGATTTGGCACCTTACTCAGACATTTCTCAATGCTTCACGAATATCTTGAGTGATCCTGTAAGGCAAGTAAATTTGCATTTAATAAGGTTTCAAGATTTTGCAAATGCCAAAAGATTTGTAAGAAACTTTCATGGGAAAAAATGGGAAAGGGTACAATCAAGAGAAGAAAAAATGCTTCACGAACCATTGTTATGCGAAATTCTTAATTAATATATCATTTAATATATTTGCTAATGAACTGATGCGTAACGACTTATAAGATACTCGATGTAATGCTCTATGATTCGAGTCATGCTATCCATGTAAATTTCTTATATATCATTCAATTACTTCCTACTATGTCTCATTTAAAGTCAAACTCTTCCAGCTGATTCTCACAATTTCCCAGCGAGGATTAGAAGATGCTTCGCCATTCGAAGGGTCGGTTGGTTGCTTCCCATCTTTGGCTTCAACGATAACATACTTTTCCCAAAGTTTTCTGTGTCTCCAAACTATTATAATAGAGTCGTTCCCTGCCCAGCCTAGAACTCCTACATCATTAGAAGACAGGTCAGGTCTTCCATTATAATACTTATTGGTGTTAACTGAGCAAAAGGACCAAACTGAATTGAAATAGTTGGGCATTGGTATCGAGATAGGCAACTTTTTTAACAAATGTTGTCTATTCACTGTTGTCTGAGATCTTGAAGAAACATCTGCTGCCTCATTTATTGGTGGGATATTGAAAACATGCAAGGTTCCCTTATCTGACAAAACAGCAAGTTTTGAATCATCGTGGGAGAATTTCATCGAGCTAATTTCGGCCCTATCCAAACCTCTACGAAACTCGTATAATAATGCTGTGTTATGAGTTGAATGAACCCTTATTATGGTTCCTATCACAGATGCTGATGCAATCAAAGTTCCAGACCTATTGAGAGCAAGACATCTAATTTGAGATTTATGGGACTTTATAATGCTGACAAGATTTTTCTTTTGTCCTTGTGGAGAGACATCAACTAATTGAATTTGACCGACCGATCTTCCAGGAAATGCTAAAGTTTGAAATTTGGATCCAGAAGATCCAAATGGCAGCGCTGATGCTGATGATATGGATGTTGAAGACGATGGAGGACCACTGTGCGAGGCCGTTGATTGAGAAGAATTGACGGATAAATCCGCCAATCCATATTCATTATCTATTGTCTCATAGGTCGCAAACATCTTGGGCGGTGCTGAAAAGCCATAAACAAACACTTGATTCTTTAATACCACCACTATCCGGATTCTAGATAAAAGAACATTAAGAACAGGACTAGTGAACTCCAAAGTCAAGCTATTTTTCCTCTTTAGATCATCCCAAATGACTAATTTGTTGCTAGCAAACTTGGGGTTCTTCCCACCTCCAACTAATGCAAGATAATTAGTTCTATGTAGCATTGTAATATGCCCGATCCCAGATCCACTACCATTCTTTGTCCCAGATGTAGAACTGAAGTATCTTTTTACTCTCATATCCACCGGATTTGAGTTATACACCAAGAATCCATTTTCATGACCTATGGCAAAGCATCCTTGGTCCTGATTGAAGTTGACATCTAATATATCCAATCCTTCATCAGTGGAGTCTGACCCAATTGTTATATTGGAACTCATTTAAAGCATGTACTTCGAGGATATAAACAAATTATAGATCTTTAAACCTCTCGCCACTGATTCTCTTCTACACTAAAAGTATCGTGTCAGCAAATTCTAGTAACAATAATTGCCCTATTGCCTTCTAATGACAAGTTTTACCACACCTTAAAGGCAAGTAGAATTATATTGATTCAAAGAAAAGGATATTGCTAATGAATATTATTAATTAATCCTATAGAAACTGATCTGACGTGGTTACTATTGTAATTCTAGTTTAGGTGAGGTAAGCGCTGCATTGTTTACAATTTTGTATAATTAATTTTCGAGGGGTACCTCGTTTTCAAGATTAAAAGCTACTTGTTCATTTTTATAAGTTATCTACGCTTTCTATATCCATTACTTCATCATCTTCATCACTAGAATCATTCCCTCGTTTATAGCTTTCAGCAATTGATCCAATTTCTAAGGAATTCAAAGGTCCCTGAGAATTTGCGTCATTACCCTTTTCATCCAAACCAGTTACAATATCAGTTGACGACGCATCTGAAATATGCTTCTGTTCATTTTTTTTGAACCTGTACTTGAATGTTGGAAGATTCAAGTCTTCAGCTTTCTCCATGGTATCCTTTAAAAAGTATGAAGAATTATTTTTGTTTGATTCTAAAGCTCTTTTTAACAAGTCTGATGCCACCGGATCAGATGGACTGATAGCTAAGGCATCATGTAAAGTATCGATAGCCTTCAAATAATTGCCCATTTTCAATTGAATAAGCCCAATGGCAGCCAATATATTAGAGTCATTCTTGTTACTGACTCGTAAGACCTGATTGAAGAATTCAAGTGATTTACTTAGTTGATTATTCCGCCTGTAGACATGCGCAAGATTAGCGTGAATGGAGATCCATGTTTTGGAATCAGAATTTAAATGCCTTGCTGCCACCAAAGCCTCCTGGAAAAAAGCTTCAGCTCTGATTAAGTCGTTCTTGTGGAATTTTATCACCCCAATTTCATTCAATAGCAACGGATCAGTTTTGCAGATATGATAAGATGCAGAGAGATATTCTTCAGATAGTTTAAGATTATTCATTTGTAGATGTTGCATGCCAAGAAAAAGATTTGGTAAATGTGTACCAGGAAAAAGACGAGCTGCAAAGGCATACGCACTGATTGCTTGTTCATGTTCACCTTCTGCAGCAAATGTATGAGCAAATCCGATCCATGCTTGACCAAAATTAGGATTCAAGAGCGTCGCCTTACTTAAATATTTTCTGGCCTCAGGAATTTTATTGATAGATAGGTAATAGATTCCAATTGCTAACCAAGTAATATGATGAGTGGGGTGACTCTCAGCCAACTGATGGGCAATCAAAAATAACTTATTTCTTCCCCCTAATTCATGTAAGCAACTCAAATAGTTTTTGACGACCTCGAAGTTGTAGGGATCCTTCGATAATATGCTTTCGCAAACTGCAAGACATTCGTCAAAGTTACATTGGACAAATAGATTGTCGGCTTTACTCAACAAGATATCAGCATTATCTCCCAAATCAAATTCGTCGCTAAGGATATTCTCTGCCTCCTCAATTTTGGACGTGTTCAAATATTTACTCACTCTTGAGATGTACAAAGCTCTTACAAGCTCATCATTATCATCCGTATCGCGATAATCCAAAGAATTGACAAGTTCCCACTCTTCATCGGGTGTCATTAAACTATTATTGATGAGCTCATTAAATGCCTCATAACATTTGACATCAACCAATATAGCTTCTTTGTAAGATTCCTTAGCTCTCTCAAAGTTATTTTGATTTGCGTATACCAAACCTCTTAAATAACACATGGATGCTTCTAGCTTGATCCCCCCATCACTCCCTCTGGAGTTGAAATTAGATTCCTTTTTAAAAGGATTAGTTTCTCCTATTAAATCCAATGCTTCATCCCATTGCTCTAGCTTAATTGAACAGTATGCCGCGAGGTATCTGCAACTGACAGACTTTTCATATTCAGGTTTACTGGACAATAGATGCCTAGCACGTAAATAGTTCCCACTATTGAAATGTACCTGAGCTAACCAAAATGCATCATTTGGATCATTTGTTAAGGCTAGAACCTTATCGCCTATAAACTCAGCAGTGCGGTACTGATGCTGCATTAACGCGTCATGTCTCCAAAGTCTGAGTTTCTCGGCTTGAGTTAACGGCTCTGTATCCTCCGAGTTCTGCTTCAAGTTAGGATCATTTGATTGGTTATGTATACCTGATCTGCCAAAAAACAGAGACTGGTTTGACCCAGGACTCTCAAAAATTGGAGCAGAAGGGTTAGGCGGTGTTATTAACAAATCTTGTCTGTGGTTAGAAACTTGTGGCGAAATGAAAAGTGTCGAATTATATTGTGATGGTGTTTTCTGATTCTGCACCATCTTGAATTCCAGACCCCGGACTAATAAAATATCCTACACCGTTAGAACTCTTTAGCTGCTTATCTACATTATTCGTTATTACTTTGACACAAGATCTACGTTCAATGTGAAACAAAAAATCCGAAAATGTCGTCACCTTTAAACGACATCCATCATTTGACTGCCCATCTCAAGATCGAAGACTACATTGAGTGTTGCAATAAAGTTGTACTATATTCACTTTAGGGCATGAAAGAACTGAGTAAAGAAGGAAGTCCTTCTAGTACCTCTCCAGACATCGTTACTTCTATTGTGGAGGAAAATGATGAAGCAAAAATGAAAGGTCTTGCCCAATTTCGTATTTTCGTTGGGTCCTATGAGCATAACTTACTTTGCTTGTCATTAAGCTTAGACCTTGAAGGCAACAAAAGTCCAGTTTTTCAGCCTATATTTCATTTTCAAGCACATTCACTCTCTATCAGATCTATGGACTTGGCCAAGCGTTACTTGGTAACTGGATCAAATGATGAGCATATAAGAATATACGATTTGCAAAAGAGGAAGGAGCTCGGTACTTTATTGAGTCACCAGGGTTCAGTCACTTCTCTCCAGTTTTCAAAAGAGATATCGAATGATGATCATACTCAAAAGTCTGGGAAATGGTTATTGTCAGGGTCTGAAGATGGTGTGATAATGATTTGGAGAACAAAGGACTGGGAACCTTTTGGCACCCTTAAAGGTCACCAGGGAAAGATAAATGACATAGCCACTCATCCATCCGGTAGAGTTGCCGTATCAGTTTCTCAGGATAGTACCATAAGGTTGTGGAATCTTTTGACAGCTAGAAAAGCCGCCATCTTAAAGGTTAAAGGAAAAGATCATTTAGGTAAGAGCTTGGATTATGTTGAATGGACTTCGGACGGTAAATTTTTTATTGTTGGACTCAGAGATCAAATATGGATTTATGAGACGAAAAATGCAAAGATTTTTAAAAAAATAGCTTTCAAATCAACTTTAATGACCCTTGACATCATCCAAGTAAATGGAGCAGAATTTATGGTCACTGGTCATGGAGACGGACAACTCCATTTCACTAACGCGAGAGAAATCATTCAAGGAGAGGATAGCCAAGAGAATGATTCCTCTGTTGTCCCCCTTGCTCCCTCATTTTCTCTTCGTGGCCACACTAACAGAATAAAAGACGTTTCTTTGTTTAAATATTCAGTTGGTGGGAAGATTGTTCCATATTTGGTGTCTGTCTCTTCAGACGGCAAAATTGTTGTATGGAACTTGATGGATGATAAACGAGATCAAATAGCTGTTTATGACAGTGGTGAGAGGTTGAATTGTGTTCTGACGAGTCCTGAGTCTGTTGAGAAGACATCTACTATGAAGCGTAGTATTGCGGAAAGCGGTTCTGTAGATGACTCAGAATACGAAACTGATGGGGAAGCTAAAAACTTATCTAAAAGAGCGAAGAAGAAGAAGAAGACCAAAGTAAGTGTGACATTAGAGTGAGAGTTACCATTTTCAAAGTTAACTCAAGTTAATGACGAAATTATCACCTTATTATATACATACCATAGTGTTATATATATTAATTTAATTAGACAACCTAGCAACGTGCTTGTCAAACAATTGCTTGGCTCTGGTCCATACTGGAGCCTTTTGCCTCTCAGGTAATTCCAATAAAGATGGCAATAAATCGCGTGAAAAGCTTTCAGATGCTTCTCTAGGCAATAATGAAGGTAGATGGTCAATAGAGATAACTGACAACTTTGGACCAGCTTCAGTTTCTACCACGGCAGTAGGATTATCGAAGTCGGTGATGACAGTATATACCGGGATAGGGTTATGTGGATTAGTTGTATCAGCAGAAACATCGACAATTGTTCTGAGCTTTCTGTCGTTAACATTTAAAGACTTAAAATCGACGAAAGGAGGAAGTGGTTTCGATAAATAAATACAATTAACAAAGATATCACTATCCACAATTTCTTTAAAAGGTCCACCTGGTGCAGTTTCCTTCATATCCCATTTCAAAATTTGATCTTCAGGAATTCCAACCTTTCTAAATAAATCGACAGCACCAGAACCACTTCTACCTAAAGCACCAATAACAATAGCACTTGGATATTTGTTGCCATTTTTCTCCAATGCCTTTCCGAGCTGTTCTTTAACATATGAAACTAACTTCAGTTCATGGTCGTAAGGCTTAATACCAGGAAGATTTTCCGAATCTGGGTGAAGTTGCTTGAAGGCCCAGTCTAAAACACCAATAGCAGCTCCACCAAATCCAGCATGGAAACCAAATGCGGCTACTCTTCTTCCCAGATCGTTTTCGAGAAACTCTATATCATACAAAGTACCTTTACCGGCAGGGAACCTCAGCAATACATCTTTCCATCCTGCTTGGTCTTTGTAACAGTGTGCAAATTGTATATGTTCATGTACTAATGGGAATTTATCATTCTCTGGAAGCTCCTTCAAACCTATGATTATTCTATCCTTGGGAGCATCTTTCCAGGAGCCTTCAGGCACTAATGTTGCTCCAACTTTTTCATACTCTTCTGCATCAAATACTGATTGAGAGCTTCTCTCAACGAAAACTTCGAAGCCATGGTCGATTAAATCTTTGGTGACATCAGGAGCAAGTGCAGCTCTTGCCTCCATAGGCTTGGTTTCTGCTCTTAAGTGCAATTTAACAGGATTGGTCATGTTTACTTGGTTCTATTCCACTGCTTACAATTTAAATAACGGTCTAATCGTTCGATCTAATCAGTTAAATACTGCGAAGTCAGGTTGTGACTCAATTACATTTTAAGTCCCAATAGGGTAGTTTATACGATACAGGACTTCTAAATAATGTATCGTTCTTTAATACGCTCAGTGAAAAAGTTCAAAGAGGCAAGGAACCAATGAAGTTCAAGGTAAGATTTTTCATGTTCGTACGGGTATCATCTGAAATGAAGAATGTATCACTATATTTTTTCAACCAGGATCTGACTAAAGCAACCTCAGACAGGTCGAAAAGAATTCCATTTTCTTGAGCTTTCGAAAACACAAGGTTTGCAATTTCTGTATCCTCGTTAAGTAGACAACTTATTACCAATGACTCTGTAAGTTTTCCTCCTGCCGATCTATTTGTATTCGTGTTAATTTCACGAGGCAATTCATTAATGTATTTGTTGTATAACTCAATAGCCAAGCCCAAATCGAAGTTTGCTCTAGCCAACATCAAGCATTGGATGTGAGAAATTGTAAGTGCATCCTCAATTGTCAAAGCTTCAGCAACCTTTAAATAGCTATCTTTACTCTCTCTTATAGCTTGGAAACAATATCCCTTGGCTAATGCCTGCTGCACTAGATCGATACCTACTTTTTCGCGCAGTTGATAACTATTGAATAAAATTAGAGCTTCATCAATATTATCGAGGTGGATAGAATATCCTCCAACACTCTTAATCCTTAATAACAAGTTTTCAGTTGCATTACCCAAATCAAATTTCTTCTCCCTCACATATTGGAATATCTTCAACAAAATTTGTTCATCTACCTGCGCAAATGACACTGGGTCTGATAATTTCGATGTGAGCTCATCAATGTCCTTCTTCTGTTGTGCTACCATACTCTCCAATTTATGTTTCCTCATGCTATCAATGACTTCAATACCTCTAATTAAAATCCGTGCTTCTAAAAGTTCATAGTCGTCATGAATTAGGGTTTGAAGTAAGGCTAATAACGTGAAATCACTAGATTTCGCTTCAACAAGAATATCATATCTTATTTCTTTGGGGATTAACGATAAAGGAACAAGGCCATGAAGTCCACACTGATCAATTTTGTCAATATAGAGCTTCCAGAACGACACTTCAGGGGCACTATTATGTACAGTAGTTTCAAGCTTCGAAATTAAATGTAAAACTCTTACGAAATTATTGATATTCGTAGAGCGATCTTGTTCTGGGCCAATCTCATCAGCTAATACTTTCCCTGAAACTTTCATCAAAAGCCCAGGGTCATTCTTGTCAGATGCATTATTTTCGAAGAGGTCCCAAGTTTCAAATGCTCTTCCGGGGTTCAAGTCGATCAACTTCAATAATGGGCCAGTAGGAAACTTCAAGTCTTTCAAATTATGAAAAATCGAGAAGCTATTTATTCTGTCAATGATTTCCGACTGAATTGCATTCTTCTCTGGGTTTTGGCTACCATTAATATACTTTATAAGCTGGATCACATCGGCATCATTTGAGCGAGAATCTATCTCGTGTAAACTTTTACGTAAGTCGTTCAACTTTATTTCATTAGGGTCTTTGTTCAAGAATGTTGAAATAAACCTCACACCACCCTTGGCTTTGAGTCCTCTCCAAATATTTATTGACATTTTATATTAGTTCGTTGAGCTGCAAAATTGCTTCCAACTTACATACATCACGAAAATTTCATTACGTAAAAAATTTCAAAATTGCTTAACACTAAATTTGTTTATATATTAAGGTATCTATAGAAGATAAATATTAGCTTCAATCATGCTTCAAATGTTCTTCCATTTTGGCCAACAAGCCAATACCATCAAAATAATTTTCCCACCTATCATTAACATCGAAATGATCGAGTTCATCATGAGAAAATAGCTCGTTTATGTACTTATCATATGGTATCCACTGTTTCTCCTTCTCGCATTTATGACCCCAGCTAGCTTTATAGGCGCCACCTAAAGCACAAGCGTTCGGTATTTCGACCCTAAAGTTTCCATGCTGTGATCCAAGAATAGATCCCATTCTTTTAATCAAAGAGATGTTCTTCGAGGCACCCCCAACATACAAGCATTTATTAGGTCTTGCTACTACAGTTTCCAATGTATGCTTTTTCCCATCAGTATAGAGATCACCAAAGTTCTTGTGCAAGTTGTCATAGATCTGGAGCAAATGCTCAGAATTCTTCTGTGGCCCATTAGAGCCTTCATTGGAGCTATGACTCAACATGGGGCCCGCCCTCAACCGACAACTCAAAGTTTGCGATTCCACAATAGATGTGACATCATTCTCGACATCCCAGTCATTAACATCTACCACTTTATAATCGTCAGTCAACTTTGACCTCTTAACTTGAGCAGACGCATTAGGAATAATTTCTCCAAGTGGAAAATATATTCCAAGAGATCTATCAAAATAGGTATTTTTGTCTAATATTTCACTGAACTTATCCCAGCTCGTTTCCGGTAACCCGTATTTCTTATTGAGATCATTGCGAACATGTTCCCGTGCTAAAGCACCATTACAATAACAAAGCATACCCATGTAGTGTCCTGGCATCGTTGGATGATCGAAAAGATGGTATTGGGACGATGCGTTATAGTTCTTGGTTATTATCAAAACGGTGGTCGATGTCCCAAGTGATATTAAGCAATCATTAGGCAGTAAGGGCAATGAAATTATGGTAGCCAAGTTGTCTCCAGTAAAGGAATAGATTTTTGTGTCTTTACTGAACCCATACTTGTTCACAAAATATTGAGAGATAGTACCTTCATTTTCGTAGTTAACGGGATGAATCTCTCCCAATTTTGATTTTAGATCCTCCACCGCCTCTTTAGAATCTGCTTCAGAAGCACCATCTAAAGTAGGATGAGCACCCGCAGCTACCGCTAAAAGTTCATCATCATACTTTGCATTTGAAATGTCATAAAGATTCATTCCGCAACCATCGGCTTGTTCAATTCCCGTGATACGACCTAGAAGAACACTAGCGACAAAACTGGATACCAATGAGATTCGACAAGTATTCTTGTAAGCTTCTGGGTCTTTACGTGTAGCTATCTTTCTGATCTGTAATCCTGTGAATCTATAATGTGCTCTTGAGCCTGTCTTCTCTGCCAACTTATCAGCTCCCCCAGCAACGTTCTCGAAATCTTTAATTTCCTTTCCTGTCGAATGATCTTGCCAGTTTGGTGAAGTTGGAATTGCAAGTGCGTCTCCTAGTTGTTCTGAAAGACCCTTTGTTTCGTCTAACTGTGCTAAACGTTCAGGAGCTTTCTTTGACCAATATACTGACCCATGTTGTTGACCAGAGCCACTTATACCTTTTACTTTACTTAAATCAAAGCCATCCTCTTTCATCTGGCTAAAAACATGGTCAATTGCATCTAACCACATAGCTACAGGACTGAGTATCTCATCACCGTCTGACACAACTCCCTTTTTTACGCCATACTTTTCCTTATAGGCCTTATCAAATTCAACACTATAAGTTTTCAAATGCTTCAAGTTCTCATTCGTGGCAATGAATTTCAATTGTTGAGTTGATAAATCACAACCCAAGTAATACTCAGCCATATTTCACGGATAACCAATGTGGAGGATTCTTGTTATAACAAGGCCAAGCCGGTAACGTAAGTGTTAAAGTAATGACAAATTGTATGACAAAAGCGTAAATAACTACTCTTATATCTTGAAAGATATATCCAATGAGGGGTGACGTTAATGCCGAAATTAAAGTGAAAAAGCGTAAAATTCTCTCGACTTGCTCTTGTCCTTTAAAGTCTATGTCGAAATTAAAAGCTGAAAGATCCATGAGTGGCGAGAATACGTATGTATACCTAATAGGAGCAATCATCCTAAACGCGATGTGAACACTTCGTTCAGTATTCCTCGTTGTATGCAGGATTTACAAAAATCCATAGTTTTGAAAACAGGACAGCAAAATCTGAGAAATCACTACGGAATGAAAGCAATACTTTGTATAAATATACGTAAATTCATTAAAAATTTATAGAATATAGGGCGAGTTCTCAATTGAAGCAAAAAGTTACATATTTTGCTGTTGTTGCTCGTAATAATTTAAGTCGTTTCTCATAAGCTTCTCTTCGAGAAAATCCGTTACCATATTGTAATTGTCTTCCTCTATGACTGACATTGTTCCATGCGAAGATCCTAATTTGTCAAATTTAAAACTATAATCATTAGTTGAATAAGAAGGCAAGTCATAAAATTTAAAGTTCTTTTTCTCGACATGGGAGCTGTTAGTGGAAACAGTTGTTGATCTAGTTAACGAAGACATTAATGAGTTCTCCATGTCTGAAGAAGGTGAAGTAGTTCTTGACAATGCCGGACTGTCAATGAATTCGTCATCTTCTTCACCACCTACATCTAGCGTCCGATCATAATTTATCAAATCAAGAAAGTCATCAGCCTCTGGAGAAGCCGAAACATTTTGACGGTCCTCTGAGAGAAGAGGATCACTTTCTTGAACAATCGAACTAGGTAATGAATCATTTAATTCAGTAAAAGCTCTTTTTCGAGCTCCACTAGTACCATCATATTCTAAGGCAACAGAATTGGATGACTTATTTAAGATCATATTTTTCAAACTTTTATAATCATGTATAAGTGATAACAAATGTGCCTTGAGTTGACCGTTTTCGTTGTCTATGACTTCAATGTTTTTTCTTATTGTGCCTGATTTTGGACGTATGCTTTTATTTTTCAAACAATTCCAATTACCTGATATTTGTGCACAATTCGGAGTCTGATGAATATTTAAAGGGTTATTGTTTCTATTCGATGAGCATGTTTCTACTTGACTGGGTGTTTTAGAAGCTTTCATTGCAATTTTTTTCTTCCTATCCTTGGGTGCCTCGGACTGCTTTCTTCCTGGTTTTGGACGTGGTGGTAGCACCCATTCCTTTGACGTCTTAATAGTTATGGGTCCATTACCTTCTATAGTTAGTGACATTCTTCTATTATAGATTATCTATAACACTTGAACTTACTACTCATCATTCATGACTTCTACAAACCTTAAATTTGGTTTCCGAAAATACTCATCCTAAATAAATATGATGAGGACGGACGACTTCGGGTGTCGTGGTAATCGAAATTTTAACCCTACTCATTGGATACGGCTTCCTAAGTCCGGAAATTTCCTTTCGTTCAAGCTTTGCATATAGGCCCTTATGACCGCCTAAAATCTAATCGAGAGATGAAAATAGATCTATATGCCGGAAATTCACGTCCGCGGTTTAGCAAGGTCGGATGAATCTTCTAGCTTCCGCATCAATGATTGCTGGAGAAGCCTTCCAAATAACTCAGGTTCAAGAGTGATCCGTTTAAAGGAGGGATCCAATATCCCCTACATTTCTTTAGTCCATTAATGTGGGCTCGTCTACATCCAACCATATAAGCAATAATTGTTGAATATACTTTTTCACATTTCTACTTTTGGCTGCAGTATAATATCTAGAGAGCCATACTAGGGGGCCCTTTCTCGTGATCGTATTACCGTAGTCTCAGACTACTCATTGCCGGTTCTCCGCGCTTAGATGGGATTTTTTTTTTCTTTTATTTTTTTTTCTGAGACTAGTGCCGAATCCTGATAATGCCGATCAAATGATCTTGAAAATACGTCTTGGCAACTTACCGGGCCTTTATTCCTAAAAGAAAATATAACCATGCAAGTTGCTCTTAAGATTCCTACCCTTTAGATTGAACATAATACTCCCAAAACATCTTTTAACGTCTCTACTTAATTTAGGGGTTGCATCTACAAGTTTGTCACCACATTTTGTCGCTCATAAGTCCGATAAATTGAAGATGAACTTTTATTCCTACGCTATTTAAAAACAGTAGGTAATGGTCATACCATCAGACACCTCATTTCGACCTAACAAAACATGATTTCGGTCATGATTTCCTTATTGGTGAATTGGCATTGATGTAGATGGTTTTAAGATCTCTCCTTCAGCTTCGGTATGTTTCCAAAGTGATGTAATAGTCTTTGGCTTCGTCAAGAACAAAATACCATTACGACCATAGAAGTTCAAGTCTCCCAAGAAAGAACCCCTGGATCCAGTGAACGAAAACATTGGCAATGGAACAGGAATTGGAACGTTAATACCGACTTGCCCGACATCAATGCGTTTAGTGAAATGTTGAGCTAAAGCACCAGAGGATGTGAAAAGGGAGACACCGTTTCCATACTTGTTTGTGTTGATCAATTCAATAGCTTCATCCAAGGTATCTACCTCAACTACAGATAATACCGGGGAAAAGATCTCCTCATCGTAAGCTCTAATACCTGGTTTCACTTTTGATATGATCGTCGGAGCCAAAAAATTACCATTCTCAAATCTTTTGTCAGATGGTGTAAAGTTTCTTCCGTCTAACAACAATTCTGCGCCAGCATCAACCGAATCTGCAATAATTTCATTACTCCTTTGTAAACTACTTGGATTAATCAATGGTCCAAGATCACTCTCTGAGTCAAAACCACTCCCGACTTTGAGTTTCAGAGCATCGGCAACCAAGTCTTTCAACCAGTCTTTTGCTTTTCCAACGGTGACTAATATTGAAATAGCCATGCATCTCTGGCCTGCAGCACCAAATGCAGAACCACTGATAGCGTTAATCAAACGTTCTTTGTTAGCGTCTGGCAAAGCGACGAGATGATTCTTTGCACCCAAATTTGCCTGAACACGCTTACCGAGAGCTGAAGCCTTTTCATAAATATAGTGACCAGCTTTGTCTCCACCAACAAATGTAATGGCCTTAATACGAGGATCCTCTATAATCTTATTCACTGTTGCATGTTTACCATGAACAATGTTTACCACACCCTTTGGAGCACCAGCTTCAGCAACCAATTCTGCAATAATCATTGCCGCACCAGGAACTCTTTCGGATGGTTTAATAACAGCTGTGTTTCCGGTCACCAAAACCAAAGGTAATGACCACAAAGGAACCATTGCGGGGAAATTGAAAGGACAAATGGAGCCGATAACTCCTAATGGCTCTCTTATCATCTTTGTTTCCATGTCAGTAGAGACTTCTAAGCTCTCTCCCTTAAAATCATTTGTAATATTACATGCCGCTTCTGCAACCTGTAAACCCCTTAAAACATCACCCTTTGCATCGGGGAAAGTTTTACCCTGTTCGAGAACGATCACACTAGCAATCCTATCCATGTTCTTCTTCAACAATTCAACAAATTTGAAAGCTATAGACTGTCTCTTGATAACAGAAAATGCGCTCCATTCCGGGAAAGCGGCGTGGGCTGAAGCAACCGCTTCTTCAAGCTCTTCAGGTGTTGACTGAGGAACTCTCAGAACTACCTGATTAGTAGCAGGATCATGAATATCAAACCACTCATTAGATTCTGATTTGAAAAATTGATTTCCGGAAAAACTGGGGGTTAAATAAGGTTCTTGGTTCCCGTCAAAATGATTCGTGGGGTAACTTTCAATGGTGGAACTCAAGGCAATAGTAGACCTATATCTCAAGCTTTGATACCGGGACAAAGCTAGTAAATGCCTTGAATATTTTAATTGACGCAACATATTTCAAATGGATTGTGACAAATTGAACGCATATATTTCTTCTAGGTGGATATGGTGTCCTTTATAGTTCAATCTCGTAGATCATGTAACAATGAATCATGTGATTTGTGGGGCACCCTCGAATCATGAGCGCAATGTAATACAGAGGTTAAAATCCATGCTCGGAATTGCATGATTTACACATGCAACTGAAGTTGCTGAGTACAGTTAAATTCAATTCTATGTACTAGGACTTCAAGCAATACCTTTGTAGTGCTCGTCCTTCCAGAGATCGTAGTATAAATCTAATAAGCATGATGAACTCCATGCTTGAGTCGGACTAGAGTCCTCACAAAATTCACCGTCTTTGTTAGTTAACTCAGTGAGGCCAGCCCACGGACTATTTCTAATCCATTCTATATTCCCTTGGAGTCGCTGATTTAACTCTGTTTTCAAAAGTTCCCAAGATTTGGCTTTATCTACCTTAGAAGACTCTGTTAAATTAAACAACGAAAAAGCTCTGAGGAAATATCCTGTCAACCATACCCATTCCGGACCCTGGTGATAGTTTCTTCCCTTTGAGGTTGCAAAATCCGCCGAATCCTCACCATTATGATAATAAGGTCTGTAGTTCCAATCGCTCGGATCTAAAGTCCTCATACCCACTTTTCCGCGAATCACGGCATCTGCAACCTTGATTGCCCCTAGTGCCTTATTTTTGTCGAAAAGCTCAGGAGAAACAACCATGGCTATTGGGAAGTTAGCTCTTAATTGATAATCCTCATAAGGCTTTCCTGTTCTGAACAAATCCTTGTAGATACCTCTCCTGTTCACTAGATTCCTATCGATAACGTATTTGTCATCTTCAGATTCATCTGTTGGAATGTAGAAGCATCTCTCGAAATTATTTTGAATTAACTTCTCCCAATCTTTCAAACTGATTTTAGAACCGTCTTTTTTTGAAACTTCAGTGTATTTGAATTCACCTTTTTCATGAAGTTTGTTGACAAATCTTAAAGCACTCTTTAATAAACCTTGGAGTTCTATAGCTGCGCCATCTCTTGGGGTCCCGGGAACTCCCTTGGACCCTGCCTTTTCGCTCTCTCCCATCTTGTCCATCCAAGTACCGCAGTTGAGCTGCGAACCACCATGAACAAATCCAGTGGACCAATCTACGTTCACGCTGACATTGAATCCCTCGTCTGACATCTGAGAGTCGAGGTTAGGACCCGCGTTTGCCTCACGATAAGAAATTCCCGTCGCATGACGGCTTAAAATCTCGTAAATCAAATCACGGACAGATGTTTCATAACTAAAGGCTTCCTTATCGTCGAATTTAATATACCTATCATCCAAGGGGAACCTTCCTTTGACCTTTTCATCTAAAATTGATTTACCATCAGGGGCATTTAGGTAATACTCTTGAATTGCTTGAATGTAAAACCATGCCGCATCTCTTGCATTGTAACGGGGATTCTTACCAGAGTCTAGTAGGTTTGGGATCATACCATGCTTAAGAGTCTGTCCAAAACCAAGAATATGTCTTTTAGCATCTAGGAAGCGCTCGGTGACAATGAAAAGACCACGAAATGAAATGAAGACATCACGTCCCCAACATCTCATGTAATCATTACTGAAGTGAGGTAACCCAGCTGCAATCGACGGGACTTTTTCGAGAGGACTCAAAGTTGCATTGTTCATATAACCAATCATTTGCACTGACGTTAACGCCAAGGATTGGACAAATTTGGTTGCAGTCTTCACATTTTCTCCAAGCTGAGTTAAGGCCCTAAATCTTCCCGCTTCGTATGCAATACCTAAAACAAGAGAGAAATATCTTGGTCTCAAAAAATATGGCACGAAGCGAATAGCATCTAATCTACTCTTCAACCACTTCTGGAACGTTCTAAGTGGCGCAGAATTCTCAGAATATTTGTCTAATCGATTTACGACATAATCTAATGCCCAATCTCCTTCACGCAAATGATCACAAATAGGATGACCTAAGTTATTTTCCCATATAACTTCTCTCAAGGCAGTGACCCAACCCTGTAAACCAGCATACACTAAATTTCCGAAGTTAGGAATGTTATATGTTCCATCACTACCACCGCTTGCATCACGCTCTTCTGCCTCAGCGCGATAAAGAAGAGCATTCAAGTCATACAAGCTGAGATCTTTGGAAGCCTCGATTGCACCTTCTTTGACGTATTTATCCAATGAAAGATCTGCTCCCGGGATTTCAGTAGAGAAAATCGCAATGGATCCTGGAGGAAAATTTCCATTCAAGTAAATGACAGTTTCATCACCTTCCTCCTTGACGACAGGAGTTTCGAGATTTTTCACTTCAACCGGAGTCCCTGTTAAGTATTTGGGGTCATTTTTGAAATCTCCAACCTTTTGCAAGCCGAATGTCCATTCACTTTTAGCTTTAGTGCCTCCTAGTCTAATTGGTGTGATTTTTTGGTCGGGTACATGTTCGTGGAACTTCGTCCTCGCAACCAAAAGCCAACCCTTACCGGTCCTAGAGTTCACTCTTTGAATATTTATATACTGATCCTCATGATGAATGTACATTTCACTTTCTTTCCCGGGATCCTCGCTCTCAAGCGCAAGAGAACGCCTGATAGAGTGCAAAATTTTTTTAACTTCCCCAATTCCATTCTCTCCATACGTGTATTGTCTAGTTTCTCCTACAACATCAAGCAAGTGAGGATAGATTTCATCGTAGCCCATGACAGATCCAATTGCCGAAGAGCAGAACGAAACGAGAGCAGCATTAGGTAAAGTATCTTCAACAGTCCGCTTTTCTGCAGGTGTTGCATTATCATGCGTACAATCCATAAAAAGTGCGTGGGGACGTTCACTATTAAGGATTTTAGGAATCTCCAATTCTGTGGACGATTCAGGGTATTTATTCTTTTCGGGCTCCTTGCTTGCATTATAAGAATAGTCATCTAAAGGCAACCATGTAAGCGAACCAATAGGATTTCCCCCATGCTTGTGAACCAAAGCTGACAATTCGGAGACCAGCCATGCTTGCATTGCTTCTCTAATAAGACTATTGAGACCCAATCTTTCGACAAAGACTTTATCCATTTCCTCCGATCCACTAAATAACTCTGCGGCCACGTATAAATCCGGATTAACGGATCTTGCTGCATCCAATAAAGCTTCTGCAACATGAATAGGGGTCGAGTGTGCGTTATCTACTCTGAACCCATTAAACATAGAAGCACAAAACTTCGTGTATTCGATAATACGTTTCCATAAGTAAGGAGAATCTTGAGGTCCTCTTCCATATCTCAATTTAACACAATCACCCCAAATGACAATCTCTCTTCTAACATATGCCCTTGATTGAGACGAGGCAAAATCTACTAGAGGATTACCTCCCCAAATCCAACCATTATTTGCTAAAGCCCAGTCCTTCCCATCATTACCTTTGAAGCGAGTAAAGTAGGGCTCAATGAGTGGGCTTTCTAAAGAAATGGTTCCAAGCTTTGGTCCATCTCCATCCAATCTCAAGTAACGGATTCTATCGCGCAATTGTTGTTTCAAAGTAGAGACATCGTCATCATAAGTCTTGTATAAATTCAAGTTTATCTCATCAATAATCAGATTACCAACAGTATGAATGGAGTCGAATCTGTCAGCATCTTTACCAACCAATGAGATTAAAACACTCAAAAATTTGTTGACATCAAGTTTATTATCAAATCTTCCCTTAAAGACAATATCATTGTTCAGGTTAGATTTTTTAAGGGAGAATGCCGCTAGATCTTTAATGTTTTGGGTATCCAAGTCCGAAGGAATCTCAATTGGAGTTATTTTTCCGTTTTGGTCATGGTATGCTCTCTTGAGTGATTCAAGAATTTCTATTTTGTCAAATACATAATACTGCCAGAGTTTCAAAGGTTTCAAAACATGCTCATCAATACCTCTAATGATATTATCCAAATCACCGCCATTTTTTATATCAGTAGGGAGCCCGAGGCGTTTCAAATTTTCAGAGTACTCAAATAATTTAGCATCCAATTCGATTGGTGCTTGTAAATGAGGGGCTGTCTCTGCATTGTAACCAGATTCTGGATGTTCCCTTAGCCAATCAGAATTGTCAGCAGTATGATTCCATACGACATCAGTAATAGAAAGTAGCTTATGTCTCTTCAAGAGGTCTTTTACAAAGCTTATACCTTTTTCATTAGACGCGAACAAGTTAGGATCTAATCTCAATTGATCAAAAATTGAGTATGGTGAGTTCGACTGGCCTCTTTCCTGAATTGGAGTGAAGTGAATCATATTATAACCTTTGTTGGATATGTTGTTGAAAAGTGCATCCCAGTCATCCAAACCCCCGACCCACTTTGACACAACTGTTTGCAAATTAATATTGTTAAAAGGAACAAATTCACCATTTGCAGTCAATTTTGGAGGAACATTGAAGTATACTTCTTTTGTTTTACTTTCTTTACCTTCAAAATCCAGATAACTAATGTAAAAACAAAATGGCCCAGGTTTAAAGATTGGAATTTCCACTCTTATATCGTTATGAAACGAGCTATGTAAATTGAAGCTATGGAAATTTGAGCGTACGAACTCATCAGACCCTGTTTCTGGTGTGTTAATGTGAAGTTTCCCATCTCTAGAGACCTCAGATGATGCATTTAACTCAATGACGAGAGTGAATAGAGTGTCACCATTCTTAAAGTTCGGCAGCAACGGAATTGATGGAAAAAGCAAAATACCGTTGGGGTTTGTGGAGCTGATAATTGCCCTTCCATCGTTTCCTAATTTAAGAAGAATTTGCTTCAGCATTTTGACGGTCTTGTAATTGCAGTAACTGGAATCTAATCTATTCAATATTTGCACCTAACGTAGATTGGTTCTTTGTCACTATTTCAAGCCCAATAATAATTGAGATTCTTAAGACTATTTTTTATAAAACTCTAGTTCAATTAAAGCTTCTTTTACATAAATTGTTGGTCGGTGGAGCTTGGCAGTCCCAGTTGAATTTAGTAATATGTAGGTTATATTTCATAATTTTAAGCTTGCTATATTCCCCACACACTGCGGGAGGGAAATAGGGAAAAAAAAGCTTCCCCACCAGGAGTCGAACCTGGAATCTTCTGGTTCCAATCAGAAGTGGTTACTCATTCGTAGCCAGACGCCTTGACCATTGGGCCATGAGGAACGAAGCTTGAGAGATTTTTGAATCAGAATGAGATAAAGAGTCACATTTTTTTTAATACAAAACATAACATGTTACCCTTCAAATGATATGAAATATACGGCGGGAAGAAATTTTTAGCCTTCGGAAGCTGAGTTTGATAATTTATATTTCACAAGCTGTATCTAAGGTGATGTAACCTTATATTCTCCGAGTTATGATTCAGAAGTTCTTATATCTTGAAATATCTTACAAAACATCTTTCAAAAGCACCTACAATGAGAAAGATTGAAGAACAACGAAGCTCATCCAAATAAAATAAAAAGAATCTACCTCTACCTTCATTATCATATTTTTCCCATAATCTTAAACTCTATCAAATGAAGAATACTTAGTCTCTTTAACTTAAAGGAATAAGTTGAACTGCTTTACTGGACATTGCTTATTTCCTGAACAGGCAATAGCGGCTTCGGAATAAAGGTAATGATGAGATGATATACTTAGTGAATAATTTCACGATCGTATAAGGGCATCTTAAGATATAGACATATGTCTACAATAGAAACAGAGTCAGTAGGCTCCTCTCAAGGAGGCTCTTCTTCACAAAGGTATAAGAAATTCAAATGTGATATCGAAGGGTGCTTGAAGACTTACTCGAAGCCTTCACTTCTTGACCAACACAAAAGGTCACACACAAATGAAAGGCCATATACGTGCTCTGTACCAGACTGTAGCAAGTCATTCTTGAGGAAATCACATTTGCAGGCACATTTGGTCTCACATGAGAACCAGAATAACAAACCATATCATTGTTCAGTATGCGGAAAGGGAGTGAATACTCAACAACATTTAAGAAGACATGAAATAACACACACTAAGTCTTTCGCTTGTACGTATGAAGGATGTAACGAATCATTTTACAAACACCAGTCATTGAGACATCATATTCTTTCCGTTCATGAAAAGAAATTAACTTGCAAAACGTGTGGCAAGAGCTTCAGTCGGCCATACAGATTAGCGCAGCATACAATAAAATTTCATAGTGATTCGCCAGTTTACCAATGTGATACACAAGGATGCTTTAGGAATTTTAAGACCTGGTCAGCTTTGCAACTTCATGTCAAGACTGTCCATCCCCGAAGCAAGTGCCCTATCTGTGGTAAAGGTTGTGTTGGTAAGCATGGCTTGAAATCACACATGCTTATTCACGACGATGAAAAGACAATAAAGCTCTGGAATTGTAAATATTGTGACATCGGTAGATTTCCAAAGAAGATAGAATTGATAAATCATTATAATGAGTATCACGATAGAAATATTCCTGAAGAGCTTCTAAGACCAGGAGAAAGAGAGCACATCGAACAATTATTAGCAAATACTAGCATCCCATTCTCGGAGAAAGTAAGTGAATTTGAAGATATTTTGAATAGTGATGAAGATGGGGAAGATAATCGAAGCGAACTAGTGTCTACCCAGAGCCAACAAAAATCTTTGGATGACTTTAATGAGAACTTAAAGAATGGTAAGTCGATTATTGAGCTTATTCTGAACAATTACGATAAACGAAAGCTTGAATGTCCTAAGGGTAATTGCGGTCGTAAGTTTAGTCGTCCTTATGACTTAGAGCGACACTTGAGATGGCATAAAGCTCATCTAAATAAGGTTGAGAGCTTCTTGGAAACTTTAAAAAAACAGGAGCCATCCAACCAAATTTTAGAAGGTTATCTAGATCCATCAATTAGGGCTTTAAGGCATCCCTTTGATCAAGCAAAAGCGACTGAAAAGAATGAACATGATGATAATGATAATAGTGATGACGAGGATGTGGATTTAGACAAATTGATAGATCTGGAACTCATCCTGCTTAAGGCTGGCGACTTTTGAAATATATATTATAGTAGCATATAGAGGTCTTAGGTAAGAAAAATGTATATTAGTTTTAATTCCTTTGTCTTTTGTCACTATAACTAAAGTAATACCCATCATGCTTTCTTTTACTGTCATATCGTCCTCTGCGACCCCTATCAGATTGATAACTTCCTCCATTATATGCATCTTTTCTGTTGAATCTCGTATTTGGAGCATGTGATGGCGGAGGTGGTGGTGGTGGCGGAGGAGGAAGGGTATCTGCTTGAGATTTGTTAGTATCTTGAGTTGTTGGGACTAAAGTCAGGGATGAGTTCGTTCGAGTGGAAGGGCTTCCAGGCCCCCTTGGACCTTGAAATCGAGGATAATCGCCTTGCTTCCTGACTCCCTGGTCCTTATTCCTATCTGGATATTGTTCTTTACGGGCCACAGCCAGTTGAGGTTCTAAAGGAGTCCTTTTGATCATATTTTTCCCATCATCAGTCTTTGGCACCTGCTGAGGTGGTAAAGGGCCCGCACGTCTTGCTGTACTTTTTTGAGGTTCCTTTTGTGGTTCCTCAGTAACTCCCATCTCTTGTCTTTTCCTTTTGAGCTCATCCTTTGCTTCTCTGAGCCTTGACTTGAGATCCAGTTGTTTTCCAGAACCTTCAGCCTTCTCTTCAATGTTTTCTGTGCCATCACCATTGTCTTTTCCTTCTTCTAATGCAGGGTCATTCTCTGAAGACTCTTTGTCTGAATCTTTAGCTTCGCCAAACCTAGAATAGTAATCATACCTCAGTTTGGTATCCAGTATGTTTCTTGGGTTTTGTCTTGAAACTGAAGAATCCTTGTCATCATAGCTAATAACAGGAGTGGACAGATGGCCTTCACGGTCGGTTTCATTTCTATTAGCACGTTTCTCCTTCTCTTTAGCTTCCCTCGATTCCTGTTCATCTTTGGCTTTCTTTTCTTTTATGGCTCGCTCCAAATTTTCTTTTTCCTCAAGCTTCTTTTTTCTGTAGGCCATATGACTTTCTTTCTCCTCCTCAGAAAGATCGATAAAATCCCACAAATGTACCCATTCCTTAGTTCTTGATTTGACATGCCCAACAAGGGCCAAAGAGGAAAGTCTTAGGTCCTCCCTTTCATCATTGTTTGCGATATTTTCCATCATCTCTATAATTCTTTCACACTGGTCTTCTACGTTAGGATAAACTCCAAGTAAATTTTTCAAGAATGTTATAGCATTCATTCTTGACATGTACTCATTTACTTCAAGTGCTCTTCCAATATCTTCTATCACTGTGCTATGGTAGTCATAAAGATGTTTCTTAAACGCACTGAAGTTCATGTCTTCCCCTTGCTCATTTTTTAGCTGTGAGCTAACTGAATTGAAAGTTTCTTCGTCTGTCAAACTATGTAAAGTTTTCAATATTTCAGCGAAGAATAATCCAAGGTTTTCTGCTTCGATAGAGCTCAGAGTGAAAAGAATTCCAAATAGTGCTTTAGAATTTATCAATTCATCGAACAAACGCGTGAAGTAACAGTTAGGTGTTCCAAGCTTTAACATCATAAATAGAAATTTCCCTGAAAAAACAGCATCAAATGAAGAATGAACTGCTCTTGGAAGAACGCATAAACTCAAAAATGTTCTCACTTTTTCCTTGTTATCATCATCCGTAATCCACTTCTTAGACTCCTCTTTTAGCTCAGCTTCAATCTTCTCATCATGTACAGAATGTTTTTTCATATCTTCTGGTAAATATTTGAGCGACGTTTCTTCGGCACTGAGATCATTTCTGAGCTTTTCTATTGCCGATTTTGCAAGGTCCTTTTCACGCTTGCTCAATGATAACGTTTCTTTCAAGCTACCGACGTTAGACTCGAGTTTTTCTAGCTCATTATCGTAAGTTTTCTGCGAGAAGTTTATATCATGAAGAGAAAGTAGCCAAAAGGAAGCAAATAGATCAACTGTAATTAGCTTTAAGCAAGGTTCAGGTATTAATTTGATGATCAGGTCTCTATGGGGTATAGGTTTATCTTCAATATTTTCAGTGGTCTTGAACTTGGGTCTCCAGAGTTCAAAAGCCCATTGTATCGGTAGACTATAGTTTAAAACTAAGTCCGTTATTGGCAAGAAATTATATTCACCATCCTCAGTCTTTTGATCAAAAAAATTAACCGCCGTTATAAGTAAACGTATGACTTCGTTAAAATCATCACTCTTATTTGATATTGCCTTCAAGTGTATGTTGGACAGATCAAACAATATTGAATCACCCATCTTATTCAATAAAATAAGAAGCTCCTCTATAGCATTCAACTTTCTGAATGTTTTCACTAAGATCTGGCCAGATTTTTTCCTTTCGTACCTCATGTCACCAATAGTGCGGTAAACTACCCTCTCTAAGCATCCTTCGCAATTTATCAAGTTAACTTGTCGTGATGTTAAATTCGATATCAGTTGAATGCCACCCATAGATTGAAATATTTCCTTTAGGACGATCAAGCCAAATGTTTCCTTATTGTGTAGTGATTTGAGCAAAAATGTAAAAAGAGTGCTCAAGTCAATAGCGCCTGGATACCGCTGCGATATTTTTCCAACGAATGTTGCAAGAGACAGAATCCAAAGTCTATCATTCAAGCCATCATCCTGTGTAATTGATCTACCTGATGCTGTAAGTCTTATCATGAGTGCAATCGTCAAAACATCCCATCCGTAATTATTGAAGTACCTAGCTGTCTCTACTACTAAGTATATCAAATTTGGGTAGCTCTCAATTTGTTGCAAAATAGTTAGAAGACATGGTAAGGGATTTGAATAGCTGATTTTCGCCAATCTTCTCATCATGGGTTGAACGTTTTCTTTGGAAAGTCTTTTAAGTATGTCTTTTGTATTTTTTTCTGCCCTTCCATACGAAATTTTGATGAATGGGTTATTTTTGGAAAGAACTTGATAAAGCTCTCCATATAAGTTAAATCTAACCTCAATCGGATATAAAGATAGTATGGAGTAAGCCTTATCAACTGCAATCGGGTTTTCTTCAATAAGAGAGATAGAAGGTAGAATGAAGTTCCGGAAAAAGTCAAACCACTGGTCTTTAGACTCTTTCGTGCTAGTCTCCTGTGTCAATGCAAAGTGGACTATCTCACAAACTTTTGAAAACAAAACTATGTCTTTAGATAAGTTAACACCTATGAATTTCATTATTTCCTTCGATACCAGGAAAAACTCATTTGTAGTGTGAATCTTGCATAGCTTGTCACTCCATTCTGAATAAAAGTAAACAAATTTTTTTTGGCCATAACTTTTAATAGTAGCCTTGAAAGTCAATAGTTCTGAGCGATTGAAATCCTCGTACGATACAGTATTCATTGGACGGGAAAATGCTACTTTTTGCGGTTCTTCTAGTATCTGAAGCTCGTCGTCTGAAAATGTTTTGATTGAGTCATAAACCGGTATTATTATCTCATTTAGCATACGATTGAGTAGCTCATGAATCTCTGGATCTATATTTGCAAGGAAAGGGTATTCGTTTAAAATGTACATTGATGGCCAATATAGCCCGTCTGCTAAAAACACTCTAAGCATTTGATACAAGAAATTGTATCTCAAATTCTCTTGAATAGAAGCCTTAGGTGTTTCTCTCGTTTTTTTATCAGACTTAGTATCCTCTGTGGAAATTCCCAAATTATCCTCTTCGTCATCCTTCAAAGGTGCTGCTAGAGCTAAAGCATTCGCACTTGACTTTGAGATTTCTTCATCCAAATGCTGCTTGAACTGAGACTCTAAATTGGTCATCAGATTATCATCTAGGCATAGATATTTATAAATTGTACCAAAGCTTATGAATCCCTCCTTAATTAAAATGGATACCAAATGTTTGAAGGTTTCAGGTAAATCTTTACCTCGGGGATATCTGATAAGTCTCAATGCAATAAGCTTTGAAGCGGTCTCATTACCTCCACTAGAGAGTGCATGGATCGAGGATATATCGCTTTCAACTTCGGGCCACCACCTTGACTTTTTCAATAAATCTATTGCAAACCTGTAATTGCTCACAAGGTGATTACTACTAACTTCCAAAAAAATATCGAGACATCGATGAGGATCTAAAGAGTAATGGCCAATCGACTTTTCTATTACTTCAATGGTATAATCAGTTTTAAGACAAGCATCCTTATCCTTGAATATATGGTAGAGTTCAATGATGTATTTGGAATATCCTTCACTCTCTTCGTGTAAGAGATTATATTTCTGTTGGGTATAGAACTCATCTCTCTTTGTTATATTCAATTGCCGAGTCAAAGTGGGGGCTGGTACCAAATTCAGTCGCAGAAGAGTCTCAGGTTTTAAATATTTGGCTAATGTGGACGGTCTCACAATTGTTTGCTTGTTATATAACATGTTAATGAGACTTTTGATTGACTCCGAAACTGGAAAGATATCCAAAACCTGGGAAAAAAGAACTGCCACTGATTCATCTTTCACTGCAATTGAAAGAAACTTCAACACATCCTCCCTTAAAATAGTGTCTTCTTCAAGAGCCAAAAGTATCTCAGTAAATATGAGACACGATGTCTCTTCAAGCTCTTCATCCGTTTGATCAGGTGCCTGCAAATGCTGAATTAATGTTTCAATTCCAGTTTCACTAAACTCTCGAATTATCTCGTCAGTGAGATAAGTGTACTTTTCATCACTCATCGTGTGATACACCTTCAAAGAGTAAAAGGAAGAGTATATGTTCAGACCCTGACGTCGAGGTGCTCAATATCAATTCAACTTTGAAAATTGGCACGTGATGGCAACTCGCATCAAAAGTGGGAAGCTTTTCAATGCTGTCAACTTAGCTTTTTCTTGATAAACATATAACTAAATAGATTGTTAATGGATAGCCAATGGTACGGTGGAGATCATATTTGAGAAACTGGGAGTACACAGTGTCACTCTTTGTCGTTGGTTATTTTGTTCTCATCAACTATGTTTTGGAGTTCAAAGGGGATGAGGGCTTGCCCAACCTTAGAAGCATTCCCAATGAGGTCATAGAATATTTCGATCGGACTACGGTACTACAGTCCACAGTAAATCTCGCTTACGTACAATATGCCACGGAATATGAGTACTTCAACTTGGCTGTTGTCAACTTCATCACAATAAGAGAGTCGAAATCCAAGATTGGTAACCTTGTCATATTGTACGATAAATCACTAGAGAGGAGAGATTCCTCTAAATTTCAAAGGCTCAAAGTTCTTGCCTCTTCATATGATATCACATTAACATCTGTTGATCCAATTTCAGTCAAGAATTCTGGAAGTTCGGATTGGGCAAGCTCCTTCACTAAATTTCATGTTTTCGATCTCACACAGTTTGATAGAGTTGTTTATTTTGATTCTGATAATATGTTCTTAAACCCCCAGATTGACGATAAGAACTTTGCAGAGCTGAATAACCAACCGGGTAATTTTGATGAACTTTTCAAGCTACCACAGGAAATAGACATGGCTTTACCTGATGCTTATTGGTTGTCAAAGCCTATCAAGGGATTGCCTCAGAAGACCGAGGTACCCTCACAAAAGCAGTATAGCAGAAAAATTGGAAAGCTACTTAATGACTTAACTGCTTCAAGAGGCAAAGAAGCATGGGAGCTTTTACCTCCACTTCTTTCCCAAAGACAAAAGTTGAAAAGAAGAGATGATTACTTCGCATCTCACGTTATTGTGTTAAAGCCATCAAAGAAGATATTCAAAACACTCAAGAAGATGGTTCATAATCCTACCCATTGGAAAATAACGGGACATAAAAACTCGAGAGGTAACTCTGACTACGATATGGAAATTTTGAATCGTTTAATCGATGATAACTTGAAATCTGACCCTTACTTCAGAGTTGGTATACTCCCTCACAGAGTTTATGGAGTACTCACAGGGGAGTTTAGAGAATTTTGGCATGCAAAGTTTATTGGAGAGCCACAATACCTACCATTTATTGAGCATAAATCTAACGAAAACTGGCGTCCTCTTGATTTTTTCAAGAAAATCAAGTCTGTTCATTTTTCAGATGCCCCGATTCCGAAACCATGGGAACATTATGATGAATATGAGCATTACAATAGCTACAGGATTTATTGTAATGAAAATTTTCACTATGATGACTACATAAGAACATTCCCAGGAGAATGGAAGGCTAGACGTACAGATGATTGCGAAAGTGTGCGAATTTGGGACTGGATCATGTATGACTTTCAAAAGAAATTTTTAACAGCCTACTGGGTTATACAAGAACAATAATATGTATATTCCAATGAAACTAGCCCGTAAGTTTTCTTTGTAATTTGTCTTGTAAGTCTCTTGTCACAAATTATGGTTGCGCATACATACTTTATTTCAAAATTTACCCATATTGTTACAAAAATTAAAAAAAAAAAACACTACTAGGAGGCCGTTAATAAAATTCACTCTAATTAACAAGTTTTAAGATTTGAAATCATGGGATGAAGTTTGCAATTGTACCCTAGAATTCTTTTGCTAAAATGACGTTTTATGTCCACCAGCTCATGTAACAGTGTCACTTTTTTGATGAATACTGCATAATAAATAGAAACAGTCGATCATCCTAATTAGGAAAGTTTCTATTTTTGTGCCCAGGCTGTTATGGCTTCAAAAAAAAAAAGACTTTTGATTCACAGGGAAACAAAAATATTGATCTGATAGTCTAACCTCGACTGTTTTGAACAGATCAAGCATTATCGGAAGATGCCTAGTATTACATCGTTTATAACATCGACCACCACTGGCCTCCAACTAGGAGAAAGGGGTGACATGCCCACGCTTAGTGACAGTACAGCATACACCACACCGCCTGTCACAGTTCCAGCGAATGATGACAATCCATATATCGTGAGAGAGCATAACCCAAATGGGACAGTATTCATAGCTGTTGGATGTATAGTAGGATTTATTTTGTTGGCGTTTGTAATGTATCATTTGATTAGATCATTAGCTGCATCCAAACTTGCAAAGAAGACTCTTGCAAGTGATAAAGAGTTATACGAAAAGTATCAGCACAATAACAACTACGCTTACGGCGGCAACATGTCATCACATCCTTCACTCAACTTCACGGAATATCAACATCATACGAAACTTCCCTTACTTTCTCATAATCGAGACAAGTCATTATCTGGTATCCTCAGTAGTAGTGGTGATAGTCAAACAATTGATGGCTCTGGAATATATGGTTCAGAAATCGCGGCCACGTCGAAACATGATTTGACAAAGATGTTTGTTTCTCCTACCGAGGAAGTTATGCAAAATCGTAAGAATAAGACATCGAAGGGCCACAGCCTCATGAATGCTTCAGTGTCTACCTTAGGAAACCCTCCTCCTGCTTCCAACTGGCACTCCCAAGTATTGCCTAGTTTATATATCAACAAGGATATCAATAACAGTGACTACTCAATTTTGCATCAAGCAAGTCAATCCCAGGGTCAAACAGCGGCGGAGACCGAGTCTCAGCCTTCAACACAGAGGGGCCGTAATGGTAAAGGGTTAATTCCTTCGATGTATTTAGAGGACCTAATAGACAAGCAATAGAGTTCATGTTACATATCATAATATATTGAATGTCATTTTTGGAGGCGAAGACAAATACGACTAACAGACTTGTAAACGGTGGCTTATCGCCAATACAATGTCATGAAACACTCAAGCTTGCTTAGTTACGTAAAATTTGAAATTATTAATAACTATATTTTAATGTTGATAGTAAAATTGGAATAGACACGACCATATATTATGGTCTCGTTATAGATTACCGATTCAATAAAAGATAATAAGGGCCACAACAACCTACACTTAAAAAACAACCTTTAAAGATGCCTCTTTGTGGCGGTAGCCAGAAGACAAGTAAGTTCTAATTATAATGGAACATAATTCCTTTCAAGCTAAAACATCATTGTCCATAATTTGTGTTTTAACTGTTATGGCGAAGCGGAGGAATGACTGGAATTCTTGATGTATCATTTCAGCTTTTAGATATAAAGAATAGAACTAACATCACACAATAGTCCAGCGTAAGATTGTCATATTGGGAGATGGTGCCTGTGGTAAGACCTCACTATTGAACGTTTTCACACGAGGTTATTTCCCTCAGGTGTATGAGCCTACTGTTTTTGAAAATTACGTGCACGATATATTTATTGATGGTCAATCAATACAGTTATCATTATGGGATACGGCTGGACAAGAGGAATTTGATAGATTAAGGTCGCTTTCTTACTCGGATACTCATTGTATTATGCTCTGCTTTGCCATAGACTCTCCTGATTCGTTGGAAAATGTCCAGTCTAAGTGGGTTGGTGAAATAGCCGATCACTGTGAGGGTGTGAAACTAGTATTGGTTGCGTGTAAGTGTGATCTAAGAAATAACACTCAAAATGGCGTAGATAATTATCAAAATGAGGATGAATCTTTTAACCCATATTCTCAATCATCTAATCAATATCACCAACAAAAGAGACTCATCTCTTACGAAGAAGGATTGGCGGTAGCCAAAAAAGTGGGAGCGTTAAGATATTTGGAATGCTCAGCAAAAAAAAACAGGGGAGTGAACGAAGCATTTTCTGAAGCAGCTAGATGTGCCCTCAACGCTAAACCAAAGGGAGCTAACGATAACGAGGTTGAGAAGAAATCATGTGTCATTATGTAAAAAGTAACATTATAGAATGGATTCATGAGTCAAGATTTTTTTTATCAATGACACGTAGACTCATTATTGTAAATGAGGTCACAAATATATACAGACAGACAATAAAAGTTTGAGTATCGAAAAGCCAACTAATTATTTTGAAACATAATTCTCTTTTTGGTAGCCTTTGAAGGGATTCTTTAAAGGTATATCACGAGAATCCCAGACATCTTCAGAACTTCCTTTGGATTTCTGCTCCAAGAGCCTATTTCTATAAAAGTCTTGAATTCTTAGCCTTTTTTCCAAATCAGTATCATCTTTAATTTCGCTATTCAGCTGTCGAAGAGTACCGTTTTTTATAGCAAACCAAAACTTAGTTCTTTGCTGTTGACAATTGGAGTGAGACCCATATCTATAATAACTTTTTAATTGTCCACCTAAAGAAAAGCATCCTATCAATTCATCAAGAGCAGTGAAGATGGATAACTCACTTGGAAATTGATGCAATGGGTTTTCACTCACTAGTGTCATAATTTTGGATCTTCTCTTTTGAACATCTTCAGGTGCATCTTTCAAAGAGTCCCATATCTGCTGAAGATCCTTGTCACTATTCATTTGCAGATCGCTGGCCATGTTAACTCAGAAGAGAGTACATGTAGGACTAATAACTTCGATGCCAATTATTTTGAAGCAAGCTGGTTCACGTTTCCATGCAAAAGCAGTGTTCTTAAATAGTTATGTAGAAAATTCAAATCAAACATGTACACGACACTACATTTTTTTCACTTTTAGCGAAAAATTGAATAGCGCATGAATGTAATTTCCAGAGGCATGTTGAATATCAGGGAAGCCATAACTAAGAAGTTCCACTTAGGGACTCCGCTTTTGAATTCTGTGTGTCTGGTTTCTTATCTTGGATTTTTAAAACCAAACGATGGATCTGTCACTGGATACAAAAGGTTGGGTAGAGGTCCGGCATCTGGAAAAGGTAAGACATCTGGTAGAGGTCAAAAGGGTCAAAAGGCAAGAGGAACGATACCAAGGTGGTTTGAAGGTGGCCAGACTCCATTCTACAAAAGATTTCCTATAATCGGATTCAAAAGACCTCATAGAAAGACCTATGTCGAAGTGAATTTGAGAAAAATCCAAGATTTTTGGGACTCTGGAAGAATACCATTGGAAGAAGGAGCTGTTTTGTCAATTAAAACTATGCGGGATTGCGGATTGATAACCGGCTCGATTAAAGATGGAGTCAAGATCCTTGCACAAGGAGGGGAGTCATATTCCGTACCATTAAACATAGAAGCATCCAGAGCCTCTGAGCAAGCAATCGAGGTTATAGAAAGTAATGGCAACAAATTTACATCACGGTACTTCACTTCTTTAAGTTTGAAAGCTCACATAGACCCGGACTATTTTTACCTAAAGAAGGGCTATTTGCCTCTTGCCGCAAGACCAACGCATAGAAGAGACATAGAATATTATGCAAATCCAGAGAAAAGAGGGTATTTATTGGAAGACAGGGGGCTTTTATTAGACCATATGGGTAACGGTAGTGTAAGTAAGAGTGTTGAAAGAAAGTCTGAGCTTGAAAAACAATTGGATAGTGCTTCCTCTAAAACCTATAATGATTATGTCGATTCTAAGGTTGTCACAATCGACCAATTCTAAATACTACATAATCATCACATGTATATAGAACTTCTAACATTTTATTAACTGAAGCTATGACTATTTGATGCTGTATTTTCTTCTGTATCAAGATAAATATGAAGAAGCTTCTCGACTATATCCTGAATATCTCTCAACTTTACGAGTCTTCTACTGCCATTGCCATTTGATTTAAACTTTCTCATTGCGAACGATGCAGATTTATATGTCATCTGATAGACTTCTTTGATGGACAATTTTTCGTTGACATTTTGATTAGTATTATTATTTAAGCCTCGAAGTCTCAAACCAGACATGATAATCTTATTAATGTTCTGATTCACTTGTTCATTGGTTATGAATATGGATGTTGTAGGCATTATAACTTTATTCTTGCAATTATCACTGTGTACTGATTTAGATTTTTTCTTAGATAGGACCCTATCAAAGACGGACACATTATCATCAATTCTCAATGTCATAGCACGCTCATTAAAGTCCGTTTCCAGCTTCATGCTACTGGTATCTCCCGAATTATTGATGAATTTCATAACCCATTGGTACAGCGCAACAAAACTCTTAATCATTCCACCATCTATGTCAAAGTAAAACCCAAGGTATGAGCCGGATGATTCGCTCTTAAACATCAATGCTATGGTAGACAGCTCAGTCAGATACCTAATCAACTTTTCCTTGAAGTAAGCTTCTGTATTCTTGTCTTCCGAAAATACAGAAAAACAACCGTTTTCTATTAGAAATAGTGGGATCTTATGGTATTCAATTAGTCCGTTTGGAATACTTGTGTATACGGATGATATTGTATTAAGGTATTCACCTTCTTTTACTTGGTCCAGCCAAAGTTGTATATCTTTTAAAACAAAGCCATCTTCTAGCAAGTCAATGCATTTGAGCTTAATCATCGTTTGACCATTGTCTGCCTTGGCTTTTTAATATTCCTTGTGACACATTATTGTATACCAAATTCATGTTACACAAATTTTGGCGGACGCACCTGCGATGAGAATTCGAAGTGTAAATGGATCGTTACATTGTGGGATAGACTTGCGCTATATAATAATTGATTCATTCATCAGCAAATCATGAGCAATAGTAATAAAGTATACTCCGTTGCGAGAGTTTATGCTGATGTCAACAGCAATAAGTCACCAGAATACTGGGATTATGAAAATCATAAGATACAGTGGGGTGACATTAAACGATATGAAATCATTAGTAAGATTGGAAGAGGAAAATATTCAGAAGTCTTTCAAGGTGTTAACATATTGAATGATGAACCATGTGTCATTAAAGTATTAAAGCCGGTTAAGATGAAAAAGATCTATAGAGAAGTGAAAATCTTAAAGAACTTGACGGGTGGACCAAATGTCGTTGGTTTGTTGGACATAGTTAGGGACGAGCAAAGTAAGATACCTGCTTTGATTTTCGAAAGAATCAATAATGTGGACTTTAGAGCTTTATACCCTAAATTCACCATTAGTGATATTCAATATTACATGTCGGAGTTGCTAATTGCTTTGGACTATTCTCACTCAATGGGAATCATTCACAGAGATGTTAAACCACAGAATGTCATGATTGACCCCATCCATAAGAAGTTAAGGTTGATTGACTGGGGTCTTGCAGAATTTTATCATATGGGTATGGATTATAACGTAAGAGTTGCATCAAGATATCATAAAGGCCCCGAACTTCTTATAAATTTACAGCAATATGACTACTCTTTGGATTTGTGGTCTGTTGGGTGTATGCTCGCCGCAATCATCTTTAAGAAAGAGCCTTTCTTTAGAGGTGCATCTAATGCCGATCAGCTTGTTCAAATTGCTAAAGTACGTGGTACTGACGACTTGATGAAGTACGCTAATAAGTATGGTATTAAATTAAGTGATGAGTATGATGGAATTTTGGGCCAGTATCCTAAAAGGCAATGGAAATCGTTTGTCAATTCAGAAAATGAACACCTAGTAAGTGAGGAAGTGATCAATTTCATTGATAAATTGTTGACTTATGACCACCAATTACGACCCACAGCAAAGGAGGCATTGGATGACCCTTTCTTCAGCCTATAGAGTAGCAAACTACATTCTAAGGGTATAAATTTTAATATTTCCGAATATTGTTTAGTATTATCCGTAATAAGCTCAATGTAGGAAAAATGATCATAATTCGCAAAATGGTATAGACGAAACGCGCTACTGTTGTTTCACAAGTGTTTGAGGGCTGAAGGCTTAGAACCAGGTCCAAGTATTTTAAAAAAGAAGTTAACGTAGGGCATAAATTCAAGAAAGTTACTGGACAATTAAATGCCTAGGCGGTCTATTCAAATTTGATATGAGTGTCAACGATCAATCTTCCGATACTCCTCCTGAATGGGTTACAAGACAGCAAAAGACCATGATAAGATGGATAAACTCAAAAGTTGGCGACAATTCAGTTACTGATTTATCCAAGGATCTACAGAATGGCGTGTTGTTAGTGAAATTAGTCAATCAAATCATGAAAGACTCAGCGGGAGGAAGAATTAACGAGAAAGCTTATGTATTGACTACCATTTATGAAAAGCCCAAATTCAAAATTCAAATGATAGAAAACTTGAACGATACTCTCAAGTTTTGTCAATTGATTTTAAACATCAACATCCTAAACGTCAACAGCGAGAACATCTATGATGGAAATTTAAAATTGATACTAGGATTACTTTGGTCTTTATTTGTGTATTCTACTTCGAATTCTATGCCACTACATAACAGCACTTCATTATTACAAATCAAGACCATTCTTCTTAATTGGGTCAATCCTATAATATCCAAAAAGGGTATGTCCATTTCAAACTTCAACAAAGATTGGTCTTTAGAGGTGAACAGGCCGGACCTCTACCTCTCAGCAATTATTCACCATTACTTACCTTCATTTCACGAAGACAAACCAAAGCGATTGCAGAATTTGATATCGATACTAAATTTTTCACTGTCGATAGGAATAAAAAATCTAGCCGATGCTGATGACTTTTTATGTCTTGTGCCTGAGGAAAAGTGTATTGTACTTTTGCTCGTTGAATGGTACCAGTATTTTGAACTTGACCAGAGATATAAAGAATTACCTCCTCGAGAAGAGAAGAAAGTCATCGATGGATTGATCAAACTTGTGGTCGACACTGCAAAATTAAAACAGAAACAAGGAAACGATTGTACGAAGTTCTCGGTCACTATTTCGAAATTGCGTCTTAGTTTAGAAGATGATTTAGTGTTCTTTGAGGATATGATCCTACCATTGAAGAGTCGTTTGGGCCAATGCATGGAGCTTTTTGATTTTTCATTTCAAAACGATTTCGATGACATAGAAGATTTTTTTGACATGTTTCTGTTCATGAAAGAACAATTAGATGATGTTATGAGCCGTCTTGATAACTATGAGACATATCGCAAATTCACCAAGCCTGAAATATGTTATGGCGCTTATCTTAATTTAAGAAACCTTACTTTTTCAATTGAAGAAAACTTGAAATTAATAAATATAACATATGTCCCATATCAGCAAATAGACGAGACTAATGAAAAGTTTGAAAGCTTCCAGGATCTTGAAGAAAAACTTTTGGGCATACTTAAAAAAGCTATAAAGCTTTTAGTTGACACCTTGAATCCAGATGAACTAAAGAGTTCTTTAAACTCTATTGAAGACCATTTAAAGAATAATAAAGATAATATGGATGACATCAGTAGAGAGAACATAACAAAGAGCTTGGAAATCTTTGATTATCTAATTGATTCCAGCCACAAGTTTGAATATCATTACAGGAAAATTAATATAAAGAGGTCAACGTCAGAGTTGAATAAGCTCTTAGCGACTTCACTAGAAAAGTATTCTAAAGATTATGTGGTGGATCGTCTGATGCTAGACGATCTCGACTGCTCGACTTTGGGCTCACTGTTGACATACGAAGAACTTCATACTGAGATCATAGAACGGGTGTCAAAGGGATTTTCTAAGGATCTCGTAGAGTCGTTCATCCAACTAGTGCCCCGTGTGGTTGTACCTAGAGATGATTCAGATTCTCAAATTCATTATTATTCTGATGGAAGTGATCAGTCTTCAATTTTCGATGAAAAGCGGAAGCAAACCTATTCATTAGGTAGTGATAAGCTTTGTGATCTTCGAGAATTCTATACAAGGATCACAAATGGTTTTACTTTATGATGTATAAGTTATGTATTGAAATGTATGGAGGTAACCATGGCGCACGACCGACTTTACTCCGCGCTCTCTTGTTTTTAGTGAGCTAAGAATCCGATGAGTAGCCATCACCAGTGAGAAAGAATTATCTGACAAGTCTGATGAATAGTACTATAGGCGATCCATTGACCTCCAATGTGAGACCAGCTACTGATTCTCTCATAACGGTCCGCATAATCAAGTCCTTTCCCTACAGGAACGTCAAGAACTATATAATGAAGAATGTTAACTTAAAGGAATTGAAGCCAGAACAGCTTTTGAAAGACATCACCACTATAGTTCGAAGCGAAAGAGGTCTTCGACCTTACTCAAATATCGAGTATGACTCATTAAAAGTTTACAGTAAAGCTCATTCTTCTAAGTCTATGAACCTTGTCATAAACCTTGATGACGATGACGAATTAACCGTTATTTGCAAAAAGGGCAAGGGACTTGACAAGCTGTTGTGGGAGTTGGATGTTAAAAATGAGACAGAGATAAGCTTGTTCAATTGGGATGATTACGTTTCATACAAAGATCACCCTGAAGAAAAGTGGTAACGGCATTTTTTTATACTATTGTTCACTCTTAGCAACATATGAATAAGAATTGGACTAGAAGCAGAATAGATCAGATTTTATAAAAACTCAATTAATGATAGAAGACGTTTTGATAGTGAATAATGTAAATGGCTCGCAACATACAAAACTTTTTCTCGATCCAGATGGTTTAGAAAACTTCCAATAAAGCTGATATCTGGTACCTAATCTGTAGCAGCGCTCCAATATCACCGACCACCACTTTTAAGGTGTCTCTAGACGCAGGTTCATCATCCTGAGCTCAGATCGATTATACCCAGCCGAATCACTCTTCTATAGGTCACGTGAACATTTAGGTAGTGTCAGAAATCCAAGATTCTGGCCAATTAAAGTACCCTTATATTTTTTTTTCGAATGAAAAATATCTAAAACGCTCACGAGAAACTATCACCAAAACATCCGTACAGTAGTCTTTTGGGAGCAATATCTTTTTTTAAACAAACAGATTATTGTGGGTTCTTCTCTAGACTTTTGGTAAAGGTAAAGCATCTGAATTACTGAAAGCTCTTTTATATTGTTCACAATGTTTAAGATATCTTCCAAAATTGCTAGCCCTTTGGCTCAAAAAATAATTGCGGGCTCTGTTGGAGTGACGGGTTTAACAGCCTCGTACTTGTTGTATCAAGATTCAGTATCTGCATCAGCTATGACTGCTGCTGAACATGGATTGCATCCACCAGCATATCAATGGCCTCAAAATGGTATGTTTGATACTTTTGATCATGCTTCAATTAGAAGGGGATTTCAAGTTTACAGGGAAGTATGTGCATCTTGTCACTCATTAGATAGGATTGCTTGGAGAAACTTGGTTGGTGTTTCTCACACTGCCAGCGAAGCTAAAGCTATGGCCGAAGAACTTGAATATGATGATGAGCCTGATGATGAAGGTAACCCAAGAAAGAGACCAGGTAAATTAGCTGATTATCTTCAGGGTCCTTATCCTAATGAGCAAGCTGGTAGAGCTGCAAATCAAGGTGCTTTACCTCCAGATTTGTCTTTAATCGTCAAGGCTAGACATGGCGGATGTGACTACATTTTCTCTATATTGACTGGTTATCCAGAAGAACCACCAGCAGGTGTAGTGTTGGCTCCTGGAGGAAACTACAATCCATACTTCCCAGGTGGTTCGATCGCAATGGCTAGAGTTTTATTTGACGATTTGGTCGAATATGAAGATGGAACTCCTGCTACTACATCGCAAATGGCTAAAGATGTTGTGACCTTCTTGAATTGGGCTTCTGAACCAGAACATGACGAAAGAAAGAAATGGGGTTTAAAGGCTATTATTGTTCTTTCTTCCTTATATGTTTTGTCCGTATGGGTTAAGAGATTCAAATGGCAACCTGTCAAGAATAGAAAGATTGTCTTCAACCCTCCAAGAAAGTGATTAATTCAATTTCGTATTTATCGAAAGAAACGTTGCTTCATTTAGCAATTAATAGCTAAAAGTTATTTGTCATGACTACAAGAGATGTGTGTTCATAGTCTAATATCATCGCAATCTTAGTCACAGTGTGTGTGCACATATATCTCAGTGTGTAATCCTTCATCACTATATTTTTTCAGTTACAAGAAATAGATACTGTCATTCAAATTTAAATGTACACTTTATGATGAATGTAAAATATTTAGATGATTATTCACTTTCCTTGTGCATTTTACTCATCAGTATGTAAAAGCCAATCAATTTTTAAGGATTTGTGATTGAGAACGGTTTCCTTCAAACCGATTCGTCCGAAATATGCCACAAAGCCGCCGGAGTAATTAGCCCACTCTCGCCGAAATACACCTACGCGATTCAAGCTATATCTGCAGGACGGTTTAAGACAAACCTCTGATTGGCCCCCTCACCGAGCTCTCCTATTGCTGTTCGCCGAAAATCAAAGTTGTGTGCAAAAGTCTTCTCGGGAAACAACGATTTTAATACTACATCATTGGAACTTTAACTGAAGATCCTTGTGCTGTAAATACCTATGAGCAATAGTATTGCATTAGAAGAAAACATTCAGATTGATAGCTTAGTCTTCTTTAATATTACACGTATAAACAAGGTTACCCCGCTCACTATTGGTATATTTAGGGTCTAACAAAATCCACGCTACTGGAACTATCATACACGTCTTTAAAGCATAGTGTGACTAGCGATGGCTAATAATGCAAAACCGTCGGACGAAATCCGCTTTTCAAGGGAGGAGAGTGTCTCAGATTTACACTCATCGTCCTCGGCAAGTGCTCTTGTCGGGAAGCCCTCCACTACAGATATATTCGGCAATGAGTTTAATGAAGAAGCGATGCATAATGATTTGAAATCACTAAATACGAAACCAACAAGGTTGGTTATAATTCTAACGTTGGCATCTTCCTTATCAGGTTTCATGTTTGGTTATGATACTGGATATATATCCTCAGCATTGGTTAATATAGGTAAAGATCTTAGCAATAAGTTATTGACATCGGGAGAGAAAGAGTTCATTACATCTGCCACTTCACTCGGTGCTTTAATTGGTGCCTTCGTTGGTGGTCTCTCGGCAAATTTAATAGGGCGTAAAAATGTCTTATTAGGCTCTAATGTGCTTTTTGTCATTGGTACTATAATTCAATTAGCAGCCCACACGGTTTGGACGATGATAGTCGGTAGGTTTGTCTTGGGATTAGGAGTTGGAATTGCTTCTTTGATTTCACCCCTCATGCTTAGTGAATTGTCTCCTTCAAAGTATCGTGGTAGGTTAATTGTGACCAATGGAATGTTTATCACTGGAGGCCAATTAGCAGCATACTTTATAAATTGGGGACTAACACATATTAAACATGGTTGGAGAGTATCTGTGGGGCTTTGTATGGTTCCACCTGTGGTTCAGTTTGGGCTATTTTGCTTTTTGCCAGATACTCCCAGATTTTATGTCATGTCTGGAGACTTGAAAAGGGCTAAACATGTGATTGAATTGATTCATAATAAGGCACCAGAGACGTTCGTTAATGCAACTCTTCAAGAGATGATTCAATCCGACTCAACTGTAGAGGGTCATTCACCATTACAAAAAGTCTGGAATTCTGTGAAGAAAATCCACACCCAACCCGCAAATTTGAGAGCATTAATATTAGCATGTGGATTACAGGGTATTCAACAATTTACAGGGTTCAACTCGCTCATGTATTTCAGTGCGACAATTTTTGAAACTATCGGATTTTCGAATGCAACTGCTGTATCAATTATCATTGCTGCAACAAATTTCGTATTCACTGGTATAGCACTTTGCATCATCGATAAGGTTGGTAGAAGAAGGATTTTGCTTTTTGCAATTCCAGGTATGTGTGCGTTTATGATTCTTTGTGCTATCGCTTTTCACTTTTTGGATATCAAATTCACTTCATCAGATGATGTAATAATCAAGTCGAGGAATATATCTGGTTGGGGTATCGTGGTTATAATAAGTATGGTTGGTTATGTCGCATGTTATGCAAATGGCATTGGAACTGCAGCGTGGACTGGTGTTGAATTGTTTTCTGATGTTAACGTTAGAGCAATTGGAGGAATGTATGCAGCAGCAACAAACTGGGCAGGATCATTAGTCATTGCATCCACATTTTTAACAATGTTAGAAAACATCACACCAACAGGTACATTTTCGCTTTTTGCTGCTCTTTGTTTTGTTTCATTCCTTTTCATCTCCTTTTTATTGCCTGAAGTAGCAGGTTTAGAGTTAGAAGAGACTACGAACTTTTTGTCGAAAGGATTCAATGTTAGAGCTGCATCAAAACTATCCTCTGAGAGGAAAAAGAGGTCGAAGTTTGCTAATAATGCATCAGATAGTGACGCTTGATTTAAGTATGCGTCGATAATTGCGTAATGTAATGTAACTTCAATTTTAAGCATATTCATTCTTTCCCATATTTGTAGGACGTGTGATTTCCAAAAAACTTCAAAAACATGAGTTTTGACCTTATCAAACTAAGATGATCTGATTATTTTTCAGCGGCGATGAAAAGATGGGAGACCAACAACGTCGGTTACAGCCTATCAATAAGTTCCATGTCATGAATTCTATCAAGAATTATGATATTATTAAAAAACTAGGACAGGGGACTTTCGGTGTTGTTCAAAAGGCCAGAAATATTAGAACCAAGGAAGATGTTGCCTTAAAACAATTGCTTAATCATTCTGCGAAGGAAGGTTTCCCTATAACTGCATTAAGGGAGATAACTATAGTGAAGAAGCTTAACCACAAGAATATTCTTAAAATAATAGAGATGATATATGAAGAGCCAAAGGTATCTAACTCTCATGATTTAATTCATCAAAGGGGATGCTTCTACACGGTGTCACCATACATGTGCTCCGATTTGGTAGGTTTACTTGAAAATCCCAATATAAACCTCCGGTTATCTCATATTAAATGCATCATGAGGCAGTTGTTGGAAGGAATACAATACGTGCATGAACAACATTTCCTCCATAGAGATATCAAAGCAGCGAATATACTTCTTGACTTTGGTGGCGTAGTGAAAATTGCTGATTTTGGTTTGGCCCGTCATTATCAAGGTAAGGTACCAAGTCTTGGAAATGGTCCTGGTGGCGGAGATCGAGCATACACTGGCTTGGTTGTGACAAGATGGTACCGTCCGCCAGAGCTTTTATTAGGAGAGAGAAAGTATACAACAGCAGTTGATATGTGGGGAATAGGATGCGTGTTTGCGGAGCTCTTCACACACAAACCTATTTTAGTGGGTCAGACAGATTCACATCAAGCACAATTAATATTCAGTTTGGTGGGTTCTCCAAGTTCATGGAGTCATGCATCCACTTTACCCAACAAACAGGATTTTCATATAGGCTTGACATGCAAGAGAACGCTAGAGGAAAGGTTCAGGAATATTATACCCGAAGATGGTATCAGTTTATTGAGCGGGCTTTTATCTTTGGATCCTTACCAAAGGTTGAATGCAGAAGATGCTTTAAATAATGTCTTCTTTAAAAATGACCCGTTGCCTATAGAGCCTGCAGACTTACCAAAATTCGAAGAAAGCCATGAGATAGATAAAGAGAAATTCAAAAAGTTAAAAGAAGGCAAAACTGAGACGCCTATTTATGATTCTCAAAGAGCTCAAAATTTTAAGGGTCCTAACTCGTATTTTCCGAAACATAAAGCCAGCGACAATTATCCCGTGAGACTGAACGTGCCTTATTCACATAATAAGCAGAGGTCACGTCAAAACTTGAACACTTCAGACAATGAATCTTCCAAACAAAATGTTTTGAATCATTCACAAACGGTAACATCATATTCTAGATTGCGAGACCGCTCACCTACAATGGAAACGACATACAGAGAGAAAATCTCTCAACCTTACAGTGGAACACAGAAGCGTCAAGGCCACGGTTCTAGTCAGAGTATTCTAAAAACTTCAACAGACGAACAGATTTCATCTTCAGGAATTTTGACATCTAATCGTAAAAGATTACCCGAGTTAGAGCCATCTACCAATCCGTCTATCAAGAGATCTAAGAAACAAGTGGAAGCCGTCGAAAGTGATTTGACAGATTTCGATGAAGATGTCAAAGAAACAGAGCAACTCAGCTCTTTTTTGGACCTGTCCTAATTCAAGTAGCTATATTTTCGAATTGTATTATAGAAGTAGCAAACATAGTATTTCTCGAGCTTTTTGATGTTCGAGCGATCCTGTATATACGTGTTTACAGATCAATCTGATAAGGTGGGGACAATGATTCAAAATGAGATCGCTTAATTACCGAAAATCGGAAGCTTTTGCTTAACTCATCTTTAAAAGGGAATGAATATTGATAGGCTTTTCTCGGCCCAAGTGTTTCTTATTGTTTTAAGAGAGACTTTAGAGCTGGCAATAATCATATCGGTTTTGTTGGCTTTTCTTCACCAAAACTTCTCACAGAGGAAACTCGAGCCTAAAACAATTAGTAATGATCAAAGACAAGAAACTGGTGAAGAAAATTCAACTTCTCTAGGTAGCGAGCCTACAAGCAGCGAGTTTCAACGTGCTGCGAACTATCCAGAATTACACAAGTACTTAAAACTTCAAGTTTGGTTAGGTGGTTTTTTTGGCTTGGCAACTTGTCTCTTGATTGGAGCATTGATTCTAATAGTATTTTATTGGCTAGGTAATGATTTATGGTCAATAACTGAACACTACTGGGAAGGAACTTTCTCAATCTTAGCAAGCATAATCATATCCGTCATGGGTGTAAAAATTTTAAGGGTTAATAAAATGCATGACAAATGGAAAAGAAAATTAAGTGAAATAATGTCTAGATCAGATACTTTCAATAAAGCTATGAGACATCATTCTCAAATCGAAGATGGACAGCACGATGATGCTGAAAGAAATTTGAAGTCTCGATTTTCAAGGTTCAGTGACAAGTACTCGATGTTCATTCTCCCATTTGTTACAACCTTGCGTGAGGGAATGGAAGCGGTAGTCTTCATTGGTGGGATTGGAATCAATGAAAACACATCTATACGTGCAATCATTATTTCTACTATCTCAGCTATGGCCTTGGGGATTTTCATAGGGTTCTTGCTATACAGATCCGGTAATAACTTGTCTTTACAATGGTTCTTGGTGTCATCATCCTGCTTTTTGTACATGGTGGCTGCTGGATTGTTATCAAAAGGAGTTTGGAGCTTCGAACTACAAAGGTTCATCGACTTGGCGGGAGGTTTGGATGTTTCGGAAACAGGACATGGACCAGGGTCGTACGATATCAAGCAAAGCGTATGGCATGTAAATTGTTGTAATGGTGAAATGCAAGAGGATGGTGCATTTTGGATGATGGCTACTGCTATCGTTGGCTGGACGAATTCGGCTACATATGGTAGTGTAATAAGTTACATTATTTACTGGACTCTGGTAATTTTGGTGTTTAAGTCTCTAACTTATGAAGAGAGACACGGATTTTTACCAGTGATACCCAAGAAGTGGCAGCAAAAAAGGATTGAAAAGAAGTCATGGTCTTATCAACCATTATCTCCTCCAGAAATTGACGCTTTACGAACAAGTATGGATTCTTTAAATTCACAAACTCCGCTTACCATATAATGGAGAAGTTATCAACTCAAAAAAATGTACTGTCTACATGTTCATTAAAGAAAAAGATGTTTCACAGGTCTATACATCATTAAATTTTGCCGTAAATACCAAAAATCTATTCAATCCAGTTTATCATCAATATCTTTGAACATCTCATCCACAGATGCTCCAAGATAAACCTTTAAAGTCTTTCTAGTAGCAGGTAAAATTCTACTTTTAACTTTTACATCATCTTCGTCAGAACTTAATCTATCATATGCTTGAAATCTGTGACACCCTCCAAAAGCAAAGTAGTAATTCTTGCCTGATTCTCGCACCTTAAAAACGTCTATGGGAGGCAATTCCCCAGCTTCGATATCACCTATGCTGCAAGTAGCCGATGCCATTGGGTTACCTTTCAAGGTCGATACCATGGAATCAATTTTTTGATAGTCTAAGACGGGAGGAATTGGCCTTCTTATCTCTTTCAATGGCACATATTCCACTTTGAGTTGTGATGATTGAAGAGACATATTGAATTAATGTTATATAATAATTCTATATGTCAATTACTTTTCCCTTCGGATCGGTTACTTATATATATCATTAGGATGAGATATACACTTGGTCATCATTTCAGCATAATAGATTTGTAGACCCTTCTTACAGATGCGCATTATTAATGTTCGTTCGCTACATGCACACAATATAATCGTTGATGAACTGGCCCTCATAATGTGCAGTACACCAAATATTAACATCTCCGACTTCGGCCAATTAGCATGCCGTACGGAGGGAGGAAATATTGCTTCGAAAACTCCTTTGGTATGTGTGGCTCGTAGACCCGGCGGAGGTGAGCCATGCCAAGGTGTTATTAATGGATAAGCCGTTGCATATATATAATCCCATGAAGCTGTTTGCGATAACAACAGTTGAGCTCTGCTGCCGCTCAAAAATTCACAATTCAGTTTTATGAACCTTTGTAACTACGAAGGGTCGGTCAAAAAATTGTAACTTGGTAAGCGAGATCGTTACTTTTTTAATTTTGTGCTACTTTACATTTTATTTGGTCGAGGATTTATTCGTAATCAGATTGATCTGATAATTCGTGAACTAGACAAAGGATACGAAATATGTACTACTTCAGTGTCAACGTGTGCATATTTCTTTCTCTTTGGTTTATTCTTCTTCTGATACCGATAGGGCATAAGAGTATCTTGTTAAGGCGGTCTAGAAAGTATGTGGCAGCGGGCGCCATAGCTTTTGGTCTATTGGGGTTGACGCCAGACAAGGCGGTTGAAGGTGCTCCATTCCATCTTTTTGGTAGTAAAACTGCATTTTTCAACTGTGGATATCAGACAAGGTTGGCAGGCGATTTCTGTGATGTTTCTGATGGCTTCCCACTACTGTCTTGTCCATGCCATAACATCAATGCCATGGCCACGATGGTGCATTGTTACCGGGCGAGCTATGAAAATCAGATGGACTCACTTAGGTCTATCTGTGAGAAAGATTATAATATTGTCATTAGCAAAGAGAAGATTCAAATGGCACTTGACTATTATGATAGCTTTTCTAAATCTATATTAGATGGCCCTCAAGTTGAAGTTATAGATCATCCTGTGAAACTTGATGATTCGAGGTTAAAGGTTTTCAAGTTGGCTTATGATCAGTTCTTGGGTAACTACGATAGGTCGGTGTACTACGGCGGCGTCTTAGTTTCGTTTTGGTTTGCAACTTTTCTTGTGATATCGGCGGGGAATTGGGCAAAAGTGCTATTTCCTGGAATGATGAAGAAACTTAATGGCCCATTCAGTACCTGGTATCGTCAAAATGTGTCCTTGACTGCCATTGGTCATCGAAGAACTTCCGAAAGAGAGTTTTTTTACTTTCTTAATTTTCTTGTTCCCACTAGGGAAGAAACAATTATTCTTCTTAGTTTCACTTTATTGTGTCTTTATTTGGGAATGAAAAATATTCATTTTGTTGAGGGGGATCCCATTTTCCATTACAAAGCTAGAGCTATACTACGTTACACTGCAGTAAGAATGGGAATCTTAGCCAGTTCCGTTATGCCGTTGCTTATTTTATTTGCGGGTAGAAATAATTTTTTACAATGGGTAACACAGTGGAATTATGCAACTTTTATAATGCTCCATAGATGGGTCTCAAGGATAATCGTTGCAATGATTGTGATTCATACTGTTTCTTACATTCTTTGCATGCCGGGGGAGATGTGGCATCCTCCTAAGCCTTACCTTTTTTGGGGAATACTAGGAACTACTGCTGGGATATCTCTCTTGATTCAAGGACTTCTAGTGTTGAGGAGACGTTGGTATGAAGCTTTTCTAGTTTTGCATATTATTTTAGCAATTGCATTCATAGGAGGTGCCTACTTGCATGTGGAAGATCGTTATTGTCTTTGGTTCTATTATATCTCCGGAGCTTTATGGGCGTTTGACAGAATAATTCGTATTGGAAGATTATTGCTGTTTGGGTTTCCAAAAGCCTCTGTTTATCTCTTGGCTGATGATACTTTAAAAGTTATTGCTCCTGTTCCTAAGGAATGGGAAATTGTTAGAGGTGGCCATGTCTTCCTACATTTCCTTCATGCTTCTTCTTTCTGGCAGTCACATCCGTTCACTTACACTTCATCCCCACGAAATCCTAATGAAATAGTCCTTTATATTAAGGTGAAAGAAGGCATTACTTCTACTATTCATAAGTATCTATCTGAGCATCCAAATAGATGCTCTCACATAAGAGTTGCTATAGAAGGTGCTTATGGTGAGTCCAGTCCAGCAAGAAAGTACGATAGTGCCGTTTTTGTCGCTGGAGGTAATGGGATCCCCGGAATTTACGATGAGGTGATTGATCTCGCCTACCGTGATAATAGTAAATCAAGACATCTAAAGTTGATATGGATTGTGAAGGACTATAGCTCGATCTACTGGTTCTATGAGGAACTAATGGCCCTAAAGAACACTTGCGTTCAAGCTGAGATCTACATCACGAGGCCCTACATTACTATAAACGAAAGAGATTACAATTTGCGCTTTCTTCCTCCAATATCATATGATGACGAAAGAATACCGTTACTAAGCGATACCAATTTCAATTCTTCAGACCGTACAATGGTAAATAAGACAACGTTGAGTAACGAAGCAATGAAGCTTAATACGATTACCGAGTTGTCGCATGTGTTGCTTCATGAAGGACGACCAAACATTAATTCCATTGTGACGCATAACATAACTGAATCACCAGGTTCCACCATTTTTGTACCTTGCGGACATCCAGCAATGGTAGATGATTTGAGAGCGTCAGTGGTTTCGGTTATAGGTAACCCAGAGGGAAAGAGAGTAGACTACTTTGAGCAATTACAGGTTTGGGCATAATTTCTTCTATTTATTTTTTCGGTCTTTTTGATCATGTTTCCATAAGTATCGAGAATCACATCTTTTGCGGTCTCATCCTAATATATTTAGCATACTAATATGAGTAAAACTCTAGAATGCAGGTGCAGTAGATATTCTACATATAAGACATACCTAAGTTACCATATATCTGCTATAGTTATCCGAAAAAGGGGCCTAGAATATATTGGAATATCTTCGCCGATTAGAGTTCCGATAAACAAGTATTGTATAAGGAAGAGTTAAAAAGAACTTGGGGCAGACATCGTACATTCCAACATAAATATTCACAAATATATGTCTCGGATAAGCATTGCGTTCTTAGTTTCTTAAGTAGAATATCGTACACATCCTAATACAAGCAGAGACTGATGCTCTCATAATAAGTTAACAACATATTGAACCTTGAAACCAAAAGGTCATATAGGTGGTTGTATAGTGTAGTGGTTATCACTTTCGGTTTTGATCCGAACAACCCCGGTTCGAATCCGGGTACGACCTAAATTTTTGCAACTGGAGGCTAATTTTCTGATATGCTTTGTGTTACGTAATTAGATGAGATGACTTTGGTTTTTTTTAAAACGCTTCTTGTAACCTAATTCAAGATAAGTATTGAAGATGATTAGGACAATGTAAGTTAATAATCTGTAATTGGTTACCTGTTCAATATTCTAACTCATTCTAGAAAGCCAAAAAATGCAAGGTCTAAGAGAGCTTTGCAAAAGAAAGAGTCCAAGTTAGTTGAAAACCCTAAAACAGCATTGTTCGTTTCAGGATCAACAGGGAACATGTTTTTACATGATGCCATGTGTGATCTAATGGCACTTAAAAAGCCATTAGCTAAAAAGTTTTCGAAGAAAAATGAAGTTAGACCTTTTGAAGACCATTCAACTTTAGAATTCTTCTCAGAGAAGAACGATACGTCTTTGATGGTATTTTCAACACACAACAAAAAGAGACCGAACACGTTAATTTTTTCAAGATTTTTCGATCATAAATTATATGATATGGTTGAACTCTCTATAACAGAAAGCAAGCTTTTGAGAGACTTCAAAAAAATGACATTCTCTTTGGGTTTAAAACCTATGTTGGTATTCAATGGACCAGCATTCGATAGCCATTCACGTTACATACAGATAAAATCTTTATTCATGGACTTTTTTAAGGGTGAGGAAACAGATTTACAAGACGTTGCAGGGTTACAGTATGTTATTGCTTTATCTGTAGGTGATATTGAGGATTCAGAATCCCAAAATTTGTTGCCTTTGCATTTTCGTGTTTACAAACTTAAATCTTATAAGTCAGGACAGAGGATTCCTAGGATTGAATTAGATGAGATTGGACCAAGATTTGATTTTAAAATAGGAAGAACTGTGGATCCAGCTCCTGAGATGGAGAAGGAAGCATTCAAGAGACCTAAACAATTACAAGCTAAGGAGAAGAAGAATGTTAAAACAGATAGTATGGGTGATAAGGTCGCACAAATTCATGTAGGTAAGCAAGACTTGAACAAGCTACAAACAAGGAAAATGAAGGGCTTAAAGTCTAAGTATGATCAAGATAGTGATGATGAAGTTGATTTTGAGGTTGAAGACGATATAGATTTTGATAGTGCTCCTAGTGAAAAAAGACAGAAGCTCGAGTGAATCTCTTAAAAAGCATATACATGTATAGGTGGAAAAGATTGGATAATGTTAGTGAGAACATTAGGTTCTGAAAAAATATTATTATGTAAGCAAATACAAAATCTCGTTAAGGTGTTTTTGATGATTGAGGTCCATCACGTTAAGACGACAACTTGAAGAAAACATCGATTGTATGTCTACCTCACCAGAGAATATCTTCAAACCCCGTCAGGTACCAGTTGATGGAGTTAAAAAACAGGATACCCTTGAAGCTACTTCAAGCAAACGGCCGAAGAATGTGACTGAGCTCACTAAAACTCTGAGGTACTGTGTTTCACGATTGCCAACAACACCAACTAATTTGAAGAATGATAGGACTCAGTTTTATAAGGCTTACACAGATAATATATCTAACTATGGTATTGTTTGCGGGGAAGAGTTTGTTCATGTTTGGATGTATAAATCCACAGATACTATTCCGTTGTCAGTCGAATTTCCATTAGAAGAGAAATCGACAGCAGTATTGACTGAGCCAGTCAATGGTAATAGTAAAGATCCAGGAATAATAATAATCGGGATAGATTCAGGGACTGTCAAACTTTACGAAAGCGTTTTCCATGCTCCAGCGCTTGGGTTAATAAAAAATAAATCTTTAGAGCTTACGTTAGACATAAACAAGTCAAAAGGTGAGCACATCTCACTAGCTCAGAATGTTGAGCCAGCAGGTGTTGTGGTAGCTACTTCTTGGAAAAGGTGTATTTTGTTGTCATTGAGGGACTTCAAAGGTAAATCAAGGTTACAAGCAACCGAGTTTCTGCCACATCACTCTGGCATCTTTACGGGAATTTTAGGTGCGTTCAGAGGGACTAATAAGGAAGGATTTTTAGACGAAATCGTTAGTATAAAATCAGGAAATATTTCTAGTAATGGTGCAACTCAAGAGATCATCATCCTAGACTCACTTGGGGGATTTTCCGTATTCTTACATGAGCTCTCTCCAGCTGGTGGCTCATTTTTTGACAAGAAGAAAAAAGTTAATATCAATCTAGTTCCATCAATAGAGAGTGGAATTGAAGGTTATTTACCCGGGTCGAACTTGAATCTTCATTTTTTGGATCTTTGGCCTTTGAAAAGTGAGGAGGAAAGTTTATTTTTGTCCTTATGTTACATTGATGCTCCACTGGGAGAACCTCATAAAAAGATCTTACTTTTAGTTACTATGAAAGTCAATGAAACAGGTGCGTTGTTACTAGAATCTCACAAGCTTTCAAGTTGTGATCCGAGCGAGTCATTCAGAGAAAACTATAGACCTCGTTTATACGCTCCGAGTCCCGGAAAAGTTGCCTTCATAAGTGTTGGTGACTCGATTATCATGTCAGAGTTAAGTAACTTGCTGACTGACACTTTCCAATACACAAGGTCCACATGGCAAGATGAGGTTCATTTTAAGAAAAATATTCAGGTTCTAGGACTGGGATACGAAGATGAATCCTTAGAGTCCAACCCCTCAATCATTTTAATAAGAAAGAATTCAGGGATTTTAAGAGTTGAAGCATATACCGATTCCATCGATCAAAAAATTGAGAATTCACAGAATAACTTGGAAGTTTTGAAGTCACATATTGAGCAGGGAATTTTCTACTCCAAGTCTCATGAAATAGACTTTCGCGTGAAGGAGAACTACTCAGATTCAGTTATAGTGGATGCTACTAGGCAAGTCTGTGAAGATATTTTGAGCTCTAAGTCATATTATCTTCAAAATGTTCTGCACTCACTCTCAGAATTTTTAAAGTTAAAGGTGGATTTATTCAATAATTTGGTTCATTATGTAAGAGACAACTTTATCTCTACGTGGCCGAAAATCGGATCATTTATTTTGACATATTTGGAAAAAAGTGACATTGCCTTGAACCTTTGGATGTGCATGAACGAAGAACCTTTGATTGCGAGAGATTTGAAAGAATTATTTGAGAGGTCTCTATTGGAATCTAATATTTCAAACGGTGCACCGACACTGACTTTGATTCAAAGATTTTTCATTGATGACGTTGATAATATTAACCAGGTATTGACACATTACATTGACATATTAGTCACCTCGGAGTTCTCTTCAAAGTTTATTATCAATCTTTTAACAAGATCAATTTATGATGGAGTGTATTTAAACGAGGAAAAATACGTAATGAACGAAAAGTCACTCGCAGTCAACAAACTGTGGATTTTCGATACTGTGATATTGATAAGGTTGGAGGATATTTTCACGCATGAGTTCTATGGACGCAATACGCATGATGGTCTTTTTACTCATAAGAGCAAATCCCAGCTCCTTAAACTAGCCAAAGTACTTTATTATTTGACAAATTTGGCAATTTCTTATATGGAATCTTATGATACCTTTAATGATCAACTTGATGAATATAAGCGATGGTATAAGAATAGAAAATCTATATGGATAGAGGTATTAATAACACATGGATTGGAGGAAGATGCAATCCAGATAACTGAGCAATATGGCGATTTTGACTCATTGGCCAGAATTTTAGAGAAAGACAGACATTCAATTGTGGAGCGTTTTGGGAAACAGAGTCTGGAATACCAAGCATTATTGGATGAGAAATACTTGAAGTACTTCAACACCTTCGGGTATCTTTTTGCATCAAGCTTATACTCTCAAATGGTAAATGAAGATGACATCCAGTCACTTGTTACCGAATTTCCCGAGTATAAGGAATATTTGTATAAGTTTTTTACATCCAATCCTGGCAAAACTTCGGAGATCTCCTGGATACGCTTCTTGCTTGATGGGAAATACGACTTGGTCTCTTACAATCTCATCAGCTCAGCGGAACTGAAACAAGAAGAAAGTATCTCCAATAGTCAGTTGAAGTATTCAATAGCAAAATTAGCTTCAAAAGCTTCGAACGGAGGTCATTTCTCTCTGACTGCCGAGTCAGACTTCAAGGGAACTAGGATTCAAAGTGACCTTCGTAGAAAGTTACTCGATTATGTTTCTGGTCAAAAAGAGCTTTTATCGCTAGATTATGTACTTAAGAACTTTACGAGTGGGGATGTAAGTTTTCCTCTTAAGAAGGATACTTTTGAATCGCCCTTCGAGAGGCTTATAACAGATCGGAAGATCAAACGAACAGAATTAATCAATATTTTGACACTTATCCAACCTGTTGGATCTTTCATTGGTGTGTTTTGCGAGGCTTTAGAACTTTGCCAATTAATAACGGTTCCAGAGCAATTTGAATATTGGTGCAAAGTTGTTTGGTTGCGTCTAATTGTCTTGGGTGAAAACTGGCAATCTATATTCCGCAATAGAGGATCAGAGGATACTGTTCGAGAAAAGATTCATCTCTCTGTATTTTGGAAAACATTATCTCTGGTGACAGATTCACGGGCACTAAACTTTTTAAGAGATTTGTTACTGGATTTTGCATTGAATGCCGATGAAAAATATTATACCTCTGATTCATCTGCTTCAATTAATTCAGCATTGTTGACTCGTTTAAGAGAAATTGACCAAAAGTATGATCTTTTAGCTTGGCTTCCTACATCATAGATTTCTCAGGAACATGGCCTCGTTTCCGTACATCATAAATCATTATGTAAGACTATACATTAGAAAATAACTACACATGCTTCACTTAAGTCTGATCATCAGATGATAATTGATCTTGAGCTGTATCCGAATCTTTATCTATGTCCCTATCTTTATCAAGTCGTATGCGTACTAGAGTCTCCGGTAAAGGCATTTTACTATCATAATCCAGTTCGGTATATTTCATTAACCCTAAGGAAGCAAGAGATACAGATTTGATAACATTATTCCAATTACTAAGGACCAAAGAGACACTTTCTGCTCCCGAGTTCATTGAATCAAGTTTCGTTTCGATTTCTTCTAGTTGCAGTGCCAAAGAGGCAGACAAGTTGCGGAACTCTAGCAATTTCTCTAACTCGGCCCTTTTCTCGTTTATTTTTTGGTCATAAATGTTATGTTTGTTCATTTGAAAGAATACATCTATCTTAGCAACGTTGATATAAATTTATTATCGTGTACTTCTTATCTTGTTTTTAAAATCTTCATTACTGAGTACTGTCTACTTGAAAATGCGTGAGTCGTGTCACAGAAAAAGTTCGAAGACGGATACGCGTATAGGTTAGATTGAAAACGAAGCAAAATTGCAATGGATGTAAGATTGGAAAGGAAGTAAGATTAGAAAGAAGACCGAAGGCCGGCTGTTAAGAGAACAATGGAGAGAAGAATATTTCAACGAAAGCTGAGAGAATGAGTAGATTCTGAGTTTCAACAAACCGGATAGGGTGACCTCATCGGAAAAATAGTTTAATGGGAATTTTGGTTAGAATCTAATTATATTACCGAAGCATTCTACCAGTGGCTTTAAACACGCCATTCTTCTGATGTGAAAACATTATAAGTTTTGAACAAACTGGTGCGTTTATTGTCACCAAGTTTGGAATTCAAATTGTATCCGAAATGTGACCTACACACAGGACATGAGATCAAAATTATGAATTTGTAAACATATCATCAATCTGAAAACTCCATGATCATTTAGCCTCCTAAGTTTAAAATGGCTCGTAAATCTATCGATTTCTCTCGGTCCCTTTTACAATTTCAGTCGGCTAAGAGGGAAAGAAAAGATGAAGCTATTAAGAAATTAGAGATGCACTCCTCGACTCACACCAGTGAGGAGAGTGGCAGGGAATGCCAAGATGATGTATGCGAGAAAGAGAACTTAATAGAAGAACGAATCGCTCAATGTACCTGGCAGAATTCGGAATTAACAAAATCAAACTTCCAATTGATGAGTAGAATATCTGAGATGGAAAAACAGATTATTGATTTATCAAATGAGAACTCAAGGTTGAAGGCTTTGGAACCATTGAAAGCTTCTCAGGACAGAAGAGCTTTTGAGAGCGATTTTTCTGAAATTGAAGAAGAGTTAAAATCCAAGCTTCATGATATCTCGTCTTTGTTCAAACGTTTGAAAGGATTAGAACTGTTAAGTCCTAATCCTGACAATAATTTTGTTAGCTATCCTGCTACTTCCACGCCATTGAACGGAAATGAAGAAGGAAATAATACCCACGCTATTATTTCGGCTGAAAATCAGTTTGAATGGGAAACTCATTCGGTCCAACCAACTAGTGAGGTTCTCCGAAAGAGTCAATTTGATGATGACGATTACACAGATGAAGAAAGATCTAAAAGCCAGACTATACCACAAGAGTCCAAAGCCGAATATGAAAATAAATCAAGCTATAGTGCGAATCAGACAGTATTCGACAATGATATATACTCTAGCAGTAGTTCTGATTCCGCATTGAACCGCCTGATCCTCAGCTCATTGAAGGTCAACAGTAATGAGAAACAATCGATTGATGAGAATGATGAACTGCCAGACTTCGCAAGTCGAAAACAGATTAATAATGAGCCACCAAAAAGTTACGTTTCAAGAGACAGCTATGTAGGTGGAGATTTTGAGGAAAACAAAGTCGATGAAAAGAATATGAAATATCCATCTCGAAGGTCATCGAGAACCAGGAAGTCCGTAAATTATACCGTTCCTTCTTTACGTAAAAAGATGAGAAGGGAATCTTCCAAGTTCATAGACGCTATCAGTGACGACGTCTTTAGAGACCCTACAAGACCCCAAGACTTTGGTTCTGCGGAAAATTTGGCAGGCAATGCCGTTACGCATGGTTCAAGGGAACAGATTGAGGCTTCTCAGAAAAAGCTGAGAGATATAAATAAGGCGAGAAAACCATTGAAAAGACTTAGCTCCAACAAGGTACAGCATTCAGGAAAGGCAAATAATGGATTAAAGTCAGCTACTGATGGGCTTGCAAGAAATGATTATTCGATTTTCGATTTTATGGAACCTAACTAGTCAGCAAGATAAATTATTCTCCTGATTGTCCTTAGACGCAGTTGAGGTAAAAGAGTCGCTTAGGAACAATAGATTTGTAGAATACATAATGACAAAATCATCGTAAATGATTATTATACACTCATCTTCATTTTAATTTGATTCTGTGGCTTGTAATCTATAATTTTAAAGTCGTCAAACTTGAAATCATCGATATTTTTAACATCCCTAATGATTTGGAGCTTGGGAAACTCACTAGGGGTCCTTTTAATCTGTTCCTGTAAGGGCTCAATATGATCCATGTATACATGCGCATCACCCATCGTATGTATGAATTCACCGCAGTCCATATCGACTACATGTGCTATCATTTTTGTCAATAGAGCGTATGATGCAATGTTAAAAGGAACGCCTAATCCCATATCACACGAGCGTTGATATAACAAGCAAGAAAGTTTGGGCCTCTGAGATAATTTAGGCTGCTTCTGAGATCCAGATTCAGGATTTGCTTCTGGGAAGCTGACATAAAATTGGCAAAATACATGACAAGGTGGGAGAGCCATCTTGGGAAAATCGGATGGATTCCATGCTGACATTATAATTCTTCTGTCATATGGGTTATGCTTTAATTTTTCAATGACTTGCTGTAACTGATCTACACCTTTACCATTATAGTTAGCCTTTGAATCGATATACTCCGCTCCAAAGTGACGCCACTGGAAACCATAAACAGGGCCCAAATCCCCTTCTTCGCGATCAGTCAATCCTATTGAATCAAGATATTCTCTAGAACCATTTCCTTCCCAGATTTTAACTCCTTTAGCCGTCAAGGACTTCGCATCTGTATCACCTTCAATAAACCATAATAACTCATGTATTATCCCCTTCAGAAATACTCGTTTAGTTGTCAACAATGGAAACGTATCGTGAGACAAGTCGAACCTCAACTGCGGTGGGGCAAATATAGATCTTGTTCCTGTGCCAGTTCTGTCGGGACGAAACTCTCCTTCGTTTATAATTCTTTCACACAAGTCCAAATAAGCCTGTTCACTAGGATTTTGAGTCTTGGTCATTTTGAACAATTATTGATCATACAGTTGACTTTTAGGTTCAAAGGAAGATTTACTGTTGTTTTCATCTACGCGTACTCAATCACGCGGTTGTTGCATTAATAGCTTTGATTGTATATATGCAGGTAATATTACTAACGCTATAGACAATAACATAAGCTTCAAAACTTGTTTTCTTTAATCCTCACGAAAGTTCACTATGTCTTTTTCTTTTTGGTTTAATCACATCAAGTTGAACCAGGAAAAATAACTAAACCACTTTGGTTCAACCAAAATACATTTTGATTCAGCAATCACTTTTGATTTCTCTTTATCATTCAAAGGAAGTGTTTCCAAGGTTCCCTCTATAATAACTTTCCTTCCAGATGCTTGTGCTACTTTGGATTTCAATAATACAACGCTTCCTGGTTCTGCCTGCTCCTTGAAGTTAATATCTAAACTCGCAGTTACACCTCTTTTCGAAGGTAAGAAAGGAAACCCACAGGAGCAAAGACCCTCATCTAAGATCGTAGAAACTACTCCGTTATGTACTTGACCATCTTGACTAACCAATCTATTTCCCAAGTAGTAAACACTGGCTAAAGTTTTATCTGGAATATTCTGAAAAACGATAGGGTCAATTTCAAATAAATCAGGGCCGTAGAGTAATCCAGTCCCAACATAGTTTTGTCTATGTTGCTTGGGAAATAACTCACTTGAATTATATTGTTTTGTACCTGGTCTTCCTTTTATCTCCTGTAACGCTGCTGACTTATTAATTTCAGAAAGTACATTTGTGTTTATTTGCATTAAATCACGTTTTTCACGATTCCCCTCCCTTAAAGTAGCTGGAACTGAAATCAACCCAGCCCCAAAGGCAACTATCGGTGTCACCTTTCTTGTGAAAGATCTAAACATTGTTAATTTCAAAAGAGATTTAAGTTGAGGGCTAAGCTAACATAAGTTTTAACGAGATTGAATTACATGCAGAATCACCAGATCAAGCTAGCACTATCAATCATGACTATGTATCATTTAACATTACATATCTACACTATGCAACAAAATAAATCAATAATCATCAGTCTTGATGAAACAGTACATAATTATAATGCATATTCTCCATTATCTGTTGGAAATATTCACTCCTGAGTGTTCTTGGATGAGTCCGACCAATTTTGGGGGGTCTGCGCCTATGATCTTTGCCACTTGCTCTCCATTCTTGAAAAATAAGCATGTGGGCATTGCAGTGATTCCATATTCTGTCGCAATGTCTTCAGCTGCATCAACGTCTACTCTACCGAAGTCAACCTCTGGAATTCTAGTTGCTAACATTTCAAATATAGGTTCCAATGCCTTACATGGACCACACCAGGTGGCGTAAAAGTCAATTACTGACAATTTTTTCGAATCATCAATGAATCCCTTGAATTCCTTCAAGTCGGCCAATCCTTTTACCTTGCTTGTTGCTTTGTCTGAATTAAATCTAACTCCTCTGTACGGAAGTGTCTTTAACGTTGGAGATAATCTTGAGCACAAACCAATAGAATTAGTATATGAAGCCTTATTTCTGATAACGGATCCGATCATTTTTATAATTTCTGTATCACTCTACAATCGCAGCACCTAAAGTAAGTCCCAAAGGCAACCAGAATATCATTCAATGTTTAAAATGCGGCCCATCGCACTTTTATTTTATATGCAGTGTTACTTTTTTTTTTCCAGCTCTTTGATTACGGTTATTAGAATCAACGACAGTTCCATAAACAATATCCACTCTTTAAAATGGCAAAGGAAGTCAAAAGATCTAAGAGTGAAGGTTTATCCAGGCCTAAGAGGCAAAAGGTGCTTGTTAAAGGTAACCAAGGAAAACTGACTGACTTTGAAGAGAAAGATGAGTCGTCTGAAGGAGAAGAGATGCCGTTGAGTGATTCTGATACTTCCTCCTTGGATTCCGAAAACGACGAGCTCTTGGACAACGGAGGCTTGGAAGATGCGGATGATGATGAAGAGGATGAACTTGACCAACTTGATGATATCAAGGAGCCTAGCTCAGAGGACGACCTTGATGAGCTGGATACTTCTGAGAAAACACCTAAGAAAACAAGTGACACCAATCTGGACAAAGATAAAGTGAAATCCAAGGAGCAACATGCCGAACAAAGAAGATTATTATCTGCAAGGAAGAAGCAAAGGAAATCTGGAATTGCAGTAGAGGAAATTAAAAGCTTATGGGAAAAGCTTAGAGTAACCAAACCGCCAATGGCAAAAGCTGCAAGAGACAAACTTTGTGATAGAATTTGGGAATTATCTAGAGATGTTATTTTAGACTTGGTCTTAAAACACGATGCATCTCGTGTTGTTCAAACATTGGTGAAGTACTCTTCGAAGGAAAGAAGAGAAAACATCGCTACTCAGTTGAAAGGAAGTTACTACCAGTTAGCGACTTCCTCTTATGGAAAATATCTCCTCATTAAGTTATTGCACTATGGTTCTAAAGATTTAAGAACTCTTGTTATTGGTGAGCTTCATGGAAAATATCGTAAACTTATGAAACATAGAGAAGGCGCTTATGTCGTTGAGGATATCTATGTTTTATATGCATCTAGTCAGCAAAAGAGGCAAATACTTCGAGAATTTTGGGGTGCCGAATATGCTGTTTTCAAGGACTCTGGCGAAGACAAAACAGTCTTAGATGTGATTCATGAACTGTCTGAGAAGAAAAAGCTAGTTATGTCTAACTTGTGGGCTACTATCAGTACAAGTGTTGCAAAGGGTTCCACAGGTTTCCAGATTTTACACGCAGTAATGCATGAATATACCTTGATATTAATCGACCAGTTTGACTCTAGTGATGAGCAGATAAGACTGCTTATTGACTTGTTGGCGGAACAGTTTGCGGAATTAGTTCATACTCCTGAAGGGTCGGAAGTTGCCTCCATGTTAATCTCTTTGGCTAATGCCAAGGAACGTAAAACAATTTTGAAATCTTTGAAAGCAAATGCCAAGGAATTAAGTCAGAATGAATATGGTAATTTAGTATTAACAACATTGTTTATGACCATCGATGATACTGTCCTTCTTCTGAAAACATTCAACTCAAGTTTGCTAATTGAATCGGTTATTGCTGAAACTGTCATTAATAAGTATGCCAGAAAGCCCTTTTTGTATCTCTTAAAGGGTTTAGATCGTCGTTATTTCCCACCAATTGTCCAAAACAAATTAAAAGAATATGAAACGTTGGCTAATCGCAAAACTTCTAAAAAGCCCCAAGGACAAAGAAGAAATGAGCTCCTCACCAAGACACTACCGTTAATCTACCAGTCGCTTTTGAATATTTCAGAACCATCAACAGAATCCAAGCTTTCAATAGTGGATGTTTTACTGGAAAACTTAGGTGCCCAATTTTTAACTGAATTGGTTCTTACAAAGACGGAACTCGAAGAAGTAAATAAAACATTGAGACCCAAACTTATGGATTTAATCTTCGACAAATTGATAAAAGGAGATGTACTTGAGGACTACCATTTAATAAATAAAGTCCCTAACGTTTCTAGATCTCTTAAGTACATGATACAGGGAACAGAATTTAAATGGGATTCCGAATCAAGAAAATTAGTTAATCTGAAAGAGGAGTCTCATAAGATTCCGCTGGTAGGTCTGGATCTTGCCTTGAGGGCATGGCAACATATAAAAGCATCAGATAATCTTAAAGATTGGTGTTCAGGTCAAGGTTCATTTGTCATTGTTGCAATTTTTGAAGTTTTAGAATTAGTTTCCAAGGAAGCAGAATTGAGGAAGGGTTTGATTGACATCAAAAATGAGCTAGCCGAGGATAAAGATAATAAGGGAGCTCAATTAATTTTAAAACTTTTAAATTAAATCAAGTGTTAATAGAGTAAAAATACATATATTATCGTATCTCTATGCAATTACATTAATTCATCTACATCATATTCTTCACCTTCGCTGTAATCACTATCTTCATCCGAAGAATCAGGGGCCCTTGAGATGCTGTTCTGATCTTGAACTGAATGTAGGTGGTTACTTTCCGATTCCGTGGTCTCCCTTTCTCCCTTCTCTTCATATTCATTTTCGTCCTCGGAATGTGAACCCTCATCAGAGTCATAACTTATAGTCACAGCATCATGGTCTATGTCACTATCATTTTCACGAAACCAAATTAACTTAAGTCCACATCTAGTACAGTCGCCGCTGTCAAAGTTGGATTGTATAGCGTTGAATTTGGAGGCGATACAGATATAGCAAAATATGTGTCCACAGTTCGTGATATATGGATTAGTCACTAAAGTTGAGATACTCAAGGGTCTACCTTCTGGTCTATTGTCATTATTCTGATGACAAATCGCACATTCAGACACGGGCAATTTGGAGTAAATTGTTTCAGTGGCCGACGCCTCAGAATTAATAGTCCCCTTGTCATCAGTCTTATGGAAGAGAACTTTGTGAGCTAACCTTCTTACTTTCTTCAACTGCATCAAAGGAAAAATGAAAACCAAGAATTCGGTCATGACGTTCCACACTAATTGTCTATTTTGAAACTCGTAATTAACGTGATTCCCATTGAACTTGAGCAAGTCATTAATTATTGGTGTTAAAGAAATACCCAAAATACGATGCACAAGCGAGGGATAGTTCCCATTTAACAAAAATGTTAGGAAATTAATAAATCCCAAAACCTTAAAAGTATTTGTCACTTTGGAAAGAATCTTTGTCCTATTCTGTTTCAAAAAATGAACAATAGTGTCCTCTCTTGAGTCTCTTTGCGAAATTCCGAAGTCCTCTCCAAAATTGTCGGCGTATAGATAAGATGACAATCTGTTAAAAAGAAAGTTGCCAATAATTACTCCGAGCAACAGTATCCTCTTAGAATACCCAATAATAAGATTTTTCTTTGCATCCGTTAACTTGAGATTCTGCAAAGATAGACCGTAACTCGAGCCAGATTTCCACACTGTTAGCTTGAAGATTAACAAGTTGAGAAGAAGACTCCACAACTCAGGGTGTTGATCATATGTCCACCATGAATTATGCAAACGAAATATGTCTGCTAGTTGCAGAGTCAAAAGGGTACGTAGCTCCAGATCTAATATATATGCATCCAATTGGGATACCCTTGGAGAAGGGTATGATATGATAGCCATGTTCGTTAGAAAGTTACGTTATAAAGTGGAGGTTACATTTTAAGTGCGCTTCTATTGATTGTTAATGTATATACAGGAAAATAGAATCATTTTGTTCTATAAATGCGATATAATATCTTGTGCCAATTCCCCAACTAAAACTGACTTTACAGTTAGAAGGCGTAATTCATTGGCAACTTGAACCTTCGAACTCTCCTTCAAAATATTCTCTTTTTGACCGTATAAGACTAAAAGTTTTAGCACCCTCAACAAACCAACTTGAACTGCAGGATGATTATCGTTGACACAAAGTTTTTGTAAGAGTTTCTGAATAACAACATCTTTAAGCATTGCATGACAAACACTTTCATCCATAGTCAAAATCTTGGAGTAATTTTCTAAAACAGATTCAACATTAGATGCATTTGGTAACAAAAATCCTTCAACCAAGCTTTTGCCTACTTTTTCAGAGTCTAGTCTTACATACGCAGGATTATATTGATGCCAGGTTATAAGTGAGTCCAATGCATTTGACTGCCAATAAGGGTCAAGTAGTAAATCAAGGTAAGTATTCAAAATATTTTGTCTTTGCAAACTATTTTCAACTCCCTCACAGTAAACTAGCTCAAATAGAATTGGAAGAGCAAATTGTCGAGATTCAATGTTGATCATCGAAAATGCCTTGAGGGAAGGGACAGCTCCAAGCTCAACTAATTCTTTCTCCTTCGAGTGATTTAAGTAACACAAGTTATAAATTATTGGACATACGAGATTGATTACCTCCTTGAAATGCTTGGATTCGGGACGATGAATCTCCATCAATCCAACTAAGAATTCTAGCATATCGGCTGAATATAACGTGTTTAAAATTTCACTAACACAAGACATTGACCTTATAAAGTTAAGTAGGGTCAACTTATGCTTGAAATCTAAATGTGGAAAAACTTTAATCAAAATTTTAAACAAGTCGACACTGGATATATTCTTTCTTACTTTAGCTTCAGACAGTCCAAAATACTTGAAAATATCAATGATGATGTCCACTGTATTTAATTGATAAATGGACTCCATTTGTGATCTTGTATACAACTCGAACTTTGTGAGTCTATTGAGAAGAACAGCAAACCAAAATAATACGCCGTATCTCGAAAGTATCCTGCAGAGATCTGACTTTGATCTTGTGATATCCTTTGATAGTATATTATGGATACAGTTAACAGCTACTAGTGGAAATTGGGGGCTTGAGTCAAAGTCTTCTTCTATGAATTTTGACAACACTTTTAATCCGCCATTTGAAACAAACATAGAAAGTGCCTTTTCAGATGCTTCCATTTTTTCAATAAACTTTGCAACCTCTAATCTTATGGGTAATTCGTAGGAAGTATTTCTAAAGTGGGAAAAGACTGGAATGCCGCCTAGCAAACAAAAGTTCTCGAACTGATGAGTATTGTGTCCAAATATTATATTTAAAATGGAAAGTGTTTGGTGCCATAATTTTTGATGCCTAGGTATATCAGGAGCATTGGAAGCCAATTCTAAAAGCGTTAATATTCCATGATCTCTAATCAACATGTCGTGCAGGATGGTATTCTTCTTTACCAAGCTGAGTATTTTACCAGTTATTTTGATTAATGAAGAGACCACTTCTTCGCTGTTCAAATACAATATCTCGACTCTGCTCGAAAGCTTTGATACAAGGAGCTCCATTTTACCTTGAAGTTCTAGCTCATTACGGTCATAGATTTCAACATCCACACTGAGGAATGGATCACCTTCACCCTGTCTTAGTTCCGCCTCATTTGAAAGTTTTTGGTCGATTTTTTCTGCTGAGAATAAGTTGGTCGCATCAAAGTCAATTTCGTCACTCGACTCTGCATAATGAGTGAGAAGTTCCTTTTTGTTCACTTGAGAAGATGATGAGTGTTTCTCTTCTCGTTCATCATCAATATTCTCCAATTTTACGACATCCGCATTGTTCAGCTTTGCGACTACCAACTTGGATACATCGAAGTCAATTTCCCAATTATTCTCCTCGTCTACCTCGGTGTAAACTTTGATAGGTTTAACATATGACTTTATCTCATTGAGATTCTCTTTTTTACTATTTGCTTTAATCTGCTCCTTGACAGGGTTTAACCATTTATGCTTTAGTAACAATTTGGCACTAGTTCGAAGTCTTGGTTGCTTTTGGAAACATTCCAAAAGGAAGTCTTTTGCCAATGCTGATATATTTTTGGGTAGTGGTGGATGGTCATCGGTCCCTATAGAATGTAAAGTCGCCATTGGATTCAAGTCACTATACGGTGGATTTGTTGTTAACAATTCAATTACAGTTGCACCTAGTGACCAAATATCGGATGCAGTGCATATTCCTTCCCCCCCTAACACGGTTTCCGGTGCCATCCAATTAGGTGTACCAACAACACTATCATGTTTCGACGCGACTTTAGTAGCAACACCAAAATCAGCAAGTTTAATTTCGTTTTGCGATGTCATTAACACATTTGCAGCCTTAACATCCCTATGAACAACACCTTGCTCGTGTAAATAATCCAAACCTCTTAAAACCAGTTTAACATAATTTATAACCTGGGATTCCGATAAACCCTTGCCCTGCTTCTTGTAAAGCTGCCTCAATGAACCTTCTTCACAATATTCTAGAATAATGTTCAAAGTTGTAGTTGTCTTAATAAACCCATGATATTTGACAATATTTGGGTGCACCAATATTTTAAGAAGGTCAATTTCTCCCATAAGAATTCTCACATCTTGGTTGGGATCTAAAGCTATCTGTTTAATCGCAACTAACTGCTCTGTTATAACATTTTGACATTTGAAAACACTTGCGTATGCTCCCTTTCCTACCAAAGATATGAATTTAAAATTGTCTAGGACATCTTTTTCGTTCTTCATAGACATATATTCAAGCCTTTGAGCAGGCGTGAAAGAAAGTTTCACTAGAGAGGGCTTATCGAATAGCCTCAAACCTTTAGCGGGTGTCACAAAATTTTCTTTCTTTGGTATCTCTTCGTGTTGCTTAGTCCTTCTATTATATTTACGGTGCGCTTCACGAGTAAGAGGTGTAACGATTTCATTTTGTTCTCTTCTGTTACCAACAAAACAGCTTTTATCATGACTCTTGAGTACAGTTTGCCTGTTAGCAAATGGCAAGTTATCCACGGAAAGCGTCTCTGAACGCTTACCTTGATCTCCAGGAACTGGCGATATTAAGCTCAAGGACCCCCTATTTACTCCCTCTTTATTACTTAAAAGGTCACTTTCTTGATTAACTTCTGAGGAGAGACGTGATGAGAATGATAAGTCCGATTTATAATGCAGACCAGTATTTGAATTTTGACGTGTTGATGGTGTAGCCGAAAGATGTGAGAACTTAGAATAAGAGAGGTCTAAATCATTACCTTCTGAAGAGAAATCTTCATCCTTGATCGCATCATCTCTTCCTTCACGAAACCTTTTAAGAAATTGCTCTCTATCCAACAATTTTGGCATCATGTCCTTGACTTTTTGCCCGTCATCATACGTACTTTTGCGATCATCATTGCGATGTTTATTCAGAATTCCCCGACGAGGGCTCCTATTTATTGACACATTTTCCATAATTTCACAATATGATCATCGTATGTAATACTACGGTTTAGCTCTTGTTCCCTCTATCTCGTTTGATGAAGGCCCAAGCTCAATTTAAAATAATCAACCATCTTTTTGCACAAACATCATCATGTTTACATATGCGACTCTCATACTATATGCAGTATATAATCCGTTAATAATGCAAGACCTTGCCATAGTAGGGTTTAAACTGATGCAATTTGAGTAACAAGCTTGCCTTTTGGTTTCTCTTTGGTAAATAATCTCTTCCAAACTGCTGGAACGTGTTGAAGAGGAACATCCTCCTTTGAGACATCGACCACACTTGTGCCTTCTGATATTTTAACTTTCCCTGAAGTAATACCATCAACGATAGCCTTGATTGCTTGAGGATACAGGGATTTGTGATCAGGAACGATAAATCCACGAACTGTGAGTCTATCCTTAATAATTCTACCCCATCCAGAAACTCTCATTTTTTCAGGATCATTGTAACCAGAAATTGCACCACAAGCAACGACAGTTCCGAAGGTCTTAACCTTTGAAAGTGAAACATCTAATATTTCCCCACCAACATTGTCGAAATAAACATCGACATAATCAGTTCCAACAATCCTGTCCATATCTTTTTTGAAGTTAGGTGAATTGTAATTCAATGCTGCATCAGCACCTAATGATTTGACCCATTCGGCTTTCTCATCAGATCCGGTAATTCCAATAACTCTAGATGCGCCTAAAATATGTTTGGCGATTTGTACCACCATGGAGCCCGTTGCCCCAGAGGCAGCAGATACGATAACACTTTGTCCCTTCTTAAAATTACCTATTTCGGTTAATCCGATATAAGCGGTAAACCCTGTCAACCCAAGCGAGCCCAAGTATGCCGGAGGTGGAACACCCTTGGATGTATCAATTGTATTAAAGATATTATCTTTAGTAATCACAACGAAATCAGTCCAACCAGCCCTTGCAGATACTATAGTACCCTCACTATACTCAGAACATTTAGAAGCGATCACTTTTGCAATTGAAAGACAAGTCACCATTTCACCCTCCAAGATAGGTTTCGCATATGACCTTGGATCTACATCCTTACTCATCCATCCCCTTTGTGTTGGGTCATTAGAGATGTATAGAATCTTGACTAACAATTCACCTTCCTTTAGCTCATTGATTTCAATGCCTTTCTCATACTTAAAAGTAGAAGATTCCTTATCAAAAGAGGTATCTACCTCTCCAGTTGGAGCGTTACTGAGCGTTATTTGCTGTCTTGTTTTTGGAGACATGATAATAATTAAGCAATTCTTTTCACTTTCAACTTCTGGACTTTTACGACGT